>JAEHOE010000095.1:0-533215 GCA_016858145.1 Edaphochlamys debaryana | reverse complement strand
TCAAAAACCCCACCCACCCACCCCCTGGCCCCTCAGGCCCAGCTGGCCGCCCTGCGCCCGCCCCGCTCCGTGGATTGGACGATCAAGCCGGACACGTGCGCGGTGGTGATCACGGGACCCAACACGGGAGGCAAGACCGCCGCCATGAAGGTACGGCAGATCGCGCAACGGTGCCGTACGTACGGCAGTCGCCTGCATCGGCTTCGCGGATTGCAGCTCTCCCTGGCGCACCAACACACCCGTTCCACGCATCGCAGCCCACACAGCCCCGACCCTCCCTCTCCCAACCCACCATGCCGACGCGTCACGAAACACACACACGCGCCCCCCCCCCCCCTCGCTGCGCTCATGGCCAAGGCGGGGCTGCCTCCGCCCACCGACGCGTCACGAAACACACCCACGCTCCCTCTCCCCCTCCTCCTCGGCGCCTCCCCCCCCCTCTTAGGCCCTGGGCCTCGCCGCCCTCATGGCCAAGGCGGGGCTGCCCCTCCCCGCCGAGGCCCCCGCCCGCCTGCCCGCCTTCTCCCGCGTGCTCGCCGACATCGGGGACGAGCAGAGCCTCACCGCCAACCTCTCCACCTTCAGCGGCCACCTGAAGCGGATCCAGGTGCGGGGGGTAGCTGCGGGAAGCTGGGGGTTACTGGGGGCGCCTGCGGATGTTGGAAGGGGGCATGCGGGGCTGGACCGAAGGGAGGCCGGGCGGAGGGAAAGGGCGGCCTAAGGGCTGACCGGAGGGGTAATGCAGCTGTCTTCCCGGCGCCCTCCCCCCCTTCCCTCTCCCCCCCCCCCTGTCAGGGCGCCCGCGCTGAGGCGGACGGCAAGGCCCTACTGCTGCTGGACGAGCTGGGCACCGGCACGGACCCGCTGGAGGGGGCGGCGCTGGGGGTGGCATTACTAAAGGCCCTGGTCAAGGGTGAGAGGGGGGTAAGGGGGTGGAGGAGTTGGGGAGGGGGGGAGGGCTGAGCGGGACGGGAAGGCCTCCCCTCACACCCCTTCCCACCTTTCCCATCCCTCCCCCCAAAGGAGGAGGGGCCGAGACAAAGCTCGACGCGCTCATCAAACTCGAACGCCCCGCACCCCCCTCTTCCCCCCACCCCACCCCCCATCCCTCCAGGCGGTGACCGCTGCGGCGCCCTCACTGTGGCGACCACACACCATTCCGTTATGACGGGGCTCAAGTTCGACGACTCCAGGTGGGGGTAAGGGGACGCTGCAGGAGTTTTGGCGGCGGGGGACACCAGCGCGGGCGCTTCCCCTTCCCTCCGCCTCAACCACCCGGCCTACCCTCTACCCCCCCCTTACCTAACCCCCTCCCCTCCCTTACCCCTCCCCTCCCCCCCCCCCAGGTTCGAGAACGCCTCTGTTGAGTTCGACGAGGTGGCTCTGGCCCCCACCTACCGCCTTCTGTGGGGCGTGCCGGGGCGCAGCAACGCACTCAACATCGCCAGCCGGTGGGGGGGAGGGGGGGGGGCACTTGAGGGGGGGGGGCGAGCTCTTAATCAAAGAGCGTGCTGATATCTTGTGTGGAGACGAGAACGACGACAGGGCAGTGTGAGCCGTCATCCAGATGGTTGGTGGGGCGGGGAGGGGGAGATGGAGGGATCGATCCTTCCCCGTGCCCCCCCTCCCCGATCTCCTCACCTCCTCACCCCTACGCTGCCGTACGCCCTCACCTCCGCTGCCGTACAGGCTGGGCCTGGACGAGCGTGTCGTACAGGCTGCCCGGTCCCGCCTGGACACGGGCGTGGCTTCCGTCAACTCCGCCATTGAGGCGCTGGAGGGCCTGCGGGGGGAGCTGGGGGAAGCTGAGGGGGCCACGTGGGCCCTGGACAGGGACATCAGGTGGGGGGGGGGAGGGGGAAGGGGGAGCGAAAGGGGGGAGGGGAGCGAAAGGGGGAACGGAAGGAAGGCCTGCACCCGGACCTGCCTGGACGGGGGTGGCGTGATCCCCCGAGTGCATCCGGCATGGGCACTGATGCTCGGTACTAGCACCCGTGGTGCTACCGTGATTGCCAGCTTCCCTGTGTGGCGGTAGCCGGCACCCTGCTGCTCTCCAGTTTCTCTTTACCCATTCTTTCTTGACTCCCCCCCATCCCGCTACTACCCCGCCCCCCCCCCCAGGGCCATGAAGCAGCGGCTCAAGGCGGTGGCCTCGGGGGTGGAGAAGCTGCACGGCAAGCTGTCGAAGGCGAGGGCGGCGGCGCTGCTGCAGGTGGGGGGGGGGCGAAAGTGGGGGGGGCTGTGATGCTGGAGAGAGGTAGCATGCAAGGAGGGTGAAGGTAGGCTTGAGTGCAAGCAGGGAGCCGGAGCGTGGTGCAGCCCTAGGCCCGCCACAGCTCCCCACCCAACCCCACATGCCCCCAACCGTCCCCCTACCCTCCTTCCTCCCCCTCTCTCCTCCCCCCCCTGTCAGGTCTACACACTGGCGAGGGAGCGGATCAAACAGATCAAGGAGGACCGCCGCCGCCTGGGCCGTACAGCGCCGCCGCCCAAGCCCATCCTGGACCGCACGGCGGCGGCGGCGGTGGCGGCGCCCGTCGCGGCTCCAGGTAGGCCCTTGGCAGGCCCACACGGGCCCACCCTCCGTTGGCCCGTGAAAAGGCTTTAAGTAGGCCCTATTTAGGGCCAGGGCAGGCCAGTAGGTGTATGTGTGGCGCTTGGCTGCGGCCATGAGAGAATGCGGCGTCGCGGCGCCTCGGCAAGAAGCTACCGCCAATACAGCCCTCTCCCCACGGTTTATGAGCCCGCCTGAGCACCCTTGGCCATGACCCCATCCACCTGCGCCCCCACCCCCCGCCCCCTGTGTTACGTGCCACAGCACGGTTGCTTTGTTTCGAGGCTCTGGGTTTGCGCTGCTGCCTGCTTGTTCGCCGCTTACTACACGCATTGTCACCTGGTGATCGCGCATGAACCCGGGCATCTAAACACCCCTCTCCCGTGTTACGGGCCACAGCACCCGATGCGGCGGAGGCGGACGACGCTCTGTGGCCGAGCGAGGACGAGATCTGGGACGCGTGGGAGGCCAAGGCCGCCGCCTCCGCCGCCGCGCCGCCGGCCGCCGCCTCCGCCGCCGCCATCGGAGCCCCGCTGCCGGCGGGCCCCCGCAAGGCCGCCCCCGCCCCCGCAACCCCAGCCGCCAAGGCGCCCAAAGCCGCCACCCCTGCCGCTGCAACCCCAGCGGCGGCGGCGGCGGCGGCGGCGGCGGCGGTTGATCCGCTGCAGGAGATCATGGGCCTGACGGTTGAGAGCGGCGGCGCGGGACTTGAGGACCTGGTGGATTCGCTGGCGGCCCGGGCCGAGTGGCAGGCGGGGGGCGAGGCGAGGCGCCGGGAGGAGGTGCGCGTTGGGAATGGGGGTGGTGTGATGTGGAAGGGCGAAGGAACTCGGCGCTGTGGAGGAAGTTGCAGGGGACTGGAGTGCGGTATGGGCTGCGGTATGTCATACCCTCCCATCTCATGTTTACTCTTCTCAACATCCTTACTCGCAACCTCTACCCCGTACGCCCTCCCTCCCCCACCACGCCTGCCCGCCCAGAAGGAGGAGGCCCGTACCTTGCCCGCTGACCACCCTCTTGCGCCCCCCCCCTCCTCCCCTAACCCCCCCCCCCAGGAGGAGGAGGCGCTCCACGCCGAGGCCCTGCAGGCCCTGGACGACTTGGACGCAGCGGCGGCGGCGGCACGGCGGGCCGTGGCGCTGCAGGTGAGGAACGGACCCGTCCTCGCGCCCTTGTACCCCGCGCTCTTGCCCGGGGAACGGCCGCGGAGGTTTCCGATGGGGGGGCCTTCAGGCGGGCCGTGGCGCTGCAGGTGGGGCCCGCAGCTGCACACCCCTCTCGCGGCTCGCCCGTGGGCCTCCCCCCCCACTCGTCTTTAGCCGCACTCAGGGGGACCACGGCACTGAGCCTTGCGAGGCGGCGTCGGGGGGTGGTTGCACGTGGCCCGCGCGTCGGTGCTCGGACCTCTCTTGCCCCGCCCGTGGGCACCCCCGCTCAGCCCTCGGCCCCATCGGCTGCAAAGGCGCCGTCCGCACTGGCGGGAGAGCCCTGACCGGCTGACCTCACTGTCTGTCCTCCCGTCTGTCCGTCCGTCTGTCTGCCATGCAGGAGGCCGAGGTGGCGGCGGAGGTGGAGCGGCGGCGGCGCGCGGCGGAGGCGGCGGAGCGGCAGCGGGCCAAGGCGCAGCGGGACCGGCGGGAGCGGGCGCGGGGCGACCCGGCGGCGGCCTTTCGCAGCGTCAGCAGCCTGGAGGACGACGGCGAGGAGGAGGAGGAGGACTGGGGCGAGGTCGTACAGGACCTGCTGAGCCCGGCCGGGCCCAGCCCGGCCGCCGCAGCGGACCCCGCCTTGAGCAGGCCCGGGCCGGCCAGCGTGAGCGGGACCGGCCGTACGGCGGATCAGGATCAGGCGGAAGATGATGAGGATCTGGGCGAGGACCTGGCTGAGATCATGGACATGCTGGATCGGGGCAGCCAGCAGCTGCAGCTGCGTGCGGCCGCCTCCTCCCCTTCCTCCCAAGCGCCTCTCCCGGCCCCCTCTTCACCTTTGTCCTCGGCTTTCCACAGCCGAAACCGCAACGCGGGCGCCAGCTCAGGCCCCGGCGAGGCCCACGCTGCGAACGGCAACGGCGCGGGCAGCGTACGGCCGCGGGTGGCCCAGGCCCAGGCGGGCCCAGTAGTATCGCAGGACGAGCAGCAGCAGGACGAGGAGTACGACACGCTCGTCCAGGAGCTGTCTGACATGGCGGAGGGCCTCATGTGGGAGCGAGTGGAGCAGGCGGCGGCGGTTGGTGGCAGGGGTACGGCAACGGGTACGGGTACGGCAAAGGCGGCGGCGGTTGGGGCCGTACCGGCAGAGGAGGATGACGGGGCCGGCTGGGCGGATGTGCAGGGGCTACTGGAGCAGGCGGGGACGCTAAAGGGCGGTGCCTCGGCGGCCGGGCAGCAGCGCCGGCAGGGCCAGGGGCAGGGGCAGGGGCAGGGGCAGGCGGGCAGGGGGGAGGCGAGGCGGAAGCCGCAGGGGCAGGGGGTGGCGGCGGGGCGGGGCAGCGGCGGCGGGGACGCCCGGGCGGTTGCGGCCGGCCGGGGCGGTGGGAGCGGCACCGGGCAGAAGCAGCGAGGGGGGGGCAGGGGCGGGGCAGGCACGGGGAACGGCAAGCGGTAGGAAGTACCGGTATGGTTTAAAGCAAAGCGCTATGCAGCGCAGAGCACGATGGCACGCTTGGCTCCGGACTGCCAGTCACCTCACGGCCGTGGCAAAGAAGGAGATGAAAGTGAGGTGTGCAAGTGGCCCAGCGCGCTCGCATGTTACCGTGTGGGTCTTGAGCGGTTATTGGCGACATGTCTGTCAGCTCTCCGGCGGCTCGCAAGCGGTCCCGACCCGTGCAAACCATACGTATACAGACCTGTGAGTGACGGGAGAACCGCCGGAGAAGAGCGAAAGTGGCGTCAGGAACTTGCTCGAGGGCGCATGCCAGCACGGCGATGCAGGCAGCAGATAGAGCGACGAGCACACCCTAGAGCCGTCGGAGGAGCGTAGACAGCCTACAATAGGGCGAGAGGGGTGGGGCGAGGCAAGAAGCCGGCGCGGGGCCGGGAGACGAGCAGCCGGTACGGAGCGAAGAGCACGTACCCACCCCGACCCCCGCGCAGCCCGGCCCCCCAACCCCGCGAGGCCCTGCAGCTCTACCGGTATGGTGAAGACCGTAGCCTGTTCGGATGCGGTCGGATGAGTTGTGCGGCGGGCATGACGCCCTGTGAACGGCGGCCCAGCTCTGCGCGTGAGAGCCCATAGCCGTTGGAGGCCGCACGGCTGTTGTGTACATTCCGCTGCAACTACGGCCTCAACTGTACTGTAAGCAGGAGCGAAGGCAAGGCCGTTTCCGTATCAGATGGATGCAGCTGCTTCAGGGCCGTAGCCCCGCTGGGAGCCGCATGGCACACCGGGCGGCCGAGTGCAGCTGCCAATGGCAGTGAATGCATGACGCCGCAGGCCGGCAGTGCTGAAGCTACATGCGCTAGCAACAGCTATGGTGCGGGTGGATTCGTACCGCACCGCGTTCGTCGGGGCGCAACCCGTGCGCTAGGCCCAGCACCCTGTGCCGGGCCCAGCACCATCGGCCCGTGCACCGCCTGGGCTGGTCGTGCTAACTGAAAGCCCTATGAAAGCCTTGTGTTCCACGGCCCCCACGGTACGGCAGCAAGCATGTCCCCACGTACGGCAATCGTGCCCGGAGGCGTCGGGAGGTGCGGGTTGTCGCACCGACTTGAGGCTGCACGAACTCGGCACCAGCTTCACCACAACCATGACCTTGTCCCATGCTGAAAGTGCCGACCCAGCGCCTCTGCTCCATCCACAAGTGCTGCACCTCATCCTCGCGCGTGTGCCCCGCGAAGGGCGCCTCGCTCTCCGCTTGCTTAGCCACGCCAGTCGCGAGGCCTTCGATAGACTATTCAATGCTGTACGGCTGCGCGTGGAGCGCGAGCGGCCTTTGGAGCAAGTGGAACATGCGCTCATGGGCTTGCTCAAGCACGGCTGCCAGCCGCTCAAGGTCTCTCTGGATACCTATGGAACTCTGGAGATGCACCGGAACAGCGGGTAAGCTGGGCTCGCAGCGGTGACTGCCGGTCCCGCCATGTGCCGCCACGCCTCAAGCAACACCTCCCCAGTACCACCTTCCCTTGCCCTCGCAGGCTGCAGCTGCTGCACAGCTTGGCTGAGGCGTCCTCCGTCGCACCCCTGCCCACGCGAGAGCTGGAGGCGACCCTTCCGGCTTTCACTGCGGAGACTGCGGCCCTCATCCTGAGCGCATTCCCGAGGCTGGAGCGGCTCAGAAGGCTGGACTGCCGGTGGTCCGAGGAGGACCAGGGCCCTGCTACCTTGCAGTGGAGCGAGGTTCACGCGGACTTCGCAGCCGCTCTGCAGCTTCTGCTGGACCGGGAGCGGGGCGCCCCGCACCTGACCTTCCTTGACCTCGGGGACTACGCCCCAACCACCCCCGCCGTGCGGAGGGCCCTCTCTGGCTCTACACAGCTGACGGGCCTCAAGCTAGGGGTCTTGCGCTCAGCAGCAGAAGCCCAAGCTATCTCTACTCTGACGTCGCTGAGGAGTCTCGACCTCTGGTGCTACGACGGCCCTGTCCTCAAGACCGTGCTGTCTCCCCTGACGGCCCTGACCTCCTTGCGGCTGTGGGGCGAACGCGGATGGGGCCGCCACCTCTCGCCCGCCCTCGCGGGCATGCCCCGCCTCGCCTCGCTCGACTACAAGCATGGCTATTTGGACGTCAGCGTGCTGGCGACCCTCACAGCGCTGACGAACCTTGACGTGTACGCCCTGGTCCTCCCCGAGGCCTCGGGAGGCGCTATTGAGGCCTTGGCAGCTCCCGCGCACCGGCACCCCTGGCAGCTGCCGCCACAACTCAAGAGCATCCACCTTTACGCTCAGGCGCCGGAGCCGCTTCACGTGCTGCGGTCATCGCCTGTGCGAAAGCTGTCCTGGTTCATTGTCGGTGTGCAGCTTGCGGGAGGCGTCCATCTCGTCTACGACCCGGGCCATCGCTTTGCGGCGGACATGACGCCTTATGGAGAGGCGGCGCTGTGCGCCGTCGCAGAGTTCTTGACCGGGCGGGTGGACGACGATTCCCGGATCGGCCTGGTGTGTGCGGCGGAGCTGAGGTGCTTCCCCATCCGCTGCGTGGGCGGCGCGGCGGAGGCGGGGCCCGGGCAGATGAGCCACACGGTCTGGCTGGCGGCGATGGGCAGGGCGGGGGTGCCTCGGCTGGAGCTGGACCGGCTAGCCCTGAGCCACCAGGACTTCGAGGTGCTCGCTGGGCACACGGGGCTCAAGGTAGGCTGGACACGGGGTTGGCATGGCGGGGCAGGGCCTGACAGGACCTACTTGGGCCCGATTGTGGTCGAACTGGGCCTCAGCTGGGCCTGGTCCAGCGTAGGCTGAGGCTGTCCTCGGAGCGGGCCAGATGGGGCTCGGGGGCAGGTCTCACAAGGTCCAGTGCTTCAACGCCCACAAGTTGCTTGAACCCAATCCCCGACCCAGATCCCGAACCTGCAACCCTACACGCTCCCTCCCCTCTTGTCATCAGGTTCTGCAGCTTGGGAGTAACGCCGAGTACCCCCCCTCTGCCCTGCTGTCGCTGCCCCTGGCCCCCCGGCTCGAGCGACTGGAGCTGGTGGGTCGGGGGGCGGGGGTCGGGTGGGGAGGCCTGGCAGAAAAGCCATGAGATAGGAGAGTGGACATTGGTGCCGGACGTGGGGTCGCTGGTTGCATGGACTCTGTAGAGCAAGGGTGGCATCGAGGGCGGGTCTGTGCGGGCACACTCAGTCCGTGCTTGTCACGTAGAGGTCTGCCCAAGCTCTTTTATATGCCTTGGTGCCTTGAGAGTCAAGGTACAGCACCAGCAGGCCTGAGCCGCGTGCCTGCCCGGGCTCCTTCTTTGCCTTTGGCCCCTCAGAACGTGGAGCTGTGGTGCCCCCACACGGGCGAGGACGAGGACGCGAGCGAGGACGAGGGCGAGGCGGAGGACAGCGGCAGCGATGATGACAGCGACCCAGATGGTGACCCAGATGGCGGCGAGGCGCGGGCCGGGGCCCGCGCTGCCGCCCTGCCGCCGGACCTTCGACATGTGCTGACGGAGCTGCTTGCCATGAACCGGCGGCTCCGAGTGGCGCTGGTGAACATTGATGACGACGGACCCTCACTGCGGGCGCGGCGGCTGCTGACCGCACTGGCGGCGGACGTCCGGAGCGCGGTGGAGCGGCTGGCAGGGGACGGCGGAAGGCTGCAGGCTCAGGGGAGTATGAGCACGGGGCCACGGGGACTGTGAGCAAAGGGGCCGTGGTCTGGCGAGCAGACAGCTTGCTGCCATGGCTGTGGGGTGCCAGAGAGTCGCTTTTGTCCGGTGCGTTGAGGGGCTAGGGTAATGGGCAGTACGCACGGGCTTGTCAAGTGTCGGAGTGGCGGGCTGCTCGTGCAGTTCATACTGGACGCTGGAGCGACTGCGCGGGGGGTGGCGTGTGCAATACATTGTTGGAGTGTGTCCCGTAAGCCCTGCTGTCATTGTTGGGACAGCGGGGGCCACTGGGCGGCGTACGTGCGGTGGCTTGAGGGGCTGGGGGGCCGGGAGGGGGCGTGGTGGTGCGGGGGGAGGCTGGAGCGGGTGGGGTGGCGGGGGGTGGGGTCAGGAGGTGGCGAGAGCTTGCGGGGTAGTTGCGCGGGTTAGTTGCGCGGGTTAGTTGCAGGCAGTGTCAACGTGTGAGGCTGATGACGGGGCCGCGAGGCTTGGTCGGTCGTTGGCAGGTGGGAGCAACGGAGACACCGTTGGGCGTGACGGGATGAGAGGAGTGAGGCCCTTCCCCCTCCTTAGCCCAGGCCACTGGGACTATGCATCCCCCTCTGGCCAGTATGGCTGAACCGCTCTAGTGCGTGGCTCAAGCCCCTGGCGCCAGTCCGCTTGTGCTTGCTTGCAGACCCGCCACGAGTCCGCAGACACCAGGCAGCAGCTCTTCAGGCCTCCACATTGACAGCGCCTGCGCGTGTGACGTTGCGCAGGACGGGTCTCGTCGACACATACCATTGGGCGAGGAGGCTGCCTCAGCATCCCCTCCCCGCATTGTCATTATGTACAGCAATTTGCAGTGTGGGGCGGTGTCAGCGGCGCTGCCGGGGCGGCCGCTGTGGAGTTAATCAGTCAATGTGGCTACTCGACGTCTGCTTCCTCCGTCCCTTGATTATGCAGGCCTCCAAGGCCTCCGCGGATGCCACGGGACCTGTCAGCTGCAACTGCAACAAACCGGAGCTAATCGGACGCTAACCGGATGCTGACTTCACTCCTGGCTGATGTCGTGAGTGGGCAGGCCGGCCGGCGGGCGGCGGTGCCTTGCGGATGTGGCATGGGCAGGGCAGGATGATGCCAGGGGAAGCCAGCCTACAGCCCCGCCCAGCCGGGTCCCTGCTCAGGGCCAGCTTGTAACTGGTGTGCTTGCGGGGCTGGAGGGGCATGTGGGCGGCCGGCAAGCATCGGAGGGTGGAGATGGTCGGGAAGGGTCAGGAACACGCAGGGGCACGCGTGGAAGACCCGCAACACGTTGGCATCGCGGCTGACCTGACGCCGCATGGAGAGGCGGCGCTCTGCGCCGTTGCGGACTTCTTGGCCGGGCGGATGGACGACAATTCCCGGATCGGCCTGGCCTGCTTAGCGGAGAAGCGGCCCTTCCTCATCCGCGGCGTGGGAGGCGCAGCGGAGGCGGGGCCCGGCCGGAGGAGCCACAGCGCCTGGCTAGAGGCGCTGGGCAGAGCTGGGGTCCCGCGCCTGAACCTGGACCGGCTAGCCCTGAGCCAACAGGATTTCGAGGCCCTCGCTGGGCACACGGCACTCAAGGTGCGGGACACAGGGGTGACAGGGCGGGGCGGGGCCTGGCGGGACCTACTTGGGCCCGGCTTGGGCCTGAGGGAGGTCCTTAGGGCACGCCTCACGGGGTCTTGTTTCACCGTACCGGTGGTTGGCTTGGGAGCCTCTCTCTTGACCTCACGCCCACGCCCCAATCCAGGCACTGAAGCTGGGGCGAAACGTGGAGTACCCCCTCCCTGCCCTGCTGTCGCTGCCCCTGGCACCCCGGCTCGAGCGGCTGGAGCTGGTGGGTCCGGGGGTGGCGGGTTGGGAGGCCGGGCAGCGGGGCTGTGGGACCAAGAGGGTACCCGAGGTTCAGGTTGGAGGGGTCAGGGGCGCAGGGTTTGCAGACGATAGGGTATCGCGGACGGCGAGCAATAATCGACCCTGATGGAACTTGGGTGGTTCTGTGCAGCCTCAAGGGTAAACAAGCCCGTGATAAGGTATAGCCCACGGCGAGCAGGGACGGAAAGCGACGACCGGAAAGCAAACCAGAGCGTGCCCCCGGGTGCTGATGCTTCAGTCAGCAGGCCCGAGCGCTCAGGCTGGCCTCCTGCCCTCCTTGGCCTCACAGGACTTGCATGCGTGGTGCCACTATCGGAACATGGTTGAGGGCGAGGAAGGGGACGCCGTTGGAACGGAGGAGGAGGAGGACGGCGGGTCAGAGGGCGGGGGCGAGGCGGGGAGCGAGGCGGGCGAGGAGGCGGAGAGCGAGTCGGAGAGCGAGGGGGAAGTCGGTGACAGCGGTGACGAGGGCGACCCGGGTGGTGCTGGCGAGTCGCAGGCGCGCGTCTGCACCGCCGCCCTGCCGCCAGACCTCCGGGGCGTGTTGACGGCGCTGCTATGCAAGGGACGGCGGCTGAGGGTGGCCTTGCTTCACGGCGATGTGGGCGGACGGCGGCCGCACCCCCCCAGCGATCTCGACGGACCCTCACTGCGGGCGCGGCGGCTGCTGACCGCACTGGCGGCGGACGTCCGGAGCGCGGTGGAGCGGCTGGCAGGGGACGGCGGAAGGCTGCAGGCTCAGGGGAGTATGAGCACGGGGCCACGGGGACTGTGAGCAAAGGGGCCGTGGTCTGGCGAGCAGACAGCTTGCTGCCATGGCTGTGGGGTGCCAGAGAGTCGCTTTTGTCCGGTGCGTTGAGGGGCTAGGGTAATGGGCAGTACGCACGGGCTTCTTAGGTGTCGGAGTAGGGGCTGCTCGTGCTGTTCATACTGGACGCTGGAGCGACTGCGTGGGGGGTGGCGTGTGCAATGCATTGTTGGAGTGTGTCCCGCAAGCCTTGCTGTCATCGTTTGGTCAGCCGGGGGCACTGGGCGGCGTACGTGCGGTGGCTTGAGGGGCTGGGGGGCGGGAGGGGGGCGTGGTGGTGCGGGGGGAGGCGGGGCTGGAGCGGCTGGGGTGGCGGAGTGTGGGGTTCTGTGCTCGCAGGGGCCGTGCAGCGTAGTCCAGACGACGACGGGGGATGCAGCTGAACGCGTCGGTGTAGCCGCTGCCGCAACGCGAGAGAAGAAGGCGGGGTGCCAGCAATGCGCATCGCCGAGGCAGGGGCTAACCTAGGGGCAGCCGCGCGCAAACGGTACTTTCCTGGCTCCTGGTGTCGAGGCCCCCGGTGTTGTGCGTGCAGGCGGCCGCCAGTCCCGCTATTAGAGAACGCTGGCCCACCTGTGATCAAAGTGAAGCGCAGCGTCGAGTCAGCCTGTGGTATTGCTAACGGTAATAGTGCGGTGCGTGTGCAGTGCGAACCGGGGGAAAGAGTCAGTGGCGAGGACGGCTGATAAGTAGCGGACCACGGTACGGCTCTAGACGCTTCATCCCGTCATCCCGCGTGCACTAGTGCAACTAGCTCGACACCAAGGAGCCGGCGCAGGACACCCCACGCCGGCGGGGTGTGGGGTGCGGAGGCGGCGACAGCGGGCGGGCTGGTCGGGGCGTGGTGGTTGGGGGCAGTGTCAACGTGTGAGGCTGATGACGGGGCTGCGACCCGCGAGGTCTGGTCAGTCGTTGGCAGATGTGCAACGGAGACACCGATGGGCATGAAGGTGAACTTCTTCAGCCGTTCCCCCTCCTTAGCCCAGGCCACCGGGGCCATGCATCCCCGACCCGGTCTCACTTCCGCCCGTGCCATACACCCGGCCATGTCCAAACTTCCGACCGGCCCAAATGTTATATTTACCCTTATGGTGTCCCAAGCGAGTGCGGGAGCGGCCTGCTGATGCCTAGTCGCTGGGATTCTCGCGAAATGCTCTCGCATGTCGCGGTTCTGGGGCACTTGCCCCCTCAAGGAGAGGCGTGGGACACATATTTGATGACCTGAAAGCCTTTGGGACGATAGGGGCTGGCCCAAAGACGCAGGCGACCGCGTCGACGGTCCGCATGTTGCAAAATCGCGGTCCCAGCGACCTCTACCAAACCGAGCCAGACCTGTTCATATGGCCTCCTGGTAGCATAAGACTTCCCAGAAGTGGCGAGATGGCTACTTAAAAGCTTTCTGGAGGTCGTTTGGCGGCACGCCCCCGACCCGCCCATGCCGGCCCAACCCAGGCCCCCTCAGTTCCCCCACGTAGCGAGCGAACAAGGCGTCCCAAAGCGGCACATAGCACCCCTAGGTCATGATACGTCTATTCAGGCCGATTGGCGCAGGCGGGGGAGGCCAGGTGGGTGTCCTGACCCCCAAACCACGCCTCCAGACCCCTTGTACGGAAAGGGCTGTACGGCGTCTGCGCGGATCTCGGACAGCGAATTTAACCCGGGG
Organism: Edaphochlamys debaryana; assembly: GCA_016858145.1. Taxonomy (NCBI): domain Eukaryota; kingdom Viridiplantae; phylum Chlorophyta; class Chlorophyceae; order Chlamydomonadales; genus Edaphochlamys; species Edaphochlamys debaryana. The sequence continues at coordinate 520,062 of JAEHOE010000095.1, read as the reverse complement.
GCTGCCGGGTTACATTTGCTGTCGGAGTCCCGCGCAGACGCATGAAGTGCGTCCAAAGTTTGGACATGGCCCCCCACCGAAGTGAGGCCGGGTCGTGCATCCCCCTCTGGCTGCGCATACCGCTCCGTGGAGTGCTAGATAGCCCTGTTGCTAGTGTACTGCATGGAGGCTACGCCCCACATCCCCCTCTGGCCAGTATGGCTGAACCGCTGGAGTGCCGAGTGCGTGGCTCAAGCCTCTGGCGCCAGTCCGCTTGTGCTTGCTTGCAGGCCCGCCACAAGTCAGCAGACACCAGGCAGCAGCTCTTCAGGTCTACCACGCCCAGACATGGCTATACGGCGCACCCAGCTGTATTAATACGGCGGAGAGGCGTATTTGCGGCGTATTGTGTGTGTGCTGTCCGGCAGCGTACGGCAGCCTTATACGCGCACCCAGTCCCTTGGAACACTTCCAGTAGCGCTCCTAATAGCACAGGCCTAGCGTAGGGTAATGTAGACTAGCATGGCCAACAAGCTCGGTCGATTTCCTTACCCATCTTGTGAAGCGCGGGGCAAAATCAAATGGGTCCAACTACCATTGAGAGTGCTGACAACGTAAACACAAGTTCGTTGCTGGCTTCACAAGCGCGCTTGCGCACGCCCTCCGACCCATGTGGGCCATCGCGAGCCATCCGCTCAACCGCGGAACGTGGAGTCGTGACTGTTGTGCCAAGCGAGTTGACAAGAAGTGACTTGTTGCAGTGTTGCACTGTTGCCCTGGTTGCAGCCGGTGCCCTCTGATGCCCTGTGCCGAGACCTACGCACCCCACCCCCCACCCCCCACCCTCGGCCCCGGCTTCCCCGGCTGGTCCCCTGGCCGCATGCCGTATCAATACGGCAAAAAGAAGCCGTACCCGTATTAATACGTATTCGTATTAGTACGGGAGCTAATACGTATCGGCAACCCTGTGCCAGGCTGCCTCAGTACCTCCTGCGTCGTGCTCGCCGTGCGACACGGCACGGTTCAGCAGTTGCTCGCATTAGCCAACTCCCTGTCCCTATCCCCCCCCACCCCATAGCATCGTCCGCCATGGCGTCCACTGTATCTGGTCTCGGAGCACTGCTGCTCAACAAGGACATCCTGGCCAACATTATCGAGCACAACTCGGACCACCAAGACCGGCTATCCCTGCGTCTCCTGAGTAGTGCCGTGCGAAGATCGGTAGACAGTCACGCGAAAAAATTGCGCCTATCTGAGGGACAAGTGTCCCTGCGAGGATGCTACGCTGTTCGCTCGTGGACTTCTTATGCGCGGATGCAGGCCGCTCAGGGGTACCGGGCGCTCGCGGACCGGACACGTACCGTACGACAGCCCCTCCGGACCCCCCTCGCGGACCGGGGGCAAACACACCGGAGTGCACCGGGCAAGGCCGTCCCCTCGACCGGGAAGGTGCACTTGTAGCCTCCCTAAATGCGCTCCTCGCATGCGGGACGCCTGCAGAGGTGCAGAACACCAGGTATACACTCGGTGGGGAGCGCGAGATTTCCGTGCGCACACCCGTTCCCGCCACATCCCCCACCCTAGCCTTGGCCCTCTCCCCGTCCCTCTCGCAGCATTGAGCTGATGCGCCCCTTCGCCGATGCCTCCTTCTTCGACCCACTTCCCACGAAAGAGCTCTCCGTACCTCTGTTGACGGAGCGCACTGTGGAGAACATCGTCGCCGCGTTTCCCAACCTGACCATGGTCGAGATGGACGCATACAACTACGACCCGCAAGATCCCTTGAGTGGCGACAGCGCGCTCGCGGCTGCTATCGAGCTACTGCTTGGTGGGGAACGCGGCGCACGGCAGCTCACGCACCTCAACCTAGGCCTGTATCCGTACCCACCGCTGGCCCCCATCCTCGGCGCAGCGCTGGCGGGTGCGACACGCCTGATTGGGCTCAATGCTTCCTTCGAGCTAAGCACGGAGGAGCAAATCTCATTCCTCGCGGGCCTCACGGAACTGAGGGAGCTCGGGTTCGCCTGCTGTGACGTTCTGCTCCTGGAGCCCCTGTTGTCGCCCCTGACAGCCCTGACCTATCTGGACCTCGGCGGGACGCAACCCCACCTGCCGAGCTCCCTCACGAGCCTCCGCGGCCTGGCAGCCCTCGTCGCGTGTGACGCAACGCTCGATCTCGACACGCTCTCTCAGCTCAAACCCCTCACAAAGCTCGCCCTGGCCGGCTTGGTGCTGGGTCCCTCGGGATCTGGAATCGAGATCCAGCAGGATCCGCATCCTCTGGCCCCTCACGAAGCCGCGGTCCGTCAGCTGCCGCCCCAGCTGTCAACCTTGTGCCTCTGCAAGCAAGCGCCTGAGGTGCTCCACGCTCTCCATGACTCGCCCCTCCGCCCCCTGACCTGGGACCTAAACCTCGAGCTGCAGCGGGGCACCCACTACGACGAAGCCTCGGGGGCGTGTCAGGACACACTATGGTTCGTGGCATACCGATGCCGGCTGTGAAGACTAAATTGCGAGCTAAGGCCAAGGGCGTAGCCCAGGACTCGCGGCTGGAGAACGGCGACTGACGGACGCCGTGCGGAGACGCGCTCCGAGTAGATTGTCGACAGGGTAGCACAGAGACTGCTTCGACTGGCAGTAGAGAAGGCAAGGCATGCAACAACTCTGACGTTACAGGTCTCAGTACGCATGAAGCGGTGCTCCCGTCTTAGCGAGACAGGAGCTGAGCGCTAGCCTATCCTCACCGCAGGCAGAATGAGGCTGCCGTACAGCATGCATGCCGTACCATACAAGTGCATGGCGCACACACAGGTCGTTCTCCCTTGTCGACTCCCACAACTCCCAGCAACCACCGAACTCCTACGATAGTGTGACGGCGACAATACTGTGCTCCGTCAGCTGTCAGGACACACTATGGTTCGTGGCATACCGATGCCGGCTGTGAAGACTCCCCCCCTTGGCGGCTCAGAGCCAATAGAGCTCACCCCCACAGAAAAGCACGAAGTCGAAACCGGCTCGAAGCCATACTCCTAAGTCAGAAGCAGTTCGCTCAACGACAGACAACAATCTCCTCCAGCCAACTGTGGCTTAGCTCCTACCATGCTAGCGGTCTCTGCCAAGCGACAGCCTGCAAGACTCATAACCCGGGCTTCACCTCCTCAGCTACGCGTGCACCCAATGCTCGGCGCATCCCTTCCCGATTCCTCGCATCAGCTGCGCTTTCATCGTTCCATCCTGAAACACCATCAGCCAAGCTCCAGGCTTTCCGCCAACGTATCCGCAGGATTCTCCAGTGATGACAGCCAGCCTCTCCTCGTCCAGAAGGCGGGTAAGAAGTGCGGCCCATGCAGGCGGCGGGGCCATCAGCAAGCGCCGTGGAATGAAGGCTGCGACAAGTGGCACCATGGCGATGGCCAGGGGCAGCCAGAAGGGCAGCAGCTCCGGGTGCGGAGCCGAGATGATGAGCCAGGACTCGCCGGGCGTGGCAAGGCGGCGGTAGGTACCCGGTTGCAGCGGGTCGAGCTTGGGCCAGCCGGATGCGGTGTTGGCCCGGCCCTGGTTCGCGCTGACGGTGTAGCCGCGGGCACGCAGCGCCAGGGCTAAGGTTTCGTCACCGGCGCAGGGGTCCAGAATGACCGGCGAGCGGCTGGCGTCCAGATAGTCCAGGAGCGAGCTCAAAGCCTCCTCAGTGGGCGCGGGTGTGACCGCGTGAGAGAGGGTCTCCGGCATGCTGGCGGCCAGTTCGGGCACCGAGTGGAGCTGCAAGAGGGCAGCGGCTCGGGCGCTCGCAGAGGAGAGGTCCCAGTGGTCAGGCAACGCCAAGGGCGGGGCCCCTGTTGCGACAGAGAGGACCGTGGCTGACGGGAGGGCGCAGCCCTTAGCCGCACACAGAGTGAGCCGCTCCACGGTGCCATCGGTGTAGCGCGCCTCGATGGGGCGGTTGCGCGGTTTGGCAGTGGTGTAGTGCAAGGTGCCCCAGCGCTCCACGAGAGCGTTGGTGGCGGGGTCACGGACCTTGCGGGAGCAGGCGGCTCCCTCGAGCGCCTGGGCTTCAGCGATGCGCTGACGGCCCTGGGTGTTGGGGAACAGCTGTGGCGCCGGCACCTCGCGGGGTGCGGGCGCGGGCTGCTGGTTGATGGTTGACGGGGTTACGCCGCGGGCGTGGCAGTCAGGGCAGGTCCAGGTGCCGTGGGGCACGGACCTGAGCGGCGGCTGGAGGCAGTACAGGTGCCATCCCGTGCCACAGCCGTCGCACATGACCATCTTGGACTCGTCGCCTGGGAAGGTGCAGATCTCGCATGGCAGATCCAGCGGAGGGATGGCGATGCGGGGATCTATGATCGGGTCCAAGTCTTGGAGGTGACAGGGGGCAAGGTTGCTGACGTGCTCCTTGCGCGTGGTGCCGTCCCTACCTGTGAGGGTGGCCACGCCTTCAGCGCTGACAGCAACGATGCGCAGCACCGTGTCGCGGACAGGGAGCTGGAGCGTGTTGTTCTGATTGCGCAGGATGACGTACACGTAGTCGCCCACGTTAAACTTGGTGAACCGGGGCTTGTAGCCACCGGCCCTCACGCGCGCGTAGTTGTGACGGTCGCGCCACTGCGCCGTGAGCAGGTTGTGACCGTTGAAGGGGGCGGCTTGGGCTGCCCAGGGCGCCTCCACGGCGGAGCCGTGGATTTGGCGGGGAAAGGAAGCACGGAGCCAGCCCAGACGGCGGCGCAGCAGCGCCCGCTCCTCCTCCGGCGCGCCCCAGGCGTGGTACTCGCGCACCGTCCAGCCTGCCCTGAGGCAGGCCTCGAGGCCCGTGGCGGCAGAGGTGCCGCACTCGACTACCACCAGCCCGTCGGTGAACGCCCGCTCCAAGAAATGGTGGGAGAGCAGGCTGGTGTCGAGGGAAACCGTGGTGCCGTTGCCCGTGCGGCGAGGCCGAGGGCTAGGCAGGGGAAGCGCGCGCAGCGCGTCCCTGGCTTCACGTACGATGCGGTTGGCTATAACGTTGGCTAGCTGGGTCTGCAGCTGCGCAGCAGTGCAGTCCGGGTCTGATGGTCTCTCAATGGCGTCAGAGGCCGTGCCGTTGCCGCCAGCCAGCAGCTCATCGGGAGAGAGCGTGAGGGCGGAGCCCTGCCCCGTCACGGCTGCCAGGACCGAGAAGTCTTCCCGGGCGCACTGCGCCAGGGCTTGGACAGCTGACATGAGAACGGTGGGCTGCGCTGCAGGCGTGACGGTGGGATACGGGACCAGCTTGGGCACCGGCGGCTGAGGGTCAGAGTCCTCGTCCATCCGCGCGCCCGAGCTGTCAGCGCTCGAAGGCATGGGCGAGCGGCTGAGGGTGTCAGCGTTGTGGTGCAGCTTGCCGGGGCGGTGCGCCACGTTAAAGTCGTATTCTTGCATGAGGAGGGCCCAGCGCGCGTACTGCCCCACTAGGTTTTGATTCTCCATTAGCCAAAGCAGCGGCGCGTGGTCGGTCACTAAGGTGAAGCGCCAGCCCAGCAGGTAGGGGCGCAGCATCTTCATTGCCCAACAGGCCGCCAGCATCTCACCCTTGTACGACGTGTAGTTGCGCTCATGCTGGTTGAGGGAGCGGGAGATGCAGGCGCACATGTACTCGTTGCCATCATCGTCCAGCTGACCCAGCACGGCGCTGATGCCCACGTTGGAGAAATCCGTATGGAGGATAAGCTCACGGTTGGGGTCAGGGTTGCGCAGCAGGCGGTTGTTGGTGGCAAATTCGGCCTTGAGCCGATCCAGCACCTCCTGGTGCTTGGGCTGCCAGGTCTCGGGGCCCCAGACCACGCCCTTCTTGGTCAGCTCGTAGAGGGGGTTGGCGATGCAGGCGAAGTCAGGGAAGTAACAACGGTAATAGTTGCACATGCCGAGGAGAGACTGGAGCTCGGTGAGTGAGCAAGGGGGCTGGATGGCTTGGATTGCTGCTATCTTAGCCTGGACTGGGCGAAGCCCGTCCGCACTAACCATGTGTCCCAAGAACTCAATCTTGTCAGCCGCCACCACGGTTTTGTCCGGGTGCAGCTTGATGTTGATGTCGGCGAGCATAGCAAGAAACCGGGCCAGATTTTGCTCATGCTCCTCCGCTGTACTGCCTGTTACCGCCGCGTTGTCCACAAAGATATGTACGACATCCTGCAGGCCGTACTCAGTGTTTCGAAAACCGTTAGAGCCCCTCCATTCCATAGTACCCGCACGGGTACCTGCCAGCCTACCCTCATAATTTCCCAGTACCCGGGCGCCGAAGGCGCCCAAACCGCGGGGGGGTAAAAATTTGCACAATATGGGTATCAAATTGCACGATTTTCGCTGTAGATCTCAAAGTAAGGAGGGCTGAGAGTGTCAACTAATGAGCCACGCAACAAGGCTGAAAGAAGGCTCAACAGCCCCGCCTGACCCAGCCTGGCCCACCAGCCCAGCCGGAAAGACAATAAAATATGCGGCATCCGTTGTTCAGTGCGTTTGGCATGCGTTTCTTGAGCTAGTCACCGGTTCAGTGCGTTTGGCATGCGTTGTTTGAGCTAGCCACCATCCTCAAGTCCGCCGCCCAGGCCCTAGCATTCCTGCCCCCTTAGTCCGCCCAGCGGTGCTCGGCCCCCTCCCGCCAGTGCTTGAGGGCCTCCGCGTACGGGAAGTCCGACACCCCAAACCACCGCTGCGCCATCATCCGCACCGCCAGGGCCAGGTGGCGCTGCTGCAGCTTGTTGTGCTGGCTGTCCTTGATGTAGCTCATTGTGCTGAACTTACTGCACTTCTTCCCTCGCCCCCCCTGCGTGCCAACACACCTGCGCAGCCTCAGCCACTCCGCTTCAGCCTCCTTCTCCAGCTGCAACGCTACCGCCATCACGTGGGCAGGGGACTTGTTGTGCTGCTTGAGCTGGCGGTTGTGCGGGGCCAAGTTGGTCTGCTCCCCACACGCGCGGCACCCGACACGGGTGCCACCGACGAGGCTCAGGACCCACGCGTACTTCCGGACCCAGTCTGGGTTGAACTTCCGCCGCTTATTCTCAGCGGCGTGGTCGCGAGGCTTGGGCGTCTTGCGCGGCTTGGAAAGCAAGCGCTTGCGCTTGCGTCCAGCGCCATCACCGACCACCTCCAGCTCTTCCACCACATCGCTATCCTGGCTGCCTGAGCCCGAAGAGCCCGAGGAGGATGTCTTTGCGGCTGCCTCCGCAGCTGCCTCCACTTCTGCGGCCTGCGTCCGGCCTCGTTTGACCCCAGCCGCAGCCGCAGCAGCCGGCTGCGGCGGCTGAACAGGCTGCTTCGGTGGCCTGCCAACGGGGTTCTTAAGAGGCTTGATTGGAATCACAGCTGCGGTCTGCCGGCCGCCCAGAAAGAACGACGTGATTGGCCTAGTGTTGCCCAGGACTTTAGGCTCAGGCTTTGGAGCCATAGCTATGACATGTGTCTAGGAGATAAAGCGGTGGCGAAGATGCAAAGATAAAGAAACTGTGGAAAGTTGTGCCTGGAGACCTCGCGTGGTCATGCCGTGCGGCCCTCCCCGCTTCCCCCGTCCGGAGCCCCGACAGCCGGCCCCCGCCCCCGGCCCCGTTTCGCCCAAGCCGCCCGGGTACTAGCCGGGGGTAGCCAACAGTTTTATAGTACCCGTGCGGTTACTGGGAGCCTCCCGAGTTAATTTTTGGTACCCGTGCAAAAAAGCCCGAATTATTTTCTCAGTACCCGATCGGGTACTAGTACCCGATTTTCGAAACACTGGCCGTACTGCCATACGTGATGACTAAGCACTCGCTGCCAAGCTGCCGTAGCATTGACTGCCCCGTACATCAAGCGCTTGTAGCGATAGAGCGTGTTGCACCACCAGAAAGAGGTCTTGTCGCGATCCTCCTCGGCCAGGGGCAGCTGATTGAAGGCCGCTCGGCAGTCACACTTCGTGATGAACTTGGCACCCAAGATCCGCGCGAACAGCTCCTCCGGCGCCGGGGGACGGAAGTAGTCACGCACGCTCGCTGCATTGACCCTCCGGGCGTCGGCGCAGTACCTTTTATCGCCTGAAGCATACGTGCCGTCTAGCCCTTTCTTCCCAGGCATGGTGACGTTCATGGCGTACTTGGTTGAGTTGGAGGGCTCAATGATGTCCGCCTCCAGCAGCTCTCGGCACTTGGCGTCCTTGACGGCGCGCTCAGCAGCAGAGTGGCGGCGGGGGGCCTCGAAGATTGGGTTGTCGTGCTTGAGCTCGATCTTGACTGGGCCCAAGTCCCCTCGGTAGCAGCCGATGTCCTTGAGGCTTCGGGCGAAGAGGTGGTCGTACTTCTTCATGAGGACCTTGAGACTGTCTCGCTCCGCCTCGGTCATGTCAGGACGGACACAGAGGGTGTAGCCAGCCTCCTGCTTGACGAAGGTGGAGTCCTCAGGTGGGGCTCGAGTGCTGTCAGGTGTGGTGACGAAGGCAGGAGAGGCCTCGGCGGCGAGGGCAGCCGTTAGCGGAGCCGAAGGGCTGGGGGCGAACGGCCGCAGCGTCCAGCGCTGTGATTCTTTTGAGGATCCTTCATTGTAAACCCGAGGACTGGGGGCCGCAGACCCGCCGAGCGGCGCTGCCGCCAGCGGTGTCGATTGGGAGCGTAGGCGCACGCGATGCATGGCCTCGTCCAGGGAGCTGTTGGCGGGCGAGAGCTCCAGCTGGGCCCAGCTGGGGGCCGCCCACTGCCCCCCCTGCTGGTAAGCCGGGTGGGGCACGCAGTGCGGGGCAGCGTCAGACAGACGCCAGCAGCTGAGCAGCACCAGGCAGGTGAGGGCGAAGGTGAACGTCTTGAACGTGTTGAGACGCCAGCGGTGAGGCGACGCCGAGCCGGTGTTGGCCGTGGGCACAGGCAGCTTGCGCTTGGCGGGCTTGGCGCCTGCCGTCGCTGCCCAGCGCTCCACGCGGCGCCGCAGGCGTTCACGCTTGGCCATGGTGCGGTACTCCTCCCTCGTCCGATCTATCTCAATCTGTGCCAGAGCGCGCCGCTCCTGCTGGCGGCGCAGCTCCCTGCGCGCATGGCGACGCAGCCGCCGGTCCAGGCTGCGCGTCACGTGCCGCAGCATCATACGGCCAAGCTGGTGCTGCAGGGCGTCGAGCTTGGCCGCATAGGCAGCCAGCTCGTCGTCCAGCTCGCCCTCCTTGTCCCCGCTAGTGGAGCAGAAGTCGTCATACTCGCTGTCGGTGGAGCAGGCCCCGTAGGTATCGAGGAAGGGCACCGGGCCGTAGATGGGGCTGTTGGCGATTAGGGGCGACAGGGCATGGGGCCCGTGCTGCGGGGAATGGAGAGGGCATAGGAGTCCTCGCTGGGGCAGAAGGCGCGCCTGTCCAGGTCGTACAGCAGGTGCACAACGCGGGCGAGGCTCAGGCCGTACGTCTCGGGCCGTACGGTGCAGTACCCGTTGTGCCAGGGAGAAGGTACCATTCCCCCAGCGTTGCCGGGAGAGGGTAACTCACCGTCGCTGTCGACCTGACTCATGACGATGCGGTCGTAGAAATCCGTGGCCTTCTCACTCTTGCGGTAGCGACCCATGGGCACCTTGTCGCCGTCTGGAGTCAGGAAGGTGCCGTCAGGCATGTGGAGCCGTGGCCCCGGGACGCCGTAGGACTTGGAGCAGAGCGTCACGGGCAGGGCCAGCTTCTGCTGATGAGGGAGGTGGTGAGCCTTGGTGCCGACCGGCAGGGCGGAGCCCGAGGGAGCCGGGGGCGCCAAGGAGCCTGCGGGTGGCGGAGCCGCCACGCAGCTTGAGGGCGCCGAGGCCGAGCCGCCGCCAGCTCCACCAGCGCCGGCGTCGTCATCGGGGCGCCGGGGCTGGGGGCCAGAGCAGGGGCTCGTGACGTCCGGCGCCTCCTCGTCCTCCTCCTCATCGTCTATCACAATCTCGTCACGTGGGGGAAACGGCCTGCCAGCCGCGCGCTCCTCCGCCTCGCAGGCGTTGAAGACCTCGTTCAGCTGTTGGAGCAGGGCCTCGGTGGGCAGGTGCTTGGTCGCTGCCCACCGCTTCACGTCTACCTGGAGCTCGTAACCGCCACGCTCGGTGCGAACTAGCTTGCCCAGGGGACCCAGTTGCTCACCCTGTGTTGGCGCGGGGCGCTTGGTGCTGTCGCTCCGGGGCCGCTCCTCAGGCTCAGGGGCAGGGGGCAGCACCAGCGCAGGTGCGGGCGGAGCCGTGGGCGCCACCGCCGATGATGGGCCCGGGCCAGCGCCAGCGTCGCGCAGCTCCTTGGCCTTGGTTGCCTGGAGCTCGGTAGCAGCGTTGGCCCAGCGCTGGAGCATGTCTCAGGCCCGCGCTTGGAGGGCAGCGGACGGAGGGACTTTTGGCGGGGCCAGGTCCGAGCGGCTGCTTGACGGGCGCGGCAGCAGGCGTCGCTGGCCGGGCTGCCTGGGCACTGGGGCCAGAACCTCCTCGTCCTCTCCGCTGGCGGTGTCAGTGTCGGCGTGCTCCGCCGGACCCGGCTGGTTGTTGTTCTCCTCCTCCCCCCCCCTGCCGGGGCTCGGCGTGAGGGCGCAGAATCGGATGTCGCCGGGGCTGTAGACGTTGGTGAGGTGCAGGGTCGTGGCCCAGGTGTCCTCGTTGGGCAGCCGGATTGAGAGCTGCAGGGCGTCGCCAGCCGTGCCGTACGAGCGGACAGCGTTGAACTGGACATTGAAGTCACGGCCCAGCACTATACCGTAGGGTAGGTCGTCCTGGCTCAGCACGGGAATGGGCGGGAGAGAGAGGGAGACGGAGCGCATGTAGGCGGCGCCGGTGCGCTCGGTGACGTAGCCGTTGACTAGGAGCCGAGCGCCTTGTAGGGTGTGCTCATACCGGTAGAGCTCCCTGGGCTGGGACCTGGGCTCGTGGTGACGTAGCCCCTCTCCCGCCGCGGTGGTGGGGAAGACCCGCGCCACGTCAAGACGCATCACCAGGGGAATGCCCGTGAGACCGTCCTCATCGCTGAAGGTCGCTGGCGAGCACACGTGGTTCAGGCAGAAGAGCTGGAGCTTGCAGAGGCCGCCGGAGGTCCAGCGGTAGCCTTCGTTGTCGCCCATGAGCAGCCCAGTGCCGGCGTTGTTGCGCGGGAGGGGCGGCGGCAGCTGGTTTGCCGCCAGGTAGGCGCAGACCCAGGGCTCCCCCCCTATGCTGGGGTTCTCATTGTACACGGTACGTGCCAATGACCATTGCACGTCACCTACCGTGAGCACTTGCGTTGCCCGCACCATGCTGACCACCCGCTCACGGTCACCCGCATGCTGCGGCGCAGCGACGGCTGGCCGCGGCTCCTGAGTCGGTGCCTGGCTCGACGGCGGTGGGGGCGGCGGCAGCTGGGGGTCAACCCGCTGCACCTGCATGGGCGCCGCCCGGGAGGTGTCGCGCGCCGCCACGGTGGCAAAGACCGCTGTCGAGTAGTCCGTGGTGATGGCTGGCGTCGGCTGCCCATTGGGGGCAATGCCCGGGTGCATGCAGAGGGCGAGGCCCGGCTGCACGGTGGGCGCAGCCGTGGGCGACGGCAGCGGTGCCGCCTGAGGCGCTGGCGGGGTTGCCTGAGCCGTCACGAGCGGCGGTAGGACAGCCCAAGCCGGCAGGGCAGCGGGACGCAGACCCGGCGGCAGTAGCGGCAGGTAGGGTGGCGCAAGGGGACCAGCGGGTGCTTCATCTCCACCGGCGCCGGCCTGGAGACGGTGCAGCCCTTCCGCCAGCGCCCGGGCTAGCAGGTCCTGCCGTGCGAGCTCCTCGTCCGAGGGTATCAGGCGGGGGCTGCCGTCAGGGAGGTAGAGGCCCCAGTCCACCCGCAGGCCCTGCTCACTGAGGGCGAGGAAGAGCAGTTGGCACCAGACCGGGTGCCGGTGCCAGAACACGGCGTGCGCGTTCAGCTGCGTAGCGTGATAGGGCGAGCGCCCGTGGGGAGCTTGCACCTGAACCCGAATCTCCTCGTGCCAGCGGCAGGTGTTGATCAGGTGCTGGGCATCGCGCTGCAGCGACTCATCCAGCGTCAGGGGGTCTTGCACCGGGTCCCACTCGAGCAGCTCAGACTCGAGGATGGGCTGGCTGTAGCCCTGGATGCCGAAGGTCAGCGCCACGTCCTTCGTCATCTGCAGGAGTGTGGGACCGCCCAACAGCGCCCAGATCTTGCACTTGTCCAGGCTGTGGTCCTTCTTGGCTGCGTACGACACAGTCTCCAGGCCGGGGTAGCGGGCGAGCGCCCGGTAGTCTGGGTGACTGGCCAGCTCCGAGATCAGGGTGCAGCAGGTGCACGGGACACGTGACCCTGAGAGCTTGGAGGGAAGCTCCTTGGTGTGCCGTGGCCGTGGGACGGCGCCCGATGAGCCAGGACCAGGCCCGCCGTGCCCTCGGTCCCTCGAGCGGTCGCGGTCGTGGTCCTTGCCCCGATCCTTGCGCCGGTCGTTGTCGGGCTCCTTGTCGCCGCGTGACGGGGAGTGAGAGCGTCTCTGCTCCGAGCCGCGCTGATCTCCACGGTAGCCCCGGTCGTAGTAAGGATCTCGTGGACCCAGCTGCAGTACGGGCGGGCCCCCGACAGGCGTGGCTTGAGGGGGCGGCATGGGCGACCAAGCGATGTGGCGTCGTGCTGAGGGGCTCGCTGCAGGCGCTGCCTGAGGACCCTGCGAGGGCACCCGTGCGGAGGGGCCCTTGGGCGCGGGCGCTGGTGGCGTTACGAGAGCCTTGGGCTGCGGAGGCGGCGGCGGCGGAGAGCGCTCCACAGCCGGCGCGGGCGGTGGCGGAGGCGAGGGCTCCGGCACTGGCGAGGGCGGCAGTGGAGGCGAGAGCGGGGGCAGCGGCGACATCGGCTCCAGGGGAACGCTGCCGTCGTCGTTCACCAGGTACTTGTCCAGCTCACCGTCCTCGTCCGCCTGGGCAATCAGCTCATCCTCATTGAGCGGCACCGGGTCGGCGTAGATGATGAGTGCCTTGCGCTCCTCCTCGTGCAGGTACCGCTTGTACTGCTCCGCGTAGGACGGCTCCAGTGTGCTCCAGATCCTGACCGTGCTGTCCCCGGAGGCATAGAGCTCGGAGGCCGCGGAGTCAGCCAGGGTTTTGAACAGCTGCTTGGGCAGGAACGGGACCTTGTGGTTGCAGTCCTTGGTCTTGACCTCACGTGCCGCCGTCTCGCTTGCCGGCAGCCGCACGGTGGCGTAGCAGGCCCGCAGCGCTGCCGCGGCCTGACCCAGCTCGGCGGGGGCCGGGATCAGCTTGACGTAGCCGCCCAGGGACGCGTCACCTCGGTAGAAGCCCGGCCTGAACTTGCGGTGTGGGCTCGGGAAGTAGTCCAGCACCATGCCGTGCAGCCAGAAGAAGTGCACGCCCCACAGGACCTTGAAGAGCCCCTCGGCAGCTGAGTCACGCACCACCAGGAACTCGCCCTCAAAGGTGGTCTCCTGGGGCGTGCCGGGGTTGAGCGTGGTGCAGATGGTGACGATGCCGAGCGGCCGGCTGCGCTGCTCGAGCGAGCGCACGCCAGCGTCGCAAGGGTGGATGGTCAGCCCCAGCTCCTTGACCAGGCTCTCGACCACCAGGCCCCACGGGTTGCAGGCGCAGTCGGGCGCCATGCCGGAGGGGTAGACCAGACCACCGTCGGCCGTGTGGAAGGCCACGCCCTGCTCGGGGTCGCTGTTGTCGACGTAGTGCAGCGAGGCGCAGTCCTTGCTCTGCAGGTGCCGGTTGATGGCCTCCGTGTTGCCCGTCGGCACGGCGGAGCCGGGCGGCGCGATGGAGCCGACGCTTGCAGCCGTGGACGAGCAGGCGAAGGTGGCGTTGGGGGCGGTGTCCATGGGCGAAGGCTTGATCTGGGCCTTGACCACGTTCATCAAGTCGCCTATCGCCGTCAGGATCGTCGTACTGGTCGCCCCGCTGACCCGCACGCTGCAGCTGCCATCCAGGTAGATCTGGATCGAGCAGTACTCTGCGAGCGGGACGCGGATAGAGCTGGGCAGCGACGCCGCCTGGCTCTGGCGGAAGCTGGCGGGCATGGGCTCACGCGCGGTGTTGAGCGCCACAGCCGGGATGGGCCACTGGAGCCCGGTCCGCGCCGGTGCCGCTGTCTGCACGCTGGTGCCCAGGCTGCTCATACCCCCCCCCAGCTTGGAGACAGAGGCAGAGCTGCTGGTGGCGAGGACCGTGGCGCCTGCAGTGCTGTAGACACACGTGATGAACATGCCAAACGGCTGCTGCGCCACCGAGAGCGTGTCCGTGGCGAGCGCCGAGGACATGCTGGGGGCGTAGCTGGGCGGCGTCGGGTAGGCGTACGGCGGCGCGCCGTGGCCCATGAGTCAACCATGGGACTGGGCGCTCACGTGCGAGGGCAGCGGCGTGCCACGGTAGGAGGCAGCGGAGGCGAAGGCCGCAGCGTGCTGGCCGGCCGAGGGCGCAGGCAGCTGCTGCAGGCCGTGGCCGCCATAGGCGCTGGGCGGGTAGCCGTACATGGGCGGCGACTGCGCGTACGGGTAGGGCGCGTAACCGTACGGCGAGTGGAAGGCAACCGGCGGCGCTGCCGCCGGGGCCTGGGAGGCCGATTGGTCGGTCTTGGCCGCGTAGGCGTTGACCCTGCCCTTGCCGCGGTTGTTGTCCTTGGCCTTGACGTACTCCTGCTTGCTGCCGCCCTGCGGCTTGCCGCCCTGCTGGTTGCCGCCCTGCTGCTGCTGCTGCTGCGGTACGGCGAACTGCGGGTTCTGCCGGAGCAGTTTCTCCCAGGCCTGGCCCATGTCGACCGAGGCCGGGTACCCTTGCAGGGCCGTCGGGTTGCCCGCCTTGGCGTTCTCGGAGCAGAAATCCAGCGAGTGGGACTTGGCGCGGGGGCCGTTGATGCAGGCGTGGTAGGTGCAGGGGCCCTTGGAGCCGGTGACCGGGCCGGGCGCCTCCTTGGGCCAGCGCTGGCGCGTCTTGCCCGCCGGCGACTGCTGCTGCTGCTGGTTGCTGAACGAGCGGTTGCCGTTGTTGGGCCCGTGGATGGCGAGCGCCATGCTGTCGAGCTGTGCCAAAAGCCGGGCGAAGTCCGAGTGGCTGGCGGCCGTGGACTCGCCCACGGGTCCGGCAGCGGTCGCCAGGGCCCTGACCTTCTTGGGCGCCAGCCGGTCCACCTCGGCCTGGTCCGAGCGGAAGCAGACGTAGATGTTCTGGCACTCCGAGATGCACCACTCCACGTCCCAGGCGGTGGGGTCGTCGTCGGCCTTGCCCCGGTAGCCGAGCTTGATGTGCTCGTTCATCACCGCCGCCTTAACCCAGTGGGACTTGACGACGGCGAGGAGCCAGCGCTCGGTGCGGGTGCGCCGCGGGTAGGTGACCAGGCTCAGGACGCTGACGATGGCCAGGTAGCGGGAGCCGGCGGCGGTGGGGTCCTCCGTGGTCCAGATCTCGAACTTCTCGTAGTCCGCCTTGGCGGCGGGGTCGTCCCGGCCATAGTCCTCGTGGAGCAGGGCGATGAGGTAGTCCATGGCGTCGAGAAACCCGGGCGGCAGTGCCTGGCCCACGTAGTCCGGCAGCGGTACGGGCTGCGGGTTCATGGCGGCGATGGCCGCATCGAACTCCACCCGGTGCCTCAGCAGGCGCGGCAGGCCCTTGGTGTTGACCCAGTGCTGCGTGACCGTGAAGAGCCGCACCGAGCCGTCGGGCCCCTGGCCGCCGGCGATGCCAGCTAGCCAGAGCCGACAGAGCTTGCACGTGTTGTCGCCACGTGACGTCATCTCCCAACCCAGGCGCCACGAGTGGGTCGCTGCGAGGAAGGCGGGAAGAGACTTGTTGATGCTATCGAAGACAGGGACATGCTTGTTCGACATCTCGTCTTCCGAGTCTGGGTCAGGCGCCGCCTGCCCAGCCTGCACGGCTTGAGGTGCCGGAGCTAGCGGTAGCAGCGGCTGGCCGAGAGGCAGAGGCTCGTCTTCGTCAGACGAGGAGCTAGATGAGCTAGGGTTTGAGCCTGGGCGCAGCCCAGGCCCTCCCGCGACGGCGGGAAGTGCCCCCGCGGCCCCCGGCTGGGGCTCGTGCGGAGGGTTTGCGGGGACGTGCGACGGGCCAGCCTGACCACCCGTAGCCCCACCTCCAGCTTGGGCGATAGCCGCAACTACGTTGTTGTTGCCAGCGAGCACTGTTGCAGTGCCTGCAGACGGAGCGCGAGCGTGATGAGTGACGTCGGAGCCTCCAGACGTACTCGCACCCGCACCGGCGTTGCCAGTGGGTTGCTGCTCGAACAGTGGATTACCGTGGAGCAAAGATGCCTGGGCTGGGGCGCGACCGCGGCCAGGACTTGTCGGTGGTGACTTCGGAGGAACACCTGCGTTGCGGGCGTTGTGAAGCTCAGCGAACCGATGAATAGGCAGGTCCTCTTCTTGACGCTCGACGCGATCGCGGTAGCGAGAAGCTCTATCTGCTGCCGGGGGCGGCCGCTTGCCGACGGGCGAAGCGACAGTGACAACCCCTTCGGAGCTGCCAGACGTAGCCTGGGCTCCGGCTCTTTCGGACGCAGTCCTAGGAGCCAGGTCGCACCTTGGGCGTAGCCCGGGTGTGACCAAATGATGAGCAGTCCACTGCGCGTAGCGCGAGCAGAAGACGGGAGCAAAATTGCGAGCTAAGGCCAAGGGCGTAGCCCAGGACTCGCGGCTGGAGAACGGCGACTGACGGACGCCGTGCGGAGACGCGCTCCGAGTAGATAGTCGACAGGGTAGCACAGAGACTGCTTCGACTGGCAGTAGAGAAGGCATGGCATGCAACAACTCTGACGTTACAGGTCTCAGTACGCATGAAGCGGTGCTCCCGTCTTAGCGAGACGGGAGCTGAGCGCTAGCCTATCCTCACCGCGGGCAGAATGAGGCTGCCGTACAGCATGCATGCCGTACCATACAAGTGCATGGCGCACACACAGGTCGTTCTCCCTTGTCGACTCCCACAACTCCCAGCAACCACCGAACTCCTACGATAGTGTGACGGCGACGATACTGTGCTCCGTCAGGCGCTCACCGAAATTGGGGAGGCGGCCCTGAGCTCGGCCGCGGGGGTCCTGGCGGGGCGGATGGACGGCGGCTCCTGCGTCCATGTTAAGCCGCGGGACCTAAGCCGGCTGCTGCCCGTGGGCGGTGCGGAGGAGGCGGGGCCCTGCCGCCGCAACCACACGTCCTGGCTGGAGGCGATGGGCAGGGCGGGGGTGCCGAAGCTTGAGCTGGACGTATTTGCGCACAGTCATCAGGACCTGGGGGCAACCGCCACCCACACGGCGCTCAAGGTGGGCGCGGCAGGGTTTGCCGGGCGGGGCCTGGCTGGACCTGCTTGGGCCTGGCTTGGCCTGGATGGGGCCCAGCTGAACCTGATCCCGACCCATACTTCTTACCCCTGCTTCCTACAACATGTCGCCTGCAAGGCGCTTCCCTGCAACCCGCACCGTTGACCCACCTCCGCTTGCCGCGCCACCTCCCCCGTGCAGCACTTGAACCTGCACGCGGACACGTGCTTCCCGGCCCGCGGGCTCCTGCTGCTGTCGCGCGCTGCCGGGCTGGAGACCCTTCACTTGGTGCGTGTTGTCATCGGACAGGCGTCTCTGGATTCTCTGCGTCCGCAAGCTGGGCCACTGAGCTTGCCTTTCTAAGCTTGCCCCGCTTACCCCCACACGTCGCCCCGGACCTCACCGCTCCCCACCCCAGGCAACAGACGAGTGGTGCGGTGATGCCCGCAGCCAGCCCCTGGCCGCAGAGCCTGACGCCCGCTGGATGCTCCTGGCCCTCCTCTGCACCTCCCCGCCCCGCCTCCACGTCGCCCTCACCCCGCCGCGCCGGGCTGTGAAGCCCCCGGTGCTGCCACCCGCTGGGGGCTGGGCGGGGGCCCCGGACTGTGGTGCCAAGCTGCTCGCTCGGTTCCGGGAGTTGGTTTCGGAGCTTCATGCTGAGCTGGAGGGCATGGGCGTCGACGCCAGCCGCCTGAGCCTCGAGGAGTCGAGCCGCTGAGCAAAATTAGGCCGCGGCGTGCTCATGCGAGACGTGGACTGTGAAGGGAGGCTCCCAGTGTCCCAAACGTACGATCATGTGCCCAGGCTGGGGGCCTCCCGAAGGGCCTGAGAGTCCTGATAGTTGCACGAAGCCCTGCATGGAGCCCCTGACCTTGTACCTGACCTGGGTACTTGTACCGGACTAGCACAACAAGAACGGCGTGGGCCACGGGGCGCCGCTGGGCAACAAGAACTCCCTGGGCATCAAGTGGGGCACGGGCACGAGCCGCAGCGCCGTGGCGCGGCGCAAGCGTAAGGCGGAGGCGGAGGAGAAGGCGGAGGCGGAGCTGCCCATTGCGCTGCTCGCTAGGGTTTGAAGTCCTGCCTTGAAGGGCATGTGCAGCTGAAAGCGCTCAAGGGTCTTGGTTCGTTGGTTGCTTTTTGGCTGGACGGCGAGGTGGGCGTAGCTCTACACGGAGCGCTATGTGCGGACGATGTTCAGTGGGGATGCAGGCATGCTACGGGGCTGCACGCGCAAGGCAGGCCCAGGGTCAGGAAGGGGTCGGGGGATAGGCCGTCTGGAGGGCTGGAGGGGTAAAGGTAGGACGTGAAGTGTGCAGGGACCTGACTCTGGACTGTTAGCGTATTGCGAGCGCACATGGCCCTTGCAGTTGCCCCATGGGGTAAGCCGCGTACTGAAAGTCTGCGATGTCTGAGAAGGGATGCCAGGGATGCAGTGCTGCGATGGCCCCTGCGGTCCTGGCTCCTGAGCCCCTGTCCCTGTGCGGGTTCCAATTGTCATAGCTCCCGTGTAGCGCACAAGCCAGGCCTGCCCCCTGTCGACCTGTGGGGCCGGGCAACAGCTTGCAGCAGCACCAGGGTTCGTGCAGTACGGCGGTCACGCGCGACACCCCGGCTTGCGCGGCAGCTCGCACACATCTTGACAAG
This sequence comes from Edaphochlamys debaryana, assembly GCA_016858145.1. Taxonomy (NCBI): domain Eukaryota; kingdom Viridiplantae; phylum Chlorophyta; class Chlorophyceae; order Chlamydomonadales; genus Edaphochlamys; species Edaphochlamys debaryana. Next base: position 501,251 of record JAEHOE010000095.1, on the reverse strand, counting down.
CGTTCAGGGGACACCTAGGCCCCATCACTTTGCGTTGTAGCTCTTTACAGACCCCCAGTCGATAGAGCGCAGCGGCTGGGGGCGGCCAAAAATGGCGAGCGTAGAGGAGCGCCAGACGTTCCACGAGAAGGTCAATGAGGTGTTTAAGAACCTTACTGGCGAGAAGGGCCAGCGCTGGGCTCGCCCTGCTGAGCCCATTCTCCACACGCTGAACGATGAGAAGGAGGAGCCGCACATCTTCTTCCACAACACGAACTACCGCACGTCGCGGAAGTACATCAACGTGGAGAAGGTCAAGGTGCGAGGGCTGCTGGCCGGGCGTGCTAGGCCATGGTTGATTTGCTCTGCTCAAGCGTGGTAAAGCCATGCATGTTGACCTTGCAGATTCTGAGGGAGCAGGCTCTGGAGTGCATGCGCTCGTCGGGCACGGCGCGCTACCACAAGTGCACAGAGGTGCGCGACCTGGAATGCTGTCCCGCTCGCAACTCAGCTGCGACGGGCTCGGGACCTGAACGTCCTCGCTCTGCTCGCAGATTATGAAGCGCATGCAGGCGGCTGTGCGGGTGAGGCCGGGGCGCTTGCCGGTCCAGGGGTGTCGGGTGCCGTCCTCAGCGGGGAAGGCGAGGCAGGGGGGCAAGAGCTATGCCTCGGGGTCGGCTGCTCTGCGGCCTCCTGGTTACCCGCATCTGAGGCTTTGAGGCGTCACGGAGGGCATACGTGCACCAGAGGGCTCCGACCACCAGCCTTGTGTATGGGGTCCCTGCACCCACCCGCCTGGGCGAGCGTGGCGCCCAAGTAGCTCGACCCCCGGGAGCACGGGCCCGCCCGGCCGCACTGGCCGTCAATACAGCCATACGCATGGCCAAGCTTTGGTCCCTAGATCTCTCCCTCATTCGGGCAAACTTGCCGGCCATGCTTTGCCGCCGATCCCGGTCAACGCCACCAATGCCGCCGACCCCGCACCCGCCTCCCCCTCCTCCCTCCCCCTCCCCGTCGCCTCCCTCACCCAACCCATCAACAACCATTTTCCCCCGCCCCTCCCCTCCCCCCACGCCACGTCCCAGGTCTCCTCCAACGTGGACCGCGGCCCGCTGGCCCGCAAGCGTGACGTGGGCTTCATCTACCACAACAACAAGCTGCGGGAGCTGCAGGCGGCGGCCGCGGAGCTTGAGATCGAGAACCCCTTCCCCGCCCCCGCCAAGCAGGCCACCGGCGGCTACTGAGCGGCTGCAGCCGTCCGTGCAGCCGTCCGCGGCCTGGCAAGCCCTGCTGTTCGCGATCTCGTGCGGACCGCCTGAAGCTACTGAGCAGCGGGGCGCATGGGGGGCGAGCGCGCAGTCCGCCGCTCGCGTGAGGCGGATGCGTCCCTGCTTCCGTTCGCGGTCCAGCGGGCCACCTGCGGCTTCTGAGCGGCGGGCGGGCCGGAGGCGGCTTCGTTTCAGGACGCTGTGTGGCCACCGGGGCTTGCTCGGAGCCTGCGGCTATCCGCGGAGCATGCATGCCGCATTTGCGCGGAGACGAGGCGCGAGGGCGGAGCACAGAAGCGCCGGGGCTCCGAGCAGGCGCCGAGGCTGGCGCTGGGGCGGACTGCGTGGGAGGTAGAGGGAGAGCTCTGCTTTGGTGTCTTGCACGCCATGAGGAGGGCGAGGAGGAGGAGGAGGACGACGAGGAGGTGGAGCGGTGGTGATAGGGTGGGGCGCCTGCGGTGGCAGCGGGGCGCGAGGCCGGTCCGGCGCAAGCGGTGCGTTGCGGCGCGAGCGGCAAGGCTTAACTAGGGGTGGGGTGGGTGGGGTTGTGAGGAGCAGCTTGGCATCTTGAGGGGAATGGCCGTCTCGAAATGGCTGTCGTCGCGTGTCAGTGGTCGTGGCCGTGGCGCGCCTGGGCAGCAGGCTGTGATGGCTGCAGCATGGCGCGTTGGTGTAAGGCGCTCGGCCGTCTACAGTGCGTTGCTCTGCGGCGCATGCTCGCGAAGTGGGGCGGATTGGCACTAGGCAGCGGAGTCTTCGCAGCCATCCCCAGAACCCCCGCATCCGCGCGGACCGAGCCTCCTGGCTCATAAACTGACCCTTACAGCAGAAGATTGACGTAAATGTCCCAGAAGAGCAGAGCTTGTGTCCTTTCTCACACCGTCACACGCCGTCCCTTGGGGCCATCTCGCCTCCAGTGCCGCCTGCATCCTCACCACCACACCATACCCCGGGTCTCCCTTCCTTCCGTCAAGGTCCGAGCCGTCCCATGCCTGCCTTGTCCAGTCTGTTCCCGGATGTCAGTAGGGCTGCTGCCTTCACTCGCACGGACAGCACAGTCCAGCCCCGGTCCGAAAGCTCCAGGGTCCCGCTCCGCAAACAGCCAAGCCCCAGTGGATGTGATCCATACACCTTGTTACTGCTCGCCAAGAAAGCTCGCCAGCACTCCTCCCCATCGCCGCTGGCTCTCCCTTCAAAAACAGGCTTGCAAAGACGCTATCACCCACGAGACTCCCCCGCCCGGTTCCCCCAACCCGCACACGCCCCGTTCCTCGCCCCGCTACCCTCTCCAAGCCAACCATGCACTGCCTTGCCATCATCCAGGGCTTCACCGCGAAGCCCTGAGCAACTCAGCCCAGCGTAGAGCCACGCTCAGCCAAGCTCATCCCGCCTTTCGCGCAAGTGCGTGCATCGTCCAAGGCTGCGGCAGGCCCTCCCGCCCCTTAGCAAAGCAGTCCCCGAGGCGAACCGTACCCCACACCCCTCGCCCTGGCCGTCCGGCCACCACCCGCTCTCACCCTGTGGCCGAGCCAGGCCCTTCCGCACCCTACCTAGGGGACCAGCACCCATCCCTCCCTCCGGTGCCACCCGCCTCCCTCAGGCGAACCAGCCCAAGCCCCCGAACACGCGGTTCCTCAGAGCCACCACCGCCCCCACGGGCGGCGGCCGGATGACTGCGTCCAGCCCCAGGTCTGGGTCGTCCATGTGCTGACGGCCGATGGCGCCCCCGTAGCGGACCTGACAGGGGGGGGAGGGAGGGTAGGAGGGGGGAGGTAAGGGAGCCGGGGGTGAGGGGTGACAGGGGGGGAAACAGCCTGCCTGCCTCGTCGGCACGCCCCCCCCCCCAGACGCCCGTGCCGTACGGTGCGGCCTCACCTTGTGGTACTGCAGGAAGAACAGGATGGCGTGGAATACGGCCTCGTACTGGTAGTTGGCGAGTACGAGCAGGCGGCCGGCGGCCAGGTAGCAGAAGAGCGGGGAGGCGGTCTGGGGGTGGGGGGCGATGAGGGAGGTTTTGGGGGAGGGGGTCAGCGGAACAGTTGGGCGGGGCAAGGGAGGGGGCTTTGACAACGCTTGGCCTGGCTTTTTACCGACAAGCCCCGACGCCGGTGTCCTGTACCCCACATCCCTCATCGGCCATCCCCCCTCCTCCCATCCCCCTACCCTACCCCGCCCAGCAGAGCGTCCATGTCCCCCCTCCCCCCTGCATGCCCCCCCCACCCCCCTGCCCCCTCTCCCCTCCCCCCCGCCTCCCCCTCCCCACCTGCAGCTGCAGCCCCAGCAGGGCGTCCATGTCCCGGCCGGTGCGCTCGGGGCGGTAGGTGAGGATGGCGGAGCAGGCGGCGGAGGCGCGGGGGGCCCCGGAGGCGAGCGTGCCCAGGTACAGCGGCTGGGAGGCGCTGCGGGGGCGGTAGGGGGGGCAGGGGGGGAGGGGGGGGGGAGGGGGTGGAGGGGAAAGGGGGCAAGGATGTGTGAGGTGTGACGGGGTGGAGGGGGAAAGGTGGGGCGTTTGCTGCTGAGCGGGAAACGAGGGAGGGGGATATCAAGGCGGGAACGCGGGAATGTGGGAGGGAAATGCAGTACGCAGAAAGGACGGGGAGCACGGCAGTACGGCGCTCACCCCTCGGACTGGCAGTTGGGCGGAGCCGTGAACTGCCAGCCGGGTGCGTCCAGGAAGGCGGCGAAGGCGTACAGCAGCAGCGCCGAGTCGGTTGGCAGTTGGTCGGCGGACCAGGGGCGGCCGGCGTAGGCGGAGCCGCCGTTCCAGGTGAAGTCCTGGGGGTGGGGTGGGGTGGAGTGGAGGACGGAAAGAGGGAAGTGAGAGGGGGGCACGGGGAGGTGGCGGAAGGGGGGAAGGGATGAACGGGCGAGGGCGCCCGGGGAGCTGGTTGGTTCTGAGAGAAGGCCTGCGCTCGGGGTTTTAAACCCCTCCCATTCAACCCCTTCCCCATTCCCCCCCAAATCCTCCTGCGACGAGGCGACGCACTCCCGCCTGCCTTCAAACACTGCCCATCCTCCCCCCCCCCCGCTGCTCCCACCTTGAGGCACGACCCCGCCGCCAGCTGCTCCAACCGGCCAGGACCCAGACCCCAGCTAAACCCTAAACCTGACCCTAAACCCTATACCCTCTTTGAGGATACCGTATCACCCACCTTGAGGCACGACCCCGCCGCCAGCTGCTGCAGCCGCGCCCACACGTAGGCGGCGTTGGAGGGCGGCAGGATGTCGGAGGGGCGCTTGCCGCGGACCAGGGCGAGCAGGTCGGCGTAGCGGTTGACGGCCTTCGGGGGGATGGGGAAGGCGGGGGGGGGGTAAAGGGGGGGGAGGGAGGGGGGTAAAGGGAGGGAGGGAGGGGGGGAAGAGTCAAAGGGAAGCGGCAAAAGGGAGGAGGGGGCACGGGGAGCAAAGGAAGAGAGAGAGCGGCAGGGGGGACGGGGGGGAGGGGAGCGGGGAGACGTTGAGGGTTTGGGAGCGGTTGACGGCCTGGGGGATAGGGGGGGGCGGGGGAGGTTGGGGCGGGGGAGAGTAGGATGGGGTGTGGGTGGATAGGCATGATGAGACGGGAGGCTGGGGCAAAGCGGGCGGGGTGCAGTGTCAGCTGCGAGTGCTTGCTGCCACCACCAATGCCCCTGCCATTCCCCCCATCCTCACCGCCAGTAGCTCCTTAGCCTTGGGGGTGGTGGGCGCATGCGGCTGGGTCGCCACGGCCTGGGGGGAACGAGAACGGGGTCGGATTGGTTTCGGCCAGGCGTGCTGATGCTATCATACAAGCTCTCTCAAAGCCCGCCATGCCGTGCTGAGCCGCCCCATACCACCCCTTGCCGTGCTGTGCCGTGCTGCGCCCCACCTGCGCCAGCGAGGCCTGCAGCGAGCGCAGCACGCCGTCCACGTCCCCTCCACCCCCGCCCGCGGGCCGTGCGTCGCCCAGGATGTCGGGCAGCGGGGGCAGGCGGGGGGCCTGGCTGAACTGCTGGAGCAGCTGTGGGAGGGGGAGGGGGTGGGGGAGAGGGGTGGAGGACGGAGGGAGAGGTCAAGGAGGTAGGGGAGAAAGCTTCCACTTTGAGCAAGGGTTAAGGAGGTGGGCAGGGAGGAGGGGGGGCCTGGCTGAACTGCTGGAGCAGCTGTGGGTAGGGAGGGGGTGGGGGGTAGGGGGTGGGGGGTAGGGGGGGAGAGAGGTCAAGCGGGTAGGGGAGTAAGCTTCCACTTTGAGCTAGGGGCAAGGAGCTGAACGGAAGGCTGGAGCTTCGAGCAAGGGGTGGGCAGGTGGCCAGCGGAGAGGAAGGGGGGGAGGGGTTCTCCCAAAACCCATCGTCTCGCCATCACCCTTCCACCTCACTGTTTTGACCGACCATCACTTCCGTACCCGTCTGTTTCCACCAAACCCAGGCCCTCCCCTCCCCCCGCCCCTCACGGCGTTCACGGGCTAGTGCGCCGTCGCCCCTCCCCCCCCCACCCCACAAGCCCCTCGGAAATCACCCCCAAGCCCTCCCCTCCCCTTCCCCTTCCCCCACCCCTCACCGCGTTCACGGGCTCGTGCGCCCCCGCCACCGCCGCCACCAGCGGCTGCAGCACCCGCCCCGCCAGCCACTCGCGCAGCCGCTCCGTCCACAGCTCCAGCCAGTCCTGCTGGGCCGCCAGGACCTGGGGGTGGGGGGTGGGGGGGTAGGGAGGGCGGAAGGATCGGCGGCGGTCCGAGACAACGTTACGACAGCAATCTTCAGGTCCCATCCGCCCATCGTGACCACAACGTTTTTCGGCCCTGAAGAAGAAGAAGAAGAAGAAGAATGCCACAAGCTCGAGCTTCCTTATCCCTAACGCTTGCGACTGAGAGCAGGGAAACTTATCGGCCGCGCCCTAACATGCTGGCGACATGTCTGGGAGCTCAACCTCCACGCGCGTACTCAGCCAGGGTGTGTTGCTAGCTAACCTTGCACAATTTTCTGAGGGTTACGGTTACGGTTATAACCCGGCGCATGGTACCGCCCACGCACCGTGACCACGAAGTCCTCCACCTCCTCGGGGGACGAGGGGCTGAGCGTGGGCGTGTCGGCCGCCGCCACGGCCGCAGCCTTCTTGGGCATCTGGGGGGGGGGGGGGGGCAAATCAAAGGGGGGGAGGGTGTCCTCGAAAGGGAGCAGGGGCGTGGAGGGGCGTGGCGTGGGCGAGGCGTGGAGGAGCATCACCCCGCCCCTCACCCATACGCCCACCGGCCGTCGACCCAGCCCTTCCTGACACGACTGTCCGCCCCAACCAAGCCCAACTCAGTTCCCCGTGCAATCCCCTGGTCCACGAGCCCTCGGCGACCCACCCATGTCATGCGATAGAGGGGCGCGTTGGCGCCCACGGGCAGCACACCCGCCCCGCCCTGGTCTGCGAGGAGAGGAGAGGTGAGTTAGGGAGGGGGAAAAGGGAGGGGAGGAGGTGACGGAAGCCGCCGGGGCAGGCAGGAGAGCGAGAGCGAGGCCCAGACCAGCCGGACATGACACGGCACACACGACCCTTGTGAAAGCTCCCAACAGCATCCACTTCGGGCATCCGCCTCACTCACCCGCGTCACCGCCCACGCCGTACGCGCCGCCGGGCGATGCCGTAGCGAAGCCGTACGCCCCGCCCGCGCCCATGAGTCCGTCCCCGGGCTGCGGCGAGGCCGCCACGCCAGCCGTGCCAAACCCGCCCGCAGCCCCCGCAGCCCCCCCGGGCCCGCCCAGGGAGTCCAGGTAGTACGACAGCTGCTCGGGGGAGGCGACCACGGCGCCGCCGGGGGAGTAGCCTGGCTGGGGCGAGAACCTGCGGGCGGGATGGGGCGAGTGGGAGGGGGCAAGTGGGTCGGCGGCTGGCGGTAGCAGGCATGGCATGCAGGCACCAGCAGGGTGCCAGGGCGAACGGCCGGGCATGTGGGTCGGCGGGTTACGGCAACAGGCATGTGAAGCCGGGCAGGATGGCGCGAGCGGGGATGTGGGTCGGCATCAAGCCGACCCGCAACGACGGTTGTGGCCGGGGACCGGCGGCCATGCACCCCCGGAAGCACGAAACACTCCTGCTTGGCCCACCCCATAAGTGCCACGACCCCAGGACCGGCCCCCACCTGTACGCCTCCGACATGGGCGTCCGCGCCAGGCCGCCGTCCCCGGGCGTGCCCAGCAGACCGGGGGTGCCCCCCGCGCCGCCGAAGCCTCCGCCGCCACCGCCAGACATGAGCCCGCCGGCGGGGTGCGTGCTCGAGTAGCGCTGCAGGCACAGGCGCGCAAGGCAAGACAACAGCGGGCAGTTCAGACGCGGGCGCAAGGGAAGAGAGCTGAAGGCGGAAGTGCCAGGCCCCACGTCCCAGTAGGGCTGCTGGGCTATGCTTCACTAGGTTCCGAGAGAGGGCGAGTGAGGGATGGAGCGCTTGCCTGCGGGGGCGTGATGGGGGTGGTGGCGGGGGCCGCCGCCGCCGCCGGGGCGCCGGGGCGGGGCGGGTTCATCAGGAAGGGCCGGCGCTGGCGGAGCGGCTCCTGCCTGCAGAGCATGGAGAAGTGCGTGGAAAGGCGGGGCAGGGTGAGGGAGCCCAAGGCGTCGGGGACGTGTGTGCGTATGTGGTGGGGTGGGGGGGGGGGCAGGCTGCACCCATGACCTAGGGCCGCCTTGAGCAGACGAGCGCCGTTTCAAGGGCTTTGCGCAGCTGGACTCACTTAGGCGCGGGCGGAGGCAGCCCGTAGAGCTTCCGCTTAGCGCCCGTGACGCCATCTTGCCTGCATGGGTGACGTGCGGTCCATAGCGCACAAGCGGGGTCAGGCGATGGGCAGCGCAGTGCCAGTCCTTGCCCCTACCCCGCGCCGTTCAGGCTTGCCAGGTACTCTTCCCACGGTTAGCAGCTCTTCACTACGACCGGCCAGCTCCGCCACAGCCGCTTACGTCTTGGCGGCCTTCCGCGAGCCGCGCCACTTGGTCAAAGTGTCCAGCGCCCGGCCACTCAACACAAGGGGCAGGACGTACAGCGCCAGGCCTGCGTCGGCGGTGCAAGCCGGGCGGCGGCATCAGCTTTCCCTGACCGCCACCAGCAGCCGGGCAACGCACAAGGTGTTGCCGCTAGAAGGTGGAGTTCCGTCGAGCGGACCGGGTCGCTCCACAAAAGCACCAGCGATCGAGCATGGACCGAACTCACTTAGCCCTGTTCGGAGCCATGTCGCCGGCACAACGACGAGTACCACTGATCTACGGTGAGTAACGCCACAGGCGGGCGTCAGTCGGGGGTCAAAGGAAACGAGTTTGGCATGGCGGGAAGGCCGCGCTCCAGCTGGCAAGCCTGGCCTTCGCACCTCCAGTTTAATGCTAGAAGCGAGAGAAGGAGGAGGGCAGCGTCCCTAACAACAATGCGAGCAGCCGCAGCGCCGGAAACAATTGGCTGCACCAAGTTTGCGCTGTTCGCTGGGTCTCCATTCCATCTAGAAGGCATTGTGGATGCTAAGAGACTCGTGTGCACAGCCTAAGCAAAGTGGTGTGGCACGCGAAATGCCAATATGCCCGGCATGGCGGCACGCGATGGGCAGTCCTCGGTGTTTACAATGAAGGACCCCCCTGGGGTCACAGCGCTGAACGCTGGGGCCAAGCGACCCACCTCACGGGCTTGCCCCCTGCAAGCCAGAACGCAAGTCCCTGTCATAACTTGCACTGACCACACTCAGGTCCCACCTTAGTCCTTGGGCAGCCCCCACAGCCCCCTTGCTTCCCCCGCGACGCCCCTCCGGTGCCGGCGCCACCCCTCCCTACGGAGCGACGCACGAACATGCGATTCACGCCTAGACCGCGATGCCACAAGCTCGAGCTTCCTTATCCCTATAATTTGTAGGTGAGGGCGGGAAACTTATCGTGCGGGCTGGTAGTGGAGAGGGTTGAGGGCTGTACGGAGCCAGACTCGAACATTGGGACCCCTGGGGAGAATTTGACGAGAACGTGGCAAGAAGCCGCCCCCTGGGGGGGACCACGGGGCTCAGCCCTTTCCCTGCCTTCGGGCAGCCACCCTTGTCTAAGACCACTGAGCTGCGCAGCACTCCGGGCTTGCCCCCCTTTTGGCCTTTCTTTTGCGGAGCAATGGGCGGCGCGGGCCGTTGGGACGGAAAAGGAAAGCCTTTGTGAGAGAGCAGCGAACAAGGGTGTCTGTCCTCCTCAGGACAAGGAAAAGGGCTGAGCCCCAAACCCCGCGAGGCCGGGCAGCATTGGGGCCGCGCAATCAAGCACTAGGCCCCACAGCGCCGGAACGCCGCCATAAGTCGGGGGCCTTCGCAACCCCGCAATGCCGGACTTGGCCGGTTGGGTTGGGCGCACATTCGCATGCACCCTCCCGAAGATAGAAAGAGTAGATGTCCGTCTCCCATCAGCTACTGCCCACACGCCACCCGCTACATCTCTCCCGCCGCCGCCGCTGCTCTTTGTTTGGGCCCTCAGCCCGGGTCCACGGCCGGCGGCCGCTCCAGCGCGGCCGGCCGGATGAAGCCCAGCAGCTTGAGCAGGAGGAGGATGCGGATCACGGAGACGTCGCGGTTCTGAGGGGGCGTGGGAAGGGGCGAGGGTAAGCGAGGCCGGCGTGGGACAACACCCGACTGCCAACCTAGGGGAAACGTGCTCCCATGTGCAGCGGTGATGCTGCAGGGACAAGGGCCAGCAGGAGAGACAGAGGGAGACAGCAGGGTCAGGCGGTCCGGACTCGAGGCGAGGCGAGGCGAGGCGAGCGGCTCGAGGCACGAACCCCCCGACGATCACCCCGCGCGAGTCCAGTCTAGCCAAGTCCACCCAATCAGCCCTCCGCACACCAACGCCGCCAAGCCCCAACGGACCGTCTCCAATCCACCCACCCACCCATTATGAGCTGAAGTGTTACAAGTGCAACGGCAGGCCAGGCAGAAGTGCGCACGGCACCCTGACCCTGACCCAGCCTAGGACCCGGACGGCGCGGACCCTCAGCACAGGCGCCCTTGCGGGCTGCGAAACCCACCCAACACAGCGGCAGACGTCACCACCAGGCGGGGTGCCTGCGCCGGAGCACAGGACTTTTGGTCTGAAATGTCTTCAGCGGCCGACAAGCCGCGCCACAGGACTCCAACGAAAGGGGCCAGGCCCCAGACCGCACACACTGCCCCACAAAGGCAGCGCCACCCAGCAGACAAGCCACCACCAAGCCAACAAGCCCCGCCGACAGGCACCCTAGCCCCCGGCTACAGGCACCCATGGCGGGACGCATAATCCTGCGCAGACTGCAAGGCGGCCGCCGCCAGAGCCTCCCGGCCAGCCGAGAAGGACGTTTGCTCCTCCAGCAGCAGGAAACTCCGAGCGCGAAGCAGGTCACCTCCACAGAACCGCAGAAGCTCCTCAAAGGCAGGGAAGCCCCGAAAGGCCAGCAGCCCCGCCTCAGCCCAGAGCGTTCAGGCTGTCTCAGGGCACGGAGCGGGAGGGGGCGTGCAGGGAGCGCAAGAGCAGTGAGGGGGCAACGCAGGGGGTGGGCGGGGAGCGACGACGTGCCCGTACCTGGGACGAGCTTGCTGTGCGGACAGAGCGACAATACTGTGAGGGTTACACTTGCGGCTCGGCGCCGAGGCCCGGGGCCGGCCGGGGGACTACGGGGAGCGGCGGAGCCGCTTTAGTCCACTCCGCAAAGTCGACTCTTTGAGCCCGCAGGGGATACACCTGGGATGTACCCCGTTGTCTATGATAAGGGGCCTAACGCCACGGGCCTTCGGGGAAACAGGGCATTTAGGCGGGTAGCGGTGGCTAGGAGGTGGCTAGAAGGTGGCGGAGCGGTGTCCGTGTAGATAAGACCGGGCAGCGAAGTCTGTGCCGAGGGGTGCGAGTCCCCCGACAAACCCCTGATTACACGTTAAAGCTCGGTTGGAGTATAGTGCGCCCACGGTTGCCACGGGGAATGGGTCGCGTAGCAGATGGGTGAGGGGCTCAGCCCTTTTCCGCCCCCATGGGGGCGCCCCGCTTGTCATTGCCGGACTCGATGGTCATCATGGCCCGAGCAGCCCGCCCGCGCGGCCCGCCCCCTGTGTCCAGGCCGGCGGTTAGACGCCTAACGAGCGCATTACCTCGTGTAGTGCGGGGTTGAAAGAGCTTTATGCACGGATGCGAGATTCACGTGCCGTGGTGCGGGCTGGTGGTGAAGAGGGGTTGAGGGCTCCAGTACTAAGGCGCTGGCTGAGGCTTGGGAGTTGGGACTGGTCGGGAGGTGGGCTGCTCGTTGGGAGCCACCGTCCTCACCACGACGAGTGTTGGGGCCAGTGTTGCTATCTTCCTGGAGCAGAGTCGGCTGACACGTCGACTCTTTGGGCCCTGCGGGCCCAAAGAGTCGTTTTTGCGGAGTCGACTGAGCTCCGCCGCCCCTCGTAGTCCCCAGGCTGGCGGGGGCGGGGGCTATGCCCGCCTCCCCAGGCTGGCCCCGGGCCCCGGTGCCAAACCGCTGCCAACTCGCTGCACGTCGTCGCTCCCCGCCCGCCCCCTGCGTTGCCCCCTCACTGCCCTTGGGACACGCCCCAACCCCTCGCTCCCCGCCCGCCCCCTGCGATCCCTGTCGACTAACATGAGGTCCAGCGAAGCGGTAGTCGTTTTGTATGTATCGACTATTTCCGAGTCCAAGCGGCCGGTCGATTTCAGTCGGTTCGGTTGGGGCCTGGCACGATGACACTCCGGGGGGCAGCAACTCCATAACCTGTCAGATTACAAACGCCGCACAAACTTGTCACCCACCACGCCCGCCCGAACACGCCATTGCGCGATGGCACCGTAGTAGCCCCTTCCCACCCCGCACACCAAAGCTGAGGTGGCTCCACGCTCTTACCCCGCACCCTCCACTGCAAATGCATACTCCACTTGGTAATGTACAAGCCCGCAGGTCCCTACTCAGGTCCCTACTCAGGGTCCCCAGTGGGCGCCCAGAAACAGAGAAAGTACATAACCCTTACTCAGGGTTTGGCGCGGTACAAACCTTAGACCGTAATGTCCGCAAACCCCCCACGTCAGCGAGTCCTGGTCCTAATGCCTGCCGCCCGTATTCCCGAACAGAAGCCTTGCAATGCCTCACAAAACACACGGGCCATGCGAGAACAGTCTCAAACCATGCATAGCGTACAGCTGCAATTGGACTAGCATGACCTACGTCACCCCTCCAGCGCAGACCTCGCGCGCTGCCAGCTTGGCAGCCCCCAGCTAAGCTGACGACAGCGTCAGTCCGACCCCCCTGTGGCCGTGTGCCCGCCTCGCCGCCACACGACGGCCAACAGCACGCCATAGATCATGCCGGCCACCACGAACCACTGGACCTGCCCGACGTCGCCCTTGTGCAGCCCCTGCAGCGCCCCCGTGAGTGGGGCCGCTCCCACCAGCGGCAGCAGCAGCTGCGTGAAGGCCGCGGAGTTCATGCCCCGGCGCCACCACACCCAGCCCAGCACCAGGCCAGCACGCACCACCGACTAGCCCCCAGCGCGGGTACCCTACAGCATGGGCGGGGCGAGGGGGTGTCGGCGGCGTAGGGATCCCGTGTCAACGGTGAGGCTGCCGCTGGAGCGGTACGAGAAGTCGGCCTGGTCGTGCGAGGCCGGCTGCTGCGGCACGACCTCGCTCCACACGCCGCACATGGCACTCGACGCTGCTGCCACCACCGCCTTGACCCATACGAACACAGACTCTGGACAAGATGATAGGACGGCAACAGGATGGACTCAGTACGTGGCACGCACACGAAGCACGCAACCTGCAGGCACACATAAGCACACATCTTGGGCCCAGCGCGGGACGCTCACCCGTCAGCGGCTGCAGCGCTTGCGCCTGGGCCTGCGGCTGCCGCTCCTGCTGCTGCGGCTGCTCCTGCTGCACGTTCTGGGGCGGGTTCTGGGGCAGGCGCTCCAGGATGAGCGCCTTGACCTCGCCGATGTCCGCCTGGACCTTGCTGACGTCCACGGTGAGCTTCTTGACCATTTGGTCCAGGCGCTTCAGGTCCTCAGCTGCCATGCTGACGTCCACGGTGAGCTTCTTGACCGTTTGGTCCAGGCGCTTCAGGTCCTCAGCTGCCATGACTGCTAGGTGTTGGGCGACTCTGGCGGATGCTGGCCGCCGAGGAAGTGGGCCTGAGGTGTGCGGACTTGACACTGACACATAGCGGACTGGAGCGGACTTGAGCGGACTGGAGCGGACTGGAGCGGACTGGAGCGGACTTGACCCAAACGAGCCAAAAGGCTTCATGAGCTTAGCAAAACGTCTGCAAAGTATATACCGCACAAAAAGAGATAGATTGCAAAGTTCTCTAAGCCAACTTGCCGACTTGCAAGTATCGCGCGTGTTGCAGAGCCACAATTACCCGGGCCAGACCCCGCTGGTCCCCGACCGCCATTACCTCTTCCATAGACGCCCCCGGAGCTAACCCTTCAAAGGCCCACAGCTCCTGTCGCGTTCCAGCCAAAGCTACGCAATCAAGTAAGAAATGCCGCTCGTCCTCAACTTGTTGGGGGTTCTGACACACCCTGCACCACCGCTCGTGCCTCTCCCGCCCGTCAGGCCGGTTTACCTCCAGCGCAAAACAGCATAGCCTGAACCGCATCAGTTGCCTGTGCTGCCAGCGCTCAATAAAGCACCTCCCATGCCTGGGCGATCCCATCCAGTGCTTCCACCTGCACATCTTAACTCCTGGCACCTGCCCGTCCGTCACAAAGCTCTCAGGGGCCGTTCGCAGCCGCCCACTGCTCCAGTCATCGTCTAGTCGCAGCAGGAACTGCTCCACGACCTTATCCACTGGTATCAACTGCCTAGAAATGATTTTCACCCTTTCAGCCAGCCCTAGGTGTGCCGGTGCCGCATTGTCAAGCCTCCAGCGCAGCACCTCCAGCACCCGCTTCACCTGAGCCCCCCACCCTACCGTGCCCCCCGAAAGCGCTAGCCCAATCTCCTCCTTGAAGGCCTTGCGGTAGACCGTGCCTTTTGACTTCACCAACGTGTTCCAGAACCCTAGCACAAGCTGCAGCCAGTGCACATGCAGCGGTTGTTGCCCCAGCTCTCGATAAAGCAAACAATCGGTACACACTTTAACCCCCGCAACCCTTCGAAGGAACATGCGCTGCAGTTGAACCATCCTGTCCTTAAGGGCTAGCTCGAAGTAACCTGACCGCCCCGTCGTGCTCATAGGCTCGTTCCCATACCCCCTTTCAAGAAGCCGCAACAAAACTCCCGGTGCCCACACTTGCGCGCCATAGGACAGGACCGCCCTCACCTGCGCTTCAAAACAGCGCATCGCTACTCGTGGATTGAGAAGCCCCTGTGTTTCTAGCTTATCAAGCAACCCAAGATTAAGAGTCTTGCGCTCTACCGACTGAGCTAACCGGGCTGGATGACGCATAGGTATGCTCAGCCCGAAAAAGAAAACGCATGGGCGCATGCAGGTCCAGGGAGGGGTCGCCGCGTCGGGTATGCGAGCTGAGAGCTGCGAGGCACACGAATTGTGTTAGCGTAGATACAGGTAGCTAAAATGCATCACTGCTGTCAATATGCACTCGCCATTGGTGGTGTCCGGGCTCGTCAAGGCCCCGAGTCCGCTCCAAAGTCTTGCGCTTCGGACCCGCCTCCCCATTCACCGCCTTCGCCACTTTCCCTGTCCCCGCCCGCTTGCCGCAACCATCCCCCAGCTGGCTGTTGTAGCCTCCTCCACCCATGCGCCCGCACCCCCACCTGTCCCCCACCCATAACGGCCCGGTCGCCCACAGCCCACAGCAGCCCGCAGTCTTCAGCCTATGACCCTTGGCCTGCTGCACCCTGCCCGCGTCCCCGCCCCACGCAGACGGGCAAGTCGTACACGCTGGAGCATGTGGTTACCTCGGCCGTGGCGGAGGAGCTGTGCAAGTTGGGAGGGGGTCACCCCCTCGAGGGCATGGTGGTCCTGCGCCTGGATGCAGGGCAGCTCAACCGGCAGGCAAGTGGGCATTAGTCCGGTGGGTATGGTATGCTTTGGCCTGCTGCTGGCTTCGAAGGCGGGCTGCGTGTTTGGGGTTGCATTGCGACGACTCAGCCGAGGACACATAGGCGCGGCGGAAGCAGGCCGGCCATGGGTGAACCCCAAAGCCCCGAACCTCGAAAGCCTCATCCCGTGCGTCCTCAACCCGCGTTGCGCTGTGTTGGCTCCGAAGCTTGGGTCGAGTGGAGTGGTAGTGCGTGAGCAGCTGAGGATAAACTGTGGTTGGTGCAAGGGCAAGCTCAGGTCCTCCCTGGCCCACCCCCATGCAGAGCGGCGCCACGGTCCTGCTGTGGAGCCTCCTGGGCGCCCTGGTCGAGTGGAGTCCAAGCTGCGCTCGCTGGCGGCCATGGGCTATCGCTACGAGGTCCGCGCGCTGGGCATCGCCTCGGCGCTGGAGGCGCACGTTCCTGTGCAGGCGGGTGCGCTGCAGGCCGCGCAGGACAAGCTCGCGCGCATCTACCCCATCAACTAGCCGTCCGTCCTGGGCATGGCTATCCAGCGCTTCCTGCGTGAAGTCCAGGTGCCGGTGCTGGTGCTATGCGGTGCGTGGAGGGGAGCTGTGTCATGGGGCTTCCCGATCGCGCGCTTGGCGAGCCACTCCCCACACGTGCGTGCGCTATGGTGCCCGCCGCCCTCCTGCGCTGATGACACTGGGGCAAGGACTCCCAGCGTTGCTCACATCCGCGGGCTGTGCCGAGGTGCCAACATGGCACGTTTGGGCACTGATGTTACTCACTCTCACTCACTCTCACATCACCCACACTGTCATCTAATCTGAAATAGTGTCATGTCCGCTTCCCCCGCGCTCCCTGCGCCCTCTCCAGACGAGGCTCAGAACCTCCTTCTGCCCACCATCGGTGGCAAGCTGGACTCGGGCGGAGCCGCATACATCCGCGCTTCCTTCATGAAGACGCTCCTGGCGTACGGCTCCCACACGACCCTGTGGTGTCTGACTGGCAGCTCCATGGCGTCCACCTGGGTCAGCCTGGCAGACATGCCGCCCAATGGCTACCAGGTCTTCCTCTGCATCATAACCGCCGTCTTGCCGGCCACCTACAGCCCCGGGCACATGCGCTGGGCGTGGGAGCGGCTGCAGGTCCGCTCCCCAGGCGTGGCCCTGGATCCCAGGCTGATGCAGCTCTGCCCGCCGTCCGTTGCACTCCTGACGCTCCTGGTGGCTGGCTGGCTGGATGCCGGGCGGCCCGGGGACGTGGCGGCCTTCGTCCGCGGGTTCATGCGGACCAAGCTGATGGAGGAAGTAAGCCCGACGGTTTGGGTTTTGGTTTGGGTGGCCGTGGCGGTGGTGGTGGCGGTGGCGGTGGGTGAACGGGACTGGCTGCATCATACTCGCTCGTGCGCTTGCGCCCTGAAGGGTCCACCTCGTTTTGGTCGGGCATCGACGCCAATCTTCGCTTGCTCCCTCAGGCCGTCAAGGAGTGGCTTGTGGGCTTGAAGGCCGTTCCGGTGTCGCAGCGGATCGCGGACTGTCGTCTCCGGACGTGGGGTTCCGGATCGACATGGGCCTGCTGGACACCGGCCTGCGCCGCTTCCTGGAGCCGCACCTGGACAGGGCGATGGACGGCGCTGGGGACGGCCGCTGGTACCTGCGTGACGCGCACCAGCGCCAGATCATGCGGGTGAGGCGGCCGTCCGCACGTGACCGAAACCTTCTTCTGCCGGGCGTTGCCGTACACACAACAGAACCTGAGCGTTGCGGCGGTCTGACCGCGCTCGCGTATTCATCCCGCTTCGTTCCGTGCTTGCCCGCAGCTGATGATCGACCAGGACGGTACGCTGCGAGACAGCTGCTGGAGCGACCAGGAGCTCAGCGCTACCCTGACGCAAGGGGACGGGGCTTGGAGCCTGCTGCCCCTCGGCGAGGCAGCCGACTTCCTGCTCGGGCCCAACAGCAGCCCGCATGAGCGCAGCAGCGGCGGCGGCGGCCTGCGCAGCAGCAGCCGCAGCGGTGGCCATGGCGGCGAGGCCTGCAGCACCGATGACAAGGGCGTGGGCGACAGCGGCAGCGGCGGAGGGCGCGGAGGTGGCGCAACAGCGGCAGCTGCCGCTGTTGCAGTGGCCAAGGCGTGCGCACGCGACCGCCCTGGCCCGGCGGCGGGTTCTGGCCAGCGCACGCCGCTGGGGCACGCCCCAGGGCGGCACGGGGTGTGGGGCCAGGGAGGGCCGCAGGCAGCCGCGCTCGCTCCGCGCCGGCCTGCGCAGCGCTCGGTCTTGGCTCCCGCGCCTCCCGTAGGGGGGCGGGCTACCCTGCTGCGGGCTGCTGCCGATACCGATATGAGCCGCGTGCGTGCGCCGCCGACTGTGGGACGTGCGTTCGTGGTTGCCTCCTGTATGCGGGCCTTGGCTCTGACGGGCTACCTGTGAGGCGGGGCTGTGAGGCGGTGCGAGGCGGCTATCACAATGTGCGTGGGCGCGTAGGCAAGGCAAGTGCGGAACTTGCAGTCGTGCTGGATTGAGAAGACGGACCCGGACC
The DNA here is from genome assembly GCA_016858145.1 of Edaphochlamys debaryana. NCBI lineage: Eukaryota > Viridiplantae > Chlorophyta > Chlorophyceae > Chlamydomonadales > Edaphochlamys > Edaphochlamys debaryana. The sequence goes on along the minus strand of JAEHOE010000095.1, from coordinate 483,544 downwards.
CGGACGGGCCCGGACGGACGGACGGACGTCAGGCCCAGCGGGGCCCAATGGAGGACGACACGGCGGGCCATGGGCGCAGGCGCTGATCGCAGGCCGGAGGCTAGTCGGGAATGGGGATGGGCGGCGGCAAGGGTTGGGCGACACTCTCATTACTTGAACCTAGACAGGGACGGGATTGTCAGGGCTGATGGCCGAGGTTGGTAGCCGTTGCAAAGGAAAGGAGTCGTGTCCGACTTCGGGAGGGCGTGCAAGGTGATCTCTTGGTGTGCGGGCCTGACGCTGATGGGCGCCCACGTGCGGCGGGGCTTCCAAGGGGCGGAAAGGCGGTAATCGCAATACTGGAGGCTAGGCAAGGCAAGCGCGGACCGCCAATGGCGAAATGAAGGGAGTTTCCCTGGCCAGGGGCTGCCCACGACAGGGTCCTGGCCGGACAGAACCAAGTAGCCCTCAATAGACCATCGCCCATCTTGCGCTCATGCCAGCAGACGAGGCCAGACGAGGCCAGTGGCCGGACGGAGATTGAGTGCTGTTGTGGTTGTTGCAGTGTGCGTGCGAGGGTATGACCGGCGGACACCCCTGGGACAGACCCCCGTTGTCTGTACCGGTTGTGAGGGGCTCAAGGCCAGGGGCCTGTGGGGAAACAGAGCAGCAGGGCTTTCTCTTGCGACACTTTGCATAGCCGGACTCGATGGCCCAGAAGCAAGACCGCCACCGCAGACCCTACGGTATTTGCTGCGAGTTCGCGTGCCGTGGTGCGGGCTGGTGGTGAAGAGGGGTTGAGGGCTCCAGTGCTCAGGACGCTGGCTGGGACTTGGGACTGGTGGAGTGGTGGGAGCTGAACCTGTGCGGACAGAGCGACAATACTGTGAGGTAGGGTTACACTTGCGGCTTGGCGCCGAGGCCCGGGGCCGGCCGCTGGGCCGACGAGGGGGCGCGGCGGAGCCGCTTTAGTCGACTCCGCAGAGTCGACTCTTTGGGACCGCAGTGCCCAAGGAGTCGCCGGGTCAGCCGACTCCGCTCCAGGGAGATAGCAACATCGGGCTACGGGCCTACGGCGGCCTACGGGCCTGGGACTGCCCAGGGTTCGGTGCAGACGCAATTCCACTTGTAACATTTGACAGGAGCTCGGCGCAGGTGATTCCCGTCACACGGCCTCAGGCCCAGGGTCTGAGACATGCCGTCAGGTCTCTAGGCGAGTGCGCGCACATGAAGCCCCCCGTGGGAATGACCACGGTCCGGCATTGCTCCACCCCCGGATCCTCCTCATCGAAGGGCGAGACGCTGCACACCCGGCCCCTGCCCTTGGCTGCATTGGCCCCCCGCGACGGACCCTGGCTCGCCGACCCAGCCCCTGACTCAGCCTGTACGGCACCCGCCGACCCTTGCCGTACATCGGCAGTGCCATTGGTTGAGCCCTGCCCGGCCGCTGCGCCTGCTGCGCCCGGGCCCGGGCCTTCAGGCGCTGCCGCTGAATCCAACTGGTCCAGATCCCTGCAATCCAGGAACGCGTCCAGCTGTGGATCCACCTGCCGCAGCCGCTCGAACGGCACGTCCGGGTGCGCGGCCTTGGCGCGGAGGACCTCCAGCAGCGTCTCGAAGGCGTCGAAGGCGCCGCTCTCCCCGAACAGCGCCCCCGTGGTGAGGCTGAAGGCCATGTGCTGGGCGGCGCAGCGCAGGCGGGAGGCCTTGAGCGCGTACTCCTGCGGGGAAGGGGGAGGGGAGGGGGAGGGAGGGAAGGGGAGGGGGAGGGAAGGGGAGGGGAGGGGAGAAAAGGGCGAGTTTGGAGGGATCGAGCGGCTGAAGCTGTGGTGGTTGGAAGGGCGGGTTGAGGGGCCGCAGCACAGGCGGGATGCCTTGAGCTCGCACTCTCGCAGGGCGGGCGAACAGAAGGAGTTTTGAGGCGTGGGGCCTGACGACAGGGGGCCAGGGGGCTAGGGCGCATTGAGAGAGCCGCAACCTCCCGCCCAGCTCCGCACCTCGGGGCTAATGGCCTCCAGAATCTCGTGCAGGCGGGGGATGTCCGCCTCCGCCACGCGCACCCCGAAGCGGCCCCAGTCCAGCACGGGCTCAAAGGCCTCGTAGACGCCGTCGGAGATGAGCACGGGCACGCAGCCGGCCAGCACGGCCTGGATCTGGGGGGCCGGGGGACGGGGGCCGGGGGGCGGGGAGCTGGCGGTTATGAGTCAGCGGACAAGGGGGCAAGCGAGAAGGGTTGGTTGAAGACGGCGGTGGACGGCGCAGGGGGCGGCCAGCACGGCCTGGATCTGGGGGGGGGGGGGGGGGGGGGGGGGGGGGGGGGGGCCGTGTAGGGGGAAGGGAGGATGGGTTGGAGCCAGGAACGGGATGCACAGACGGCGGCCAATGTGCACTCTGTACTGTGAGCTCGAGCACCTTTACTTGCAAGAGGCGCCGTCCCGTCACCTGAGTGCCCCGCCCCGCCCTCCCGCCCCAACACCGCCCTCCCTCCCCCGCACCTGCCGCTGGCCGTGCCCCCCGCCCATGGGCCCGAAGCAGAACCGCGAGGTGCGCAGGTGCTCCGCGTACTTGGGGTCCCGCAGCTGAATGAAGAAGCCTGCGGGGGTGCGCAGAAACGGGCTGCTTGCGCGTGTTGACAGGTGTATGTTGCGGTGCAAAGGGGGGGGAGGTGGGGGGACACATGGTGTCGTACAGGTACATGATCCGCCGCTGGCTAGGGCGTGCGCGCTCACCTGTGCGGTTCCAGTGGTGGTAGTGCACCTGCAGTACAGATGAGTACGACAGATGCTCGTTCAGCTGATGGACACCATGAACCGTACAGTACCGAACAGCCCCTGCAATTACCTCACCAGCTGCCGTACGCCCCCCGAGTACACGTGGCTTCGAACCGAGCTGCAGTGCGGCGGGAAGCTGGCGTTCAGCCTGGGCGGGGACCCGTCGCCGCAAACACGCCTGCGGGGCATGCAACACGATGCAGAGAGGCGCTGCTCGTGAGGCGCACGAAACGTCCCGCCAACCACTGCCACCCGCGCACGAACGGCGGTCCCGCATCACGGCATCAGCACCCACCCAAGAGAGCTGGCCAGCGCGCCCCGGGCCCGCGCCGGCCAGTGTTGCCAGAGTTGCCAGGGTTAACAACAACAACAACAAACCCCGCAGTGGCAACAAACCCACCCTGAGAAATAGAACAGGGGCCCGTTGCGCTCGCGACTACTGGGGACCGCGAGCTCCATAAACTTGGGGTGATGCCTGCCCTCGAGCAGCCCCATGGAAGCCATCTTGGGGGTACCCAGCAACACCGGCAGGACGCTGTGAGCAGGGGATGGGGGCGTACAGATAGAGGGGGTGTGCGCCCAGGAGCACCGGGAGTAAGCCGTGAGCAGGCGTGGGGAGCGCGGCGCAACGTGTGTTGCAGTGACTGACACGGCCCATGTCACCCTCATAGGCTGGCGAGGAGGGCGTAACTCGGGTATGCAGCATACGCATGCAGTGCAATGTGCAGGTAGCGCACAAGTCCGTGGCTGGGTGAACCATGGAACCATGGAACCACGGAGCAGCAGCAGGCATGCAACACGACTGCGGTCGACGCACATGTCCGTGGCCGGTCGGTGCGACGCTGCCCACTTGATTGCGGCCCGCTCCTGGGTGGGGGCAAGGAGGAGCAAGACGGAGTCAGATCGGCCAGCTTGGCTGAAGGAGAGACAGGGCCGGCGCCCTTTGACACAACGTTGTCGGCCAGGGTAGGGTAGGTGGGGCCGTACGGCGCAGTGCACTCACCTGGTGCAGGCCCCAGTACAGTACGACACAAATGTGAGGTTCTCGGACAGCTTGCCGTACCCGAGCTTGTGTGTGTGCGCGTACTGCACGTATACGACACATGCCGTGGCTCTGGGTCACCGCGCCCGTGCCACAGGTCGGGCGACGACACAGCAACGAACCTGGCCACCACCGCAACCGCAGCGCGAACATCGTCAGTGGAGAGGGTGCGGGGGCGGCCGGACGGTTTTATGTCATTGACGTGGCCCCGCCTCATAAATTCCCGCAGCCACCCGCGTGCCCACTGCCCCTTCTGCGCTTTCGGAGGAGCCTCCGCCTCTCCCCAGCCTTGGTGCTTGGCCTTCTAGGCCAAGCTATCCCAGGCGCCTCCAGCCGCAGGGCCCCACTTGTTGTCCGTGCGGCCATGGATGGAGATGGACCATGCTGCTGCGAGAACCGCGAGCACTCGCCCAAGAGTTTTTGGCGACAGATTGGATCCATCGCCGGGATTTGCAAGCAATGGATCCAGATCCGACGGCTGGTGGGCGGGCATGATCCTGCGGGTGGGCGGGGGGGGGAGGGGGCACGCGTGCCGTGTGTATCGGTCGGGCAAGGCAGGAGTCCAAGGGAGCGCTATATGCCCGTCGGCCGATCCCGTTCACCGTTTGTGTGACAAGTGTGACCCGTCACTAGGGGACAAAAGGCTTTTTAACAGGAGAAGCCCCCCGAGCTCCCAGGGACCTGTATTCGATTATTCCCTTCACAGCGCGCCGCCCCCCCCGGCGCCACAGTGCCGTGGCGAGGGAGCATTGCCCCGAAATGCACATTGCTCGCAGCCTCAGGCTGCCGGTGTCCGGTGCCGCCTGTGCTGCGCCTGGAGCACGCATTTTTCGAAGCTCTACTGCGTGGTGTGAAAACTGGGGGGCGTTGTGGGGTCCTGGCCTGGCATGCTTTCGAAGGTGCTCAACTCGCCCTGCCAAGCCGAGCTCGCCTTGCGGCCCCACTTCGCAATTATGTTCATTTGGTGTTGCCAGGACGCACCAGTGCCTTGGAAGCGGGGAGCGCGGCGTCAGGGGTTGTACGGCCGATGTGTTGCATGGGGGAAATAGGGTCTTCTAGCGCTCAAGTCCTAGTGCCCTTACACTGCGCTCCCACCACTGTCCCTCCCCTAGCGTGACACTATATGCCACCCTATGCAAGCCCGCGGCGCGCGGGCGCCTGCAACGATGCGCATGCTTTAGGAATCGCCCCCGCTGTCGGGGCCCTCCGCATGCAGCTCCAAAGCACTGTTGGCTTCCCTCGGCTAGCCCCCCGTGAAACCCTCGCCTGCGTAGTCTGCGGAAACGCCCTACGCCACTCCACAACCAAGCGCCTCGCTTCGTTGATGTTCTTCTCCCCCCGTGAAACCTGGGCCCCGCTCCGACGCCTACGGCGCAAGCGCGGTGTCACTGCAAAAGGCGGAGCCACCACCTATAGGCGTAAGCCCAACTTTTTTCGCGCGATACAGGGGGGCAGCAAACCGTGGCAGGGACGTGACTTGTGCGACTGGCCTCCAAGCAGGCGTATGAGGACGCCTGGACTTGTTGTTACCCTTGCTGCTTCGCTGGTGTGGTCTCTAGGCGGTAGGATATGTACAGACGGCGCGGTGCTCTATGACACACGCGCAGGGGTGAGGGCTGTCGGCACCCCGGAAGCGGCACTGGCACAGCGGACAAGCAGGCTGCGGACCCCTGGGGGATGGAAGCTGCTGTGGCTTGGCTAGTGTGGCTAGACGGGCCGACCCCGGCTGCTGTCTCACTCAACACCGGACCCCGATAGATATAGGTATACTCAGAGAGAGCCCTGTGCGGGCTGGAAGGCGTAGCAGCGGTACACGGACAGGCGTGTGGCTGTGGTCTGGGCTGGCTGGAGGTGCGTGGGCTGGTATGCGGTTGGCGGGGTGGCTGGATACCTGCGAGGGGGACTAGCCGACTGGCAGGGACACGGGCAGCGATACGTTTCCCGGACGGGCTGGTGCCCTCCGGCTGTTACTCCTCCTGGGGGACGCGACACTGGCGGGAGACTGGTGGGGCGACCCTGTGGCCTGCGCACGGCGGGTCAAGCACACGCACACGATAGAAATCCCTGTGCCCTTTGGGACCCCTGACAGGCTCCTCCCTTGAGACGGGTGGAGGCTGGGACGGCTTGGTGAAGCAAAGGGTGATCGACTAGCTTACGGCACGGAAGCTGGAGAACGGGTACCGCTTGGCGCTTGTCTGACACGCTCCTAGTCACAGGCTGCGGGTGCTGTTGCGGTCCAGGACCGAGGCTGCTACCGCTGAGGATGCTGGGTGAGGAGGGCCCCCGTAAGGATTCACACCCCTAAGTGTCACGGGCTCAGCTGCTCTACACGGCCTACTGTCGGGCTCGTGGGCACTTACCAGGTGACTACGTAGCGGGCTGTGTCCACAGGTGGGCTGCTGCTCCTAGACCGGACACCTCACGGGCAAACCTAAGGTCGGGATGCTAAACACACACCACACTACAGCGGTGCTGGGCGGTGGACGAGGCTGGAGTCTCGCGGTACTCTGACCTTGGCTGCGAGGGCAGGCTGCAAGGGAGAGAAGGGGGCGGCGCCTCAGGGCTGCCGGGTTGCTGCTACGCGTCGAGGGCTGAGGGGGCCGTCGGATGGGAAGGCTGGTTGCTGTCTCGCTAACGCGTGCGGTCGGTCGCAGGGAGCAGAGAGAGCAGAGGGCTCAGAAGAGCTTTGTATGTATTACTGTTGTTAAGCCGTCTCTCGCTAGAGCATCCGGGTGTCGGAGAACCGACCCAGGGTCGCCGGTCTCGGAAACTCTCGGAGATGGCCGCTTGAGGCTTCAGTATCAAGCGTCTCGCAGCACGACCCCAGCGAGCTCGGGCGCGGCGTCTCGCGTGCAGGTCGGGATGCCGACTCCAGATGCACAAAAATCAGGAGTGCTCGAAACGCCTTCCAGAGACCGGCATGATTCTCAGTATGCTGGGGGCGAGCTTTGAGGGCTTCCGGAGGCAAACAAACGCCATCCTCGGCGGACTTCGCAGCCATCCTCGCGAGCGCCTTTTGCGACCGTGGCGCTTTGGGGCCTGAGGCCTTACTCTCTATACTCAATCAATAGTCACGCGAAGCTTCAGCGTGGCCTCAGCAACTGAGTCGCCGGGGTCGGCGCGAACGGACATGTGGCGGCTGGCACGACAAAACACTGCCCCGCGAAGCGAGCATGGGCCTTCATCTGACTGGCACACAGCGGGATGACGTTCGCGGAGGGCGCGTCCACCTCGCGTGCAACAGCCCTCGGCACTCTCCGAAGTCGCCCAGCCCCCGACTGGGCGGCGCACCTCGGTCGCTCCCCTGTGCACGCTTTCGGGCCCCCTGGCTCCTTTTACCCCGAGCTTCCTGAGGAGTCGGTTGTGAGGCTACACGTGCTGTGCAAGCCAGCAGGGCTTCCTCACCCTCTCTCAGCTGTCACCAGCTGTAAGCATCCTTCCTCCACCCCTCCGCCCCCCCTGGCGCCCCCCCTCCCCTTCTCAACCCGGGCAACGGCTTCAATTCAGCAACCTTCTAGTTGCATTGGAATTTAGTGCCGGTTGCCGGTCGATACTGAAACAGAGCCCGGTCACTCCCTTAAGACACTGCGGCATGGGGAGCGCCGTACAAACACGACAAGGCCTAGGGCTCAGGCCACGCTCAGGCCTAGCTACCGGCGCCTGCCAGGAAGGTAAGGTCAGGCCCGATCTTGTTCGTATGCGTATCTTCGTCAGCTACCCACGGCCCGGCCTTTCACGAACCAAGGCCCAGGCCGACTGCTCGTCTTCCATCGCGACGGCTCAGCGAGCCCAACTCAACCTATCATGTCTGGCGTTCATGTTACGAAAGCTATTCAAGGTCTTTACTGATGCCTGAGGTACCCACAAAGCGGGAAGGAGCGGGGGCGCGGAGCGATATGGTCTGTCAATCGGCCAGGGTCGGTTCTGCCCGAGGCCATTTCCTAACTCAAAGAATTGTAAACGAGTCAAGCATCTCATCGACTGGGTAAGGGATATTGCCCGCCCATCGTGCGCATATGTACAGAGTCAATCGGCCGGGCCTGTCGTTGCCCACGACCATTCTTTAACCACAGAGTCACAAACGTGCCAAGCGTCTTATAGACTGGGTTAGGGATATTGCCCGCCCATCGTGCGCATATGTACAAAGTCGGTGTCATTCGGCCGGGGTCGGTTCTGCCCACGGTCCTGCTTAGGGAAACGGAAGAGTATGGCGACTTAACGACTGGGTAAGGGATATAGCCCGCCCATCGTGCGCATATGTACAGAGTCGGTGTCAATCGGCCGGGGTCGGTTCTGCCCACGGTCCTGCTTAGGGAAACGGAAGAGTATGGCGACTTAACGACTGGGTAAGGGATATAGCCCGCCCATCGTGCGCATATGTACAGAGTCGGTGTCAATCGGCCGGGGTCGGTTCTGCCCACGGTCCTGCTTATAGAAACGGAAGAGTATGGCGACTTAACGACTGGGTAAGGGATATAGCCCGCCCATCGTGCGCATATAGTGGGTCTGTGCCCATGTCTGGTGCCCATCTTGAATCCTTTCGTGTTCCGTTGCCTGGGGTCTTATGCCCTGCTTGCTTCCTTACTCCTATTTAGGATGCGGTGCGTTACAAGAGGCCCGACCCCCCTGCGAGGGCCGATTTGCATGGGCTGCAGCCCTTCAACCCCTTGCCCCCCAACCGAAGCCGGGAGCCGTCCTAAAGAGTCTTCTGGTCAGCGCACCCACCCTCTCAGCCAGTCACGTGCGCGAATCACCTAACAATTAAACACCAATCAGCACCACCGAGCCCAAGGGACAAGCAGCGCGGATCACACCGAAATCACACGGAAGCAGAGTCAGAGTCAGAAGCCTCGAGCGACACCCGGCACACCACCCGCCCCAAGGCATCAGAGCCCAGAAAGGGATGATCTGCGGGCACAGCGCCCCAGCCCCGCGGGCGAACACCCAGCAAGGCAAAGGACCAGAGGCGCGAAACAAAATCAGCTACAACCCGAGCACCAACGCGCCGCACAGTATCTAGACATGGCCTCAAAAGTGTGAAACAAGCATAGAGCTTTGAGCGCTACGGGCCCTCTCGCGCACTGCAACTTCATCTGCTAATCAGAGGCCCTCCAAATATACTTGTTCGCGGGGGCAGAAGTCCGCGAGGCGCGAGCTGGGGACCGCCGATGAACCGTCGCGGGCAACTTCTGCAGTCGCTTTTGCAGCTCGCAGCCGCGCTCTTTGTGTTCTATGTGTTATTGACTACTGCTTGCAATAGAGGGTTACGGGAAAGTCGCGATAGCGCAGAGCGTGTTCGCTAGAGGTCAAGAGCTCTTCCGAGCATTCGCGACTTGCCGACATGCCGTCCCCTTGGTGCCCCCCCCCCCTTCCCCCCCCCTACTTTAAGGGGGGGGGGCACTCGTGTTATGCGCTGTTATGCGCTGGTCACAAGATACTGGGCGCATGGGCTAAGTTGCTTGCTCCTTATGCCTTGCTGATTAGGAAGCAGACTTACATGGGCCCCGCGCCCTGCGACGTGGAGGGCTCCGGGAAGCATCCCAGGAGTGTGGCACCCATATCTAGGGATGCTGCGAAAAAAATGTACTCTCAGAAAATTCGGGGGTTTGCGGGCCTCTCGCGCCCTGCCAATGAGTGCGCGCGATAGCTGAATATGCCCTGTATAGCTGATCTCATTTTCTCGGGCGGAGTCGCGCCCTGGAGGAAGCGCTCCTGGTCGCCCTCGCGAAGTCCGACCGCTCTCTGCCGTGCGGGCCTCTCGCAGCCTGCCACCGATCTCAGCTATTACATGGATGGCTGATCTACACCTTCCAGCGATTGCGGGGTCGCGAGCACCCCACACGAGCGAGAGCGACTGAAGTTCGGCCTCGGTTTAGGAACGCCTGTTCTCGCGACGAATGGCTCTATCGCGCTACGCTGTTTCAGATATGATTCACGGTTACGCGAGCGGCCCAGCTTTGAAAAGTGTGTGTTACATGGTGAGAATTTTCGCGGCCCAGCGCTTCCGGGCTGCACCTGTGGTCGCTTCAATAACAATGAGCATCAACGATGCGATCGCGACAAGTCGCAGTGGGTCGGCAGTAGCGTGTCGGCCCCGCGGAGCACATGTCGGCACCTCACGCGGTGCCCCCCCCCCCCTGCCCCCCCCCCCTGTTTGTGGGGTGGGGGTTGCCATGTCGCTAGATAGGGGGCGCAGGGGCTGAGTTGCGGTTTGCTCCATGCTCCGAGGGCGTGCCTCTGTGCTTTGGGTACCGGGTGCCTGTCATAACCAAAGGGGCTGCGCCCCGCCTCCTATTCCTGTCCCTCCAAGGCTATCCAGGGGCTGGCGCTTCGAGCGCACAGCGGCACAGCCAGCGCTCTCACCTGGTGAGGGGATGTGTACTTCCCTAGCGTAGCGGGGAAGGTAGGTTCTTGCGGTCTATCGGGGAGCGTGGAAGCGGCGGCGGGGGCACCCCGGGGCGCGGCCATGCCCACACCTGGGTACGTGCTGCGCCATGCCGGCCCTGTACGGCGGATTGCCGGGGCTATGGCTCTCGCCTGCTCACAGCTCCGACTAACTGTGTCGTCGTGTTGACAGTCGCATGGAGGCTAGAGCCCTCTGTCGGGCCGCACAATGGCCCCGTAAATCCCACCCACCCGCCCTCATATCGTATCAAAGCTGGCCACCTCGCCAGCCAAGGGGCAATGCGCCTCCGGCGCGATTGGGGAGCAGCCCCCGTCTGGGGCGCCTGCTGTTCCCAGTTTGTCCTGAAGCGACGGTTACTGCGCTTGGACGCACACGGCGCGCATGCACGGTACTGGCACGGGTACCCCGAACCTGGCATCATAGCAAGGCATGGGCATGCGCTAGCACACCTCACGCTAGCACCTTACGGACGAACGGGCGCGAGGCACGCCGCTCTTTTATTACCCCATGGCTGCACCGGGCGCTCAAGATATTTGCGCCACAGCCGCACTCGCATTGGGCTATCCACGGCATTGGGCCTGCAGCCCCGTTTTATGGAGTTGCACAGGGCACGGTTGCCCGCAGCCACACTCACATTGAGTCTGCCCAGGGCACTGGGCCTGCGGCCTCGTTCGTATTAGGCTGCACAGGGCAATGTTGCCCGCAGCCACAATGACATGGAGTTGCACAGGGCATTGGGCCTGCGGCCTCATTCGTACTGGACTGCACAGGGCAATGTTGCCCGCAGCCGCACTCACATCGAGTTTGCACAAGGCATTGGGCCTGCGGCCCCATTCGTATTGGGCTGCACAGGGCAATGTTGCCCGCAGCCGCACGCACATCGAGTTGCATAGTGCATTGGGCCTGCGGCCTCATCCGTATTGGGCTGCACAGGACAATGTTGCCTGCAGCCGCACTCACATTGAGTTGCACAGTGCATTGGGCCTGCGGCCTCGTTCATAGTAGGCTGCACAGGGCAATGTTGCCTGTAGCCTCACTCATCACACCACCTCTTTGGGCCGCACGGCCTGCAGCTGTGCCCACTTCCAGCTGCTCAGAGCATTGGCGCCGGCAGCCGCTTTTCATATCGGGCTACACAGCAGGGCGTTCTTGCCCGCAGCCTCTTCCGCATTCGGCTGCACAGGGCTATTCAGCCCGCAGCCCTCGTGGCGTTCGGCTGCGCGGGGCAGGAATGCATGCCCGCAGCCCCGTTTGCACACGGCTGCACAGGGCTTTGGCCCGCAGCCTTCTAGGCATAGGGCCGCGCGGGGCAGAGGTGCCCGCAGCCTCATTTGCTCTCGGCTGCACAGGGCTTCGGCCCACATCCTTCTTGGCATACGGCTGCGCCGGCAGAGGTGCCCGCAGCCTTAATTGCTCTCGGCTGCACAGGGCTCTACAGCCCGCAGCCTTCGTGGCATACGGTTACGCGGGGCAGAGGTGCCCGCAGCCTCATTTGCACTTGGCTGCACAGGGCTCTACAACCCGCAGCCTTCGTGGCATACGGCTGCTCGGGGCAGAGGTGCCCGCAGCCTCATTTGCACTTGGCTGCACATGGCTCTACAGCCCGCAGCCTTCTTGGCATACGGCTGCGCGGGCAGAGGTGCCCGCAGCCTCATTTGCACTTGGCTGCACAGGGCTCTACAGCCCGCAGCCTTCGTGGCATACGGCTGCGCGGGGCGGAGATGCCCGCAGCCTCACTTGCACTTGGCTGCACAGGGTCCACAGCCCGCAGCCTTCGTCCTTGGCATACGGCTACGCGGGGCAGACGTGCCCGCAGCCTCACTTGGACTAAGCTGCACAGGGCCCGTCGGCCCGCAGCCTTCTTTGCACACTGCACAGCGGGGGCACGGTTGCCCGCAGCCTCAATTGCACTATGCTATACCGGGCCCTACAGCCCGCAGCCTTCTCGACATACGGCTGCGCGGGGCCAGGATGCCCGCAGCCTCATTCGCACTGGGCTGCTCAAGGCTCTACAGCCGCAGCCTTCTAGGCATACAGCTGCCTGGGGCCGAGGTGCCCGCAGCCTCATCTGCACTCGGCTGCACAGGGCTCTACAGCCCGCAGTCCTCGTGGCGTACGGCTGCGCGGGGCAGGGATGCCCCCAGCCTCATTTGCACTCGGCTACACAGGGCCCTACAGCCCGCAGCCCTCGTGACATACGGCTGCGCGGGGCAGATAGAGGCGCCCGCGGCCCCATTTGCACTTGTCTGCTCAAGGCTCTTCAGCCCGCAGCCTTCTTGGCATACGGCGGCGCGGGGCACAGGCGCCCATAGCCTCACTTGCACTGAGCTGCACAAGGTGCGTGCTTTGGCCCGCAAGTCTCCTGGTATACGGTGCGCGGGGCAGCGGTGCCCGCAGCCTCATTTGCACTTGGCTGCACAGGGCTTCGGCCCGCAGCTTATATGGCATACGGCTGCGCGGAGCAGAGGTGCCCGCGGCTTCGTTTGCACTTGGCTGCACAGGGCCGTCGGCCCGCAGCCTTCGTGGCATACGGCTGCGCGGGGCAGAGGTGCCCGCAGCCTCATTTGCACTCGGCTGCACAGGGCCGTCGGCCCGCAGCCTTCGTAGCATACGGCTGCGCGGTGCAGAGGTGCCCGCAGCCTCATTTGCACTTGGCTGCACAGAACTCTACAGCCCGCAGCCTTGGTGGCATACGGCGGCGCGGAGCTGGGATGCCCGCAGCCTCGTCTGCGCTCAGATGCATTGGGCCCTTGCGTCGGGCATTCTCGGTCAGGCATTGGCAGCACCGCTGGGTTTGGTATCTGCCACCCCACTCGGTACGCTGCAATGACGCCGTCACGGCCTCGCACCGCTCACGCACAGCGTCACACGCACCACGCCGCATAGGGGTGTCGGCGCCCACATGCGACACATGCGCATGCATAGGACGGGGCTGCCTCCTTTCGTATGGGCAGCGCCCGCATCACTTCGCACACAGCGCTTGGCCGGCTGGCCGGCTATCACCGCCTGGCGCCCACAGTCTCACACGCCCAAGCCCCGCTGCTGGACCATGGCACATACCGCCGCACCTCACATGGCCACACTGGATCGCCCGCTGGATCCCCACTTTTGTCCGGCTCCACAGGGGGCTCGGACCCTTTCTTGCTCGCGCTGGCCGCATCACCGCACACCACATCACCGCACGGCACCCCACATTGCACTTCACTTCTTCTCCTGAGACCGGTTGCTGGGGCCTAAGGGCCGCAACTCAGGTCGTCTCTCACCGTCGGGGTTGCAAGGGCCGTGGGGCCGCAACCCGGGTCGGCTTTACTTACTGCCACGGTCGCTTGGGCCGAGGGGTTCTTCACACTTGTTCGCGACGGTTGCTGGGGCCGTCGGGCCGCAACCGGAGCAGTCTGCCCGCAGTGGTTGCTGGGGCCGTGGGGCCGCCGCAACCCGGGTTACTCGCACCTGTTCGCGACGGTTGCTGCGGCCGTAGGGCCGCAACCTGAGCAGTCTGCCCGCAATGGTTGCTGGGGCCGAGGGGCCGCAACCGGGGTTGATCGTTTTTCATCGCGGCGTACGGTTGCTGAAGCCGAAGGACTGCGCTGCAACTGCGCTTAGGGCTGGAGCCGTCTACGGTACCCATCACGGTCACTGGGGCCCGCGGGCCGGTGTCTATCTCCGCCCATCTCGATGGTACGGTTGCTGGGCCCGGGGCCATGCACAGCCTTTGGTTCTGCATACCGCTGTAGCCTCTGGGGCTAATGGTCCATGAATTGAGCGGAAATCGAAGGGCCGCACCTCTCCTGTGTCAGGAGGCCTGTCCGCTGAGGCTAACGGACCGCCCAGGTCGCTGGGCCAAGGCCCGCAGCTTCATCCCTGCTTCTGCCATTCCGCAGTGACCCCTCCCAGGATACAGCAGGCCAAGGTACCCGGATGCCTGGGACTCCCTCGTGGCCTGACGGCTTCGGACGTGAAGGCGGAACGGTCTCAGGTTGCCCCGTGTGGGCGCCAAGTGACGTGGAGTTATGGCGTGGAGTTACGACGTGGAGTCACGCACTGGGTTGCATGTGCGAGCCTGTCTCGTTGGGGTGTCACAGTATAATTGTGTCGTCCTGGCTGTGCACAGGCCCGGCACAGCACCGCCGGTGCCGGTTTTTTATTCCTTGTAGTGGGGTCCCTACGGGTCCCCAGGGGTCTTACGCCCCATTCAGAGTATGTGCTACACCTTCTGTCACCACTTCGGCCACTAGTGCATCCTCAATCTGGGGGTTGGATGTCGGGGGGCGGGTTTCGACAAGGGGTCAATGGTTGCGGCCAGCTGTCCTTGATCTGAGTGGGGGGCATAGCTGGAGCTGGCCGCTGTAACGCTTCACGATAGATACGCAAGAACGCCGGCTGTAGCGGGCTGTAGCCGGGCAGGGGCTGGGTAGGTAGCAGGCCGCAACTGGCGCGAGTGCAGATCAAAAGCCTTCTGACCGCGAGTGCTGACGAGCGCATTACCTCGTGTAGTGCGGGGTTGAAACAGCTTGATGCACGGATGCGAGATTCGCGTGCCGTGGCGTGGGCTGGTGGTGAAGGAGGTTGAGGGCTCCAGTACTGAGGACGTTGGCTGAGGCTTGGGACTGGTCGTGTGGTCGGGAGCTGAACCTTCGTCGGTGGGCTGAAGTTTGGGACCCCCGCCCTCACCACGACGAGTGTTGAGGCCCGGCACGATGACACTCCGGGGGCAGCAACTCCATAACCTGTCTCATTACTTGCCCACAAACTTGTCACCCACCACGCCCGCCCGAACACGCCATTGCGCGATGGCACCGCAGTAGCCCCTTCCCACCCCACACACCAAAGCTGAGGTCGCTCCACGCTCTTACCCCGCACCCTCCACTGCAAATGCATACTCCAATTTGTATTGTACAAGCCCGCAGGTCCCTACTCAGGGTCCAGAAACAGAGACAAGCGGGGCGCCCCCATGGGGGGAGGGGGAAAGGGCTGAGAAACAGAAGGCCGAGAAACAGAGAAAGTACATAACCCTTACTCAGGGTTTGGCACGGTACGAACCGTACCGTAGACCGTACTGTACCGTACCGTAGACCGTACTGTAGACCGTACCGTAGACCGTAATGTCCGCAACCCCCCCACGTCAGCAAGTCCTGGTCCTAATGCCTGCCGCCCGTCCTCCCGAACAGAAGCTCTTGCAATGCCTCACAAAACACACGGGCCATGCGAGAACAGTCTCAAACCATGCATAGCGTACAGCTGCAATTGGACTAGCATGACCTGTGTCACCCCTCCAGCACAGACCTCGCGCACTGCCAGCTTGGCAGCCCCCAGCTAAGCTGGCGACAGCGTCAGTCCGACCCCCCTGTGGCCGTGTCCCCGTGTAGCAGCCACACGACGATCACCAGCACGAAGTAGATCATGCCGGCCACCACGAACAGCGGGACCTGCATGACGTCGCCCTTGTGCAGCCCCCGCAGCGCCTCCGTGAGTGGGGGCTGTCCCAGCAGCGGCAGCAGCAGCTGCGTGAAGGCCGTGGAGTTCATGCCCCGGCACCACCACACCACGGCCAGCACCACGCCAGCACCAAACGCCAGGCACCGGCTCCGTGGCCATATAGTAGTGTGCCGAAAGTACAGAAAAGGGGCCCGTAGTGCGCGGGCGCAGCACCTCCCGCCGAGCCGAGCACACTAACAGAAAGCCAGAGCACGCATCCCTTGCCCCAGCGCAGCAGAGGCAAGGAAGGCGCGCGAGGTCGGCCCCCGCACACACCTCACCCCACTCTCCTGCAGCTATGCCCCTAGCCGCTGCTCTCGAGGCCCCCCACCGCCCCTCCGTCAAGGGGGGCGAGGGGGGCGGGGGGAGGACTCCCGTGCGGCACCGGCGGCGATAGCCAGCGCCCCTGCCATCGTCCACCGGCCCAATGGCTCTGTCTACGTATAAAGCGCTGGTAGCTTAGCCAATTGATGCGATAGAGTGCATGGTCAAAGTCGTTGTTCGCCATCATCGCGACAGCGGCTCGCGGTTGCTTTGGTAGACTTTTGTTGTTACAGGCTGATGAACCCAATAGATAAAAGTTGCTATCGGGCGATAATGAGCCACGATCAGAAGCTGCGCTGAGAGTTGCCAAGAGTCCGGACTCTCGGCAACTCTCAGCGCTCGGTCCACACTATTTGACCCCCGACCCCCGGGCACCCAGCGAGGGTACCCTACAGCATGGGCGGGGCGAGGGGGTGTCGGCGGCGTAGGGATCCCGTGTCAACGGTGAGGCTGCCGCCGGAGCGGTACGAGAAGTCGGCCTGGCCGTGCGAGGCCGGCTGCTGCGGCACGACCTCGCTCCACACGCCGCACATGGCACGCGACGCTGCTGCCACCACCGCCTTGACCCATACGAACACAGACTCTGGACAAGACGATAGGACGGCAACGGGATGGACTCAGTACGTGGCACGCACACGAAGCACGCAACCTGCAGGCACACATAAGCACACATCTTGGGCCCGGCGCGGGACGCTCACCCGTCAGCGGCTGCAGCGCTTGCGCCTGGGCCTGCGGCTGCCGCTCCTGCTGCTGCGGCTGCTCCTGCTGCACGTTCTGGGGCGGGTTCTGGGGCAGGCGCTCCAGGATGAGCGCGAACTTGTTGTTAACGTCCTCCTTGAACTCGCCGAACTGCTTGGACAGGAGATGCACGTCCACGGTGAGCTTCTTGACCGTTTGGTCCAGGCGCTTCAGGTCCTCTGCCATGACGCTAGGTGTTGGGCGACTCTGGCGGATGCTGGCCGCCGAGGAAGTGGGCCTGAGGTGTGCGGACTTGACAATGTAGCGGAAGCCCGAAAAAGAAAACGCATGGGCGCATGCAGGTCCAGGGAGGGGTCGCCGCGTCGGGTATGCGAGCTGAGAGCTGCGAGGCACACGAATTGTGTTAGCGTAGATACAGGTAGCTAAAATGCATCACTGCTGTCATTATGCACTCGCCATTGGTGGTGTCCGGGCTCGTCAAGGCCGTGTCCCCGCCAGCTTGCCGCCAGCTGGCTGCTGTGGCCTCCTCTACCCATGCGCCCGCACCCCCACCTGTCCCCCACCATAACGGCCCGGTCGCCCACAGCCCACAGCAGCCCGCAGTCTTCAGCCTATGACCCTTGGCCTGCTGTATCTGCCCGCGTCCCCGCCCCGCGCAGACGGGCAAGTCGTACACGCTGTAGCATGTGGTCCCCGCGGTCGTGGCGGGGGAGCTGCACAAGTTGGGAGGGGGTCACCCCCTTGAGGGCATGGTGGTCCTGCGCCTGGACGCAGGGAAGCTCAACCGGCAGGCAAGTGGGCGTCAGCTCCGTGGATACGGTGCGCTATGGCCTGCTGCTGACGTGAAAGACGGGCTGCGTGTGGGGGGGGCTACCTGTAAGCTGGGGAAATTTAGGATGCTGCGGATACAGTGTTGTTGCCTACTAGCGCTAGCAGCACTGGTGCGGCCCATCCAGCCACCGGCGGTGCAAGGGCACGCTCTTGTGCGTTGGTGGTTACACAGCGGTTGCTCCCTGGCCCACCCCCATGCAGAGCGGCGTCACGGTCCTGCTGCGGAGCCTCCTGGGCGCCCTGGTGGGGTGGGCGCTGGGGGAGCACGGGCCGCGCAGGACAAGCTCGCGCGCATCTCCCCCAACGACGAAGAGTCCGTCCCGGGTGGGGCTATCCTGCGCTTCCTCAAAGAGGTCCAGGTCCCGGGGCTGGTGCTATGCGGTGCGTGGAGGGGGGCTGTGTCATGGGGCTTCCCACATGCGCGGCGAATTACACGTGCGCTGCGGTGCACGCCGCCCTCCTGCGCTGACACTGGGTGCAACGAGTCCCAGCGTTGCTCACCTCCTCGCCCTGTCAATCAACCTGAAACAGTGTCATGTCCGCTTCCCCCGCCCCCTCTTCTACGTACCGCCAGACGAGGCGCATGGCCTGTTCCTGCCCACCATCGGTTGCCAGCTGGACTACGGCGGGGCCGCATACATCCGACAGTCCTTCATGAAGACGCTCCTGGCGTACGGCTCCCACACGACCCTGTGGTGTCTGACTGGCAGCTCCATGGCGTCCACCTGGGTCAGCCTGGCAGACATGCCACCCAACGGCTACCCGGTCTTCCTCTGCATCATAACCGCCGTCCTGCCGGCCACCTACAGCCCCGGGCACATGCGCTGGGCGTGGGACCGGCTGCAGGTCCGCTCCCCAGGCGTGGCCCTGGATCCCAGGCTGCTGCATTGAGAAGACGGACCCGGACCCGGACGGACCCGGACGGACAGACGTCAGGCCCAGCGGGGCCCAATGGAGGACGACACGGCGGGCCATGGGCGCAGGCGCTGATCGCAGGCCGGAGGCTAGACGGGAACGGGGATGGGCGGCAAGGGTTGGGCGACACTCTTACTTCAACCTAGACAGGGGCGGGACTGTCAGGGCTGATGGCCGAGGTTGGTAGGCCGTTGCAAAGGAAAGGAGTCGCGTCCGACTTCGGGAGGGCGTGCAAGGTGATCTCTTGGTGTGCGGGCCTGACGCTGAGGGGCGCCCACGTGCGGCGGGGCTTCCAACAGTTCCAAGGGGCGGAAAGGCGGTAATCGCAATACTGGAGGCTAGGCAAGGCAAGCGCGGACCGCCAATGGCGAAATGAAGGGAGTTTCCCTGGCCAGGGGCTGCCCACGACAGGGTCCTGGCCGGACAGAACCAAGTAGCCCTGGGGGCAGCCAGATGCCGTACGTCTCCAGTATTAGTCACTTGCCGGACTCAATAGACCATCGCCCATCTTGCGCTCATGCCAGCAGACGAGGCCAGACGAGGCCAGTGGCCGGACGGAGATTGAGCGCTGTTGTGGTTGTTGCAGTGTGCGTACCGGTTGTGAGGGGCTCAAGGCCAGGGGCCTGTGGGGAAACAGAGCAGCAGGGCTTTCTCTTGCGACACTTTGCATAGCCGGACTCGATGGCCCAGAAGCAAGACCGCCACCGCAGACCCTACGGTATTTGCAGCGAGTTCGCGTGCCGTGGTGCGGGCTGGTGGTGAAGAGGGGTTGAGGGCTCCAGTGCTCAGGACGCTGGCTGGGACTTGGGACTGGTGGAGTGGTGGGAGCTGAACCTGTGCGGACAGAGCGACAATACTGTGAGGTAGGGTTACACTTGCGGCTTGGCGCCGAGGCCCGGGGCCGGCCGCTGGGCCGACGAGGGGGCGCGGCGGAGCCGCTTTAGTCGACTCCGCAGAGTCGACTCTTTGGGACCGCAGTGCCCAAGGAGTCGTCGGGTCAGCCGACTCCGCTCCAGGGAGATAGCAACATCGGGCTACGGGCCTGGGATTGCCCAGGGTTCGGTGCAGACGCAATTCCACTTGTAACATTTGACAGGAGCTCGGCGCAGGTGATTTCCGTCACACGGCCTCAGGCCCAGGGTCTGAGACATGCCGTCAGGTCTCTAGGCGAGTGCGCGCACATGAAGCCCCCCGTGGGAATGACCACGGTCCGGCATTGCTCCACCCCCGGATCCTCCTCATCGAAGGGCGAGACGCTGCACACCCGGCCCCTGCCCTTGGCTGCATTGGCCCCCCGCGACGGACCCTGGCTCGCCGACCCAGCCCCTGACTCAGCCTGTACGGCACCCGCCGACCCTTGCCGTACATCGGCAGTGCCATTGGTTGAGCCCTGCCCGGCCGCTGCGCCTGCTGCGCCCGGGCCCGGGCCTTCAGGCGCTGCCGCTGAATCCAACTGGTCCAGATCCCTGCAATCCAGGAACGCGTCCAGCTGTGGATCCTCCTGCCGCAGCCGCTCGAACGGCACGTCCGGGTGCGCGGCCTTGGCGCGGAGGACCTCCAGCAGCGTCTCGAAGGCGTCGAAGGCGCCGCTCTCCCCGAACAGCGCCCCCGTGGTGAGGCTGAAGGCCATGTGCTGGGCGGCGCAGCGCAGGCGGGAGGCCTTGAGCGCGTACTCCTGCGGGGAAGGGGGAGGGGAGGGGGAGGGAGGGAAGGGGAGGGGGAGGGAAGGGGAGGGGAGGGGAGAAAAGGGCGGGTTTGGAGGGATCGAGCGGCGGAAGATGTGGTGGTTGGAAGGGCGGGGTGAGGGGGCGCTGCGCAGGGGGGATGCCTTGAGCTCGCACTCCCGCCGGGCGAGCGAACAGGAGGAGTTTGAGGCGTGGGGCCTGACGACAGGGGGCCAGGGGGCTAGGGCGCATTGAGAGAGCCGCAACCTACCCCGCCCAGCTCCGCACCTCGGGGCTAATGGCCTCCAGAATCTCGTGCAGGCGGGGGATGTCCGCCTCCGCCACGCGCACCCCGAAGCGGCCCCAGTCCAGCACGGGCTCAAAGGCCTCGTAGACGCCGTCGGAGATGAGCACGGGCACGCAGCCGGCCAGCACGGCCTGGATCTGGGGGGCCGGGGGACGGGGGCCGGGGGGCGGGGAGCTGGCGGTTATGAGTCAGCGGACAAGGGGGCAAGCGAGAAGGGTTGGTTGAAGACGGCGGTGGACGGCGCAGGGGGCGGCCAGCACGGCCTGGATCTGGGGGGCGGGGGGGGGCGGGGGGTGGAGGGGGGCCGTGTAGGGGGAAGGGAGGATGGGTTGGAGCCAGGAACGGGATGCACAGACGGCGGCCAATGTGCACTCTGCACTGTGAGCTCGAGCACCTTTACTTGCAAGAGGCGCCGTCCCGTCACCTGAGTGCCCCGCCCCGCCCTCCCGCCCCAACACCGCCCTCCCTCCCCCGCACCTGCCGCTGGCCGTGCCCCCCGCCCATGGGCCCGAAGCAGAACCGTGAGGTGCGCAGGTGCTCCGCATACTTGGGGTCCCGCAGCTGGATGAAGAAGCCTGCGGGGGTGCGCGCGGGCGCGAAACGGGCTGCTTGCGCATGTTGACAGGTGTATGTTGCGGTGCAAAGGGGGGGGAGGTTGGGGGACACATGGTGTCGTACAGGTACATGATCCGCCGCTGGCTAGAGCGTGCGCGCTCACCTGTGCGGTTCCAGTGATGGTAGTGCACCTGCAGTACAGAGGAGTACGACAGATGCGCGTTCAGCTGATGGACACCATGAACCGTACAGTACCGAACAGCCCCTGCAATTACCTCACCAGCTGCCGTACGCCCCCCGAGTACACGTGGCTTCGAACCGAGCTGCAGTGCGGGAAGCTGGCGTTCAGCCTCGGCGGGGACCCGTCGCCGCAGACACGCCTGCGGGCCATGCAACACGATGCAGAAGGGCGCTGCTCGTGAGGCACACGAACGGCGATCCCGCATCAGCACCCGCCCAAGAGAGCTGGCCAGCGCGCCCCGGGCCCGCGCCGGCCAGTGTTGCCAGAGTTGCCAGCCGCACGAAACGTCCCGCCAACCACTGTCGGCAGTCTCAACCAAACCATCCCGAAGTAGCAAAGCCGCCCAGCCCACCCTGCAGTGGCAACAAACCCACCCTGAGAAATAGAAGAGGGGCCCGTTGCGCTCGCGCAGGCTGGGGACCGCGAGCTCCATGAACTTGGGGTGGTGCCGCCCCTCGAGCAGCCCCATGGCAGCCATCTTGGGCGTACCCAGCAGCACCGGCAGGACGCTGTGAGCAGGGGATGGGAGGCACACAGTTAGAGGGTGTGTGTGTGTGCCCAGGAGCACCGGGCGTACGCTGTGAGGAGGCGTGGGGAGCGCGGCGCGACGTGTGTTGCAGTAACTGACACGGCCCATGTCACCCTCATAGGCTGGCGAGGAGGGCGCAACTCGGGTATGCAGGATGCGCGTGCAAAGCAAAGTACAGGGAGCACACAAGTCCGTGGCCGGGGGAGCCATGGAACCATGGAACTAAGAAACCATGGAACTATAAAACCATGGAACGACGACGACTGCGGTCAACGCACATGTCCGTGGCCGGTCGGTGCGACGCCGCCCACTTGATTGCGGCCCGCTCCTGGGGGAGGGCAAGGAGGAGCAAGACGGAGTCAGAGCGGCCAGCTTGGCTGAGGGAGAGACAGGGCCGGCGCCCTTTGACACAACGTGGTCGGCCAGGGTAGGGTAGCTGGGTCCGTACGGCGCAGTGCTCTCACCTGATGCAGGCCCCAGTACGACACAATTGTGAGGTTCTCGGACAGCTTGCCGTACCCGAGCTTGTGTGTGTGCGCGTACTGCACGTGTACGACACATGGCATGGATCTGGGTCACCGCGCCCGTGCCACAGGTCGGGCGACGACACAGCAGCGAACCTGGCCGCCCCTCACCTCTGACTCGACCCTACCCATGTCCCCTGCGTGACGAGGTAGGGGGAGGATTCACAGCGCAACCCCAGGCGTGGAGCGAGGAAGGTGGAGCGACGCCCCCTCTGACACCCCGTTGCCAAAAGCCTGGCTCGCTCACATCTAATATACATCTACTGGAAGCCCTGTTCGAAGCCATCCCACAGCACGCAGAACAGTGGCCAGCCCACCCGTAGCGATGACGAAGTGCCGGTGGCCGCCCCCCGTGGCGTTCCACCAGGGGTACGCCTGCCGTACGTATGTGATGGCGTCCACCAGCACGTGCCGTACGAGCTGGTCCCTCAGCGTGATGGGCAGGAAGAACCTGGTGGGGAGAGGGGAGATACAACAGCCCCCGCCGCGCGCGTCAAGCCCGAGCCAGCGCACAGCGCTGCACGGCCACAGCAGCAGCCGCACGCACCACACGGTCGCTGCCGCACTGCTGCCGGCGGGCCGCACCTCCCTGGCCGCCGCCCTGAGCTGCCGTGGGGGCCATGGAGCCACCCATGACTGAGTCCCGCTTCCCGACTGGGCCCCACTACCTCGCAGTCGCACGCGGCCGAAACCCCACGGCCGTCCTCAGAGTACGTCCTCTCACGGGCGGCAACCACAGCCCCCCGGGCCGCACCCCGGCCGCCTCACCAGTCCGCGCTGGCGCCGTCCGCCACCCTCACCCCCGTGGGCACCAGTCGCTCCAGGAAGTGGCGCAGCGTGTGCCGCTCGACAAAGAACGTCTCGCCGCGCCTGGGCGGCAGACAAGGAGGACAGGAGGAGTGCAGCGTCATTTGTGCAGGAACTGGTAGGACGAGCTTAGCACGTGTAAGCGTGTGTCGAGCAAGTGCACATCAACCGCCAGCCGCAAGCGGGACGTGCGGAAAGCGGGGTTGCGTTGAAAGCGGGAATGGGCTTGGTGGTTGAGGGATGACGGTGAGGGAGGAGGAATGAAGCGGGGCATTGCGACCCACCAGACGGTCAGGCGGGGGGGCAGGTTGTAGACGTAGATGCGTGGGCCCCTGGCGCGGGGCTTGTACCCCCGGTCGGGCAGGATGGCGGGCTTGCCGTCCGTACCCGTACGTACGGCACAGTCCATGCCGTAGTGACCTGCGGGGGACGCGCGGGGCACGTCAGCCCACATCGCGCTTCACGAGGGGGGCAATCCTGCTGCCCTCTCCGTGACGTGCGGCTGTGCAGCCGGAAAGGGATGGGTATGGCTGGGTATGGGGTGCTGTAAGCGCTAGAGTTTCGAAGAGGGCTAGAAGGCCCCTCACCTGGGTGGCAGTGGCAGAAGCCGCCCACGCACGTGCCGTTGCCATGGCAGCCATTGACGCAGGGCGCGTCGACCCCGAACGGGTGCGGGTGGATGCACGCCTTTACCGGCACCCAGCCATACTGCTTGCACGACGCTTCTAGACTCTTAGCGTCAGGGAATGGGCTGCAGGCGTCCCCGGTGAGGTGGCGTGGGCAGTCGCACCTGTTGCGAGGGCCGAGGCGGGTGAAGGACTGCGGCAGCGGCCGGTCCTGAATCCCCACCGCCATGAACATGCGGCCGACACGCCACGGCCCTCTGAAGTCCCCAGACACGGCCCCTCCTTGCCCCTCGCCCCTTGCCTTCCGACTTCCTCATCGCAGGTGCCGCTGAGCGTACAGTTGGGTGCGCAAGATTTTGCACATGCCGTATGAAGGAGCGTAAAACACACAACGGTCAACGCCTGCGTGCATTGCCAGTCTCGTTGTTACGTTGTTACAATCGAGTCTGTATAGCTAGGCTGGCTGTGCAGCCGGCGCACCTGGAGCGCGTGCAGCTGTCGCGAGTCGCGAGGGCTCCGCATACAGCGAGCGGCCTGTAAGCCAGTGTTCCTCTATGCACCGTGTATCGTGAGAGTGCTCTATAGACTGCAGTTGTGTCGCGGGCGTGTGTGCTGGCTCTGCAAACCCGGGATTTGCGCGACAGCCCCCATGCACCGGTTCACAGAACCCCGGCACCAATGCGGCTACTGACTCGCCTGCTGGGTGTAGGCACTTCGCTCTAGGCTTTCTAGCGAAGGCTGCATTTGCGTAGCCTCTCCACGTGCACGGCCCCAACTTGCCCAGCCTAGTTGCGCCCCTAGCCTAGCACAATGGCCTCGCGGCTGGGTAAGGCGGCCGTGGAGGCTGCTCAGCAGGAGAAGCGGCTCTTTGGTGGCGCTGCTCGGCATTTCTACTTTGAGGTGCGCTCCAAGCACCTGGGAGCGCGGCGTGCTATGGGTAACAACTTTCAGTTGCGGCAGCCGGAGTCAGCTAGTGGGAGGACGTCGCAGCGTGCACCCGCACGGAGGATGCGCCCATCGCCGCAGCGACACGCCCTCCCGCTTGCATGTGGCGTGCTCTGTAGATTTGCCGATGCCTGCCGTTCATCCAGCGGCTGCATAAGATGGAGGAGATGGTGTCCCTGCGCGAGCTCCGCGCAATCGTCAAGGACAAGTTCAAGGAGTACAAGGACGTGAAGGACGGGCGGGTGCGTGGGAGTCGCTCCATGCTGGGCTTGAGGCGCGCATGCGGCTGACCTCGCGGTGCCCGGTCGCAGGTGGTGGACCTGCTCATTTTCAAGGGGCGTGAGGAGATTGAGGTGGGTGTGCCAGTCGCGTGCCTCTGCCGGCGCCCCAGGTGCCCCGCTTGACAGTGCTTGCTGCGCTGGTGCGTGCAGACCTACCTGCTGATGCACAAGCAGCGGCACCACGTGGTAAGAGCGTGGGGAACGGGGAAAGGGGGCGGGTGCAGGAGTAGGGGGCTGTGGGAACAGAGCACGGGCATGCGGCGCGACCCGCCTTCGTGCTGCCAGGGAACGGCTCTACCGTCAGGGTTGAAGACAATGTCTCCTTCCACATTGGCATGGACGCGCAAGCTCAGGGACGAAGCGCGTTTTCTGAATGTCACCCGGGCGTGCCGGCGCTGCCCGGGCTCTGCCCAGCGCGGGCCCTGCTGCCATGGCCCGCCGCGTGTAAGCACACGCGGGCCCAGCCGTACCGGGAGGCAGTACAGGAAGCGGGGATAGACCGTAAAGCGAGGGCTTCGGGGCCCGGACCACGACCAGGAGGACGGACTTGCTCCTGGCCGCTGGGAGTGTGCCGCGGCGCCAATGTGGGATTGGGGCCTATAGAGCAGGCATGGAGCAGGCATGGGGCTCGTGCAGTCAGCTGCGCTCGGAAGCGCTGAGCACACCACGCTAGCATCAACCAATCCCTCTGGTGCATGGGAGCCTTCCTCCTCTCCTGGTTTCTGCACGCTCGTGCACGCACTGGCTCGTCACCTGGATCCACATGACGGGGGCAGTCGAGCGCCGCTGCTCGCCGCCGGCTGCATCTCATCGCTCGCTCGACTGCACGGGCGCACAGCACCCGTGCCGAACTATCCAGCACTGGACCTCTAACGTGCTAAGATGCCCTGCTGACCGCGCCTTCTGCCCCTCTCCCTGCTGCCCCCCCCCCCTTCCCCTCTCTCTATAACCCCAGCTGACGGAGGTGGTGGAGCCCTACTACAACAAGCAGCGCGCGTCCAAGGTGGCCTCCACCAACTCCCCCTTCCTGGACTCGTTCCTCACCTCCAACTACCCCACCGTGCAGGGCCGCTTCTGAGCTAGCGGTGTAGCAGCTGCGGAGGGCAGCGGTGGAGGACGGTGTTGATTGGCGTCCCTGAGGGCACTAGCCAGCATCGGTCGCGGGGCTGGCGGCGGGGCCCCGGCTGGCTTGCGGAGGGCCTCGAGCCCCGAGTCCCAGAGGTGTGATGAGGTGTGGCGTGGAGAGGCGTTGGCAGGGATGCGGCGCTTGCTCGCCGGAAGGGCGTTGCGGCGGCCGAGTGGCATCGCTGCGCTGGGATGAAGGCGGAGAACCCCTTCGGCTTATTGGGGTTCAGATGCGTACGGCGGCTGGGATGGGGCCGTAGCTTGCTTAGCAACATGACCTAAATGATCCCCTTGTAGGGCTGCAAGGGGCCATGTGCTCGAGGGTGTTGTGACCTTGTGACTGCAGTGAGGTAGGAAGGCGGGATGCGGCGCAGACACGCAGGCTGGGTGGGGGAGTGCAGGGTCTTGTGCGTGTGCGGCGCGCGTGCGTCAGCGCTGAAGGGAAGAGAAGATACATGTAAGGCATCAAGTGAGCGCCGTAGGACCTTGCTGTACGGTGTACCGGTGGCTGCAGCACCGGCCGCGGCTGCGGCGGCGTCAGGCCCGACTCCAGGGCGTTCCCCGCATCCTCAAGGCACTAGTTGCCGACATCGCACGTCCCGCAGAGCGCCATCCCTCGCCATCCCAGCGGGGCCCCTCCCGCTTGCGCCCTTGGATGGTGCGTGATGGCGAGCAGTGTTGCTATCTTCCTGGAGCGGAGTCGACTGACCCGTCGACTCTTTGGGCGCTGCGGGCCCAAAGAGTCCTTTTTGCGGAGTCGACTAAGTCGGCTGCGTCACCCCCCGTGGTCCTCCGGCAGGCCCCGGGCCTCGGCGCCGAGCCGAAAGTGTAACACAGCAAGCTCGTCCCAGATACGGGCTCGTCAGGGCACGCCGTCGCTCCCCGCCCACCCCCTGCGTTGCCCCCTCACTGCCCTTGCGTTCCCTACATGCCCCCTCCCGCTCCGTGCCCTGAGACGCGGGGGACACGCCCCGCAGGAGGGGTGACACCGGGGAAGATTCCTGTCGGGGCGTGTGGCACCCGATTCCTGGGGGCCGTGTATCCTAGGATTGGACTGGCCGGGGGATAGGACAGCCAGCGTAACTGGATTGGAGGGCCAGCACAACCTGGATTTGCCTGGGGGCAAAGCCAGATTTGCCGTCACACAGAACTGGATTCACCGCCAATGCAAGCGGGATTGCCCTCTCCCTGCCCCACCCCCATAGCAGCACAGCTCACGCTTGAATACTCGTCACAGTGCTGCAGTACACGTACGGGCCGTGCAGCAAGGCGTGTCGTGAGCAAACGACACGCAGGTGCTACAAGGCCCGTGCCAGTCTTTGCTGAATGATTCCTTTACGTTCACGGTCGCAAAGCAGCCAAGCAGCGTGGTCCGTTTGCCGATCGCCATCGCGCTGTCCGCAAAAGACGCAGCTTGAGCCACGCAAGCAAACAGGCATACAAACTTAGGCCTTAGGTGCGGTGGCTGAGCGGCCTTGCGGACTGTGGTGCACCCGGGCAAGGTGCACCAATGGCGCACCTAGGGCGTTGAACTCCGCCTATTCGCCCCCGGGTTCCCGGTAATGTGCGTCTTGCTATCCGAGGTTCCTCTCTGCGCCTCTGGAGCCCGTAGAAAAGCTTTTGCAAGTGAAGCTGCAGCGCATTTCGGTGCTTGGACACGCGGACACAGCCTAGCAGCAGCCTTGGCAGCCACGGATAGTGCTCTTACAACTGTATGTACTCTTGGGAAGTTGCCAGGGGTCAGCTGCTGTGGGGCCGTGCCGTGTCGTGCGATTTGCCATGTGGACAGCAGCCAGCTGCGAGCAGTCGACGGTACAGCGAACTACACAGTTGAGGGGCTGCGGGGGCACAGTCGGGGCAGGGTTGAGGGGTCACGGTGGATTGACCGCCGGGGGTGGTGCTGGCTCAACCGGTTGTGGGGGCGCCGGCAACTTGGCTTGACCGCGGGGGAAAACCGGGGGGGTGGTCTACTCGTGGATTTGCTGACCGGCGGAGTGAGGATTGCACCTCGGGTGGAAGCCAGATTGGACTGCCCTCAGAACTGGATTGGAGCGAAAAAGATTGGGTGCCACACGGTTTTCCAGGATTTCCCCATTGGACCCCCCCGTGACACCCCTCCGGCCCCGCCCCCTTCCTTCCCGCCCGCCCCCTGCGTTGCCCCCATCCCTGTCGACTAACATGAGGTCCAGTGAAACGGTAGTCGTTTTGTATGGAACGACTATTCCCCGGCTGGAGACGCAAGAGTCTGCAAAACCGTCGACTAACCATGCCACATCAGGATTGTTAGTCGATTTCAGTCGATTCCGAGACGACTAAACGACGAAGATAGCAACACTGATGGCGAGGCCAGCAGGGGGTGGGAGGCCGGGGAGGAAGAGGGAAGCTCACTCAAGCTGAGTACCGTGCGGGTAGCATGGTCGCGGGGGTGAGTTGCCCTGTTTTTCTTTGTGGGTCTTGCCGGCGCGGTACAATGCTGCTCTCATAGGAGCATCTTTTGCCCCCATATCGATAATGGCTTTGAATCAAGGGCTCCCTGTGCCGACTCGGTGGCCTCCGCACTCGTGGAGACAAAGCTAGGATTGTCCGCGCGACGCGGAGTTCGCTGCACCGGCACGCTTATCGTCATGGGGCGAAGTCGAGCCTGATGAGCGGGGCAACTCTGTGCAACTCCGCGATGCCATCATCGCCTCCGCCCAAAACCTAAACCGCGAGAGGTGAGCCGAGCAGCAGTACTGCTGCGCTCTGCCCTGAGGTTCTTTTGGCTTGCCGAGGCACGTCCGGCCGACTCACAAAACCGGATCCTAACCCGCCGCCCCCGCCCCCGCCCCCGCCCCCGCCCCCCGACCCGGCCTCGCAGTCGGGAGCCGCTTGAGATCCATTCTTGGATGCTTGGAGTCGTTCAGTCAGAAGCGGAGGTGCTGTCTGCCGTGAGCTATGTCTGTGTGAAAATCCTCCGGATGGTCAAACCCGGGGTTGACAGGCGGGGCAAGGACCACGCGGGCGTGCTGTCCTGGCGGTTGCGCCCAGCGAGCGATGCGGAGGCGCTCGCAGCCCTCGGCCCTGGTACGGTGGCGGTTGCAAGCGCGGAGGCGGGCCCGGACAGCGCAGCAGCAGCAGCGGCAGTGGCGGAAGCGGCGGCGGCGGCGAGGGGCGACTACCCGGAACCCGCAAAGGCCCGGCGGAGGGCCGCAACCATGCTGGAAGCACAGGCGCGCTGCGACACGGTGTCGCGCTTCCTATGCGTTGGCGAGGTCAGGGAGCCCGAGGTGCTCATGTCTGACGCCTCGACGCCCATTGACCTGCTGGGCGCGTACCACGACCCGGGCAGAGCCTTCCACCACCAGGCACAGGAGGCCGTGCGGCAGGTGGGCTGGCGTGCGTGGCTGTGTGGTAGTAGCGTGGGTGGGTGGCCTGGGGTGGGTGGTGGGGTAGGAGGCACGAGGCACTAGCCTCATGATTGGAATGTTTGGAAAGGTAGGGGTCACCCCCAGCTTCAGGGCACGCCACCAAACCGCACACGCGTGGTTCACATGTGCTTCAGCTCACGCCCGCCCCAACCTGGATGGCGTTGTGGCTACCGTACCCCAGGTCTTCACGCACATGCAGCTGTGGGGCCTGTGCTACGGCTTCATCAGCTGCTACCACGTCACGTGGCTGCTGTACTGCCCAGGCCAGCAGCGCACGTGCCTGTACGTCTCGGCGCCCTTCCTCGCCTCAGCCTGCAGCCCGGACGAGCACGGCGAGGCGCAGCCCACCGCTCTGGCGGCCCTGGCCTGGGTGTTGAGTCGCGCGATCGACCAGTGGCTGGAGGGGACGCAGCCAGAGCCGTGCCGGCTTGACTTCGGCGGCTGGACGGCGGGCACTGGCGCGGCCTGCAGAGGGGGGAGCGGAGGGGGAGGACAGGGCCTAGGCTCGTCCTGCGAGCCTAGCAGCGGGGCTTCCCCGATGGAGGACTTGGACGGACCCGGCGGCATCCCTCCAAGGTGGGCCACGCGCGCAGGGGGTTGCAGCCGTCGGGGCGTCTTGAACTGCACGCAGCACAGTAGTGCATGCAGCACCTTGCAGTACGACGCTGTTATCTACGGTACGGTATGCTGCAGCCTGTGCTGGTGACAGACGCGGGCTGACCCCTGCCGTGCGCCGTGTCATGCAGGGGCCAGCCCGCTGCGGCGGAGTCTGATGAGCTTATCCGCAGCACAGCTGCCGCAGCCCAGGACCCCGCCGCCCGCGCCCCGGCGGCGGCATCAACCGCAGCCGACGGCACACCACCCTCCGAGGGTGGTGAGTCATCACTGCCCGCACCCTGTCCGCCGGCGTCAGTACCGCCACCGGCGGCGGCCGCGGGCCGCGCGGAGCTGCGGTTCGTGCGGCCCCTCCTGGACGACGACGAGTGGGCCACCACCTTCGAGGGCACGTGCAATGCCCAGCCCGCCACCATCAAGGTCTTCTCGGGCAGCCGCGAGGGCCTGGCAGCCTACCACCGCGAGGCCAGCGCGTTTGGGGCCCTGGCCGCCCTGCAGGGCGATGTCGTGCCGTACGTGCTGTCGTACGGGCAGCTGGCGTACGGCCTGCGGTACATCGCGATGCGGCCCGTGCAGGGCAGGTCGCTCGATGGGATGAAGGTACCGGAGGCGGTCTACCAGGCCGCGATGCGCGCCGTCAGGGCGGTCCAGCGCTGCTGCCCGGGCTTCGTGCACGGCCAGATGTGGCGGGACTACGTGTTCCTGCTTGACGAGGGGGGGGCCGGGGCCGGCGGCATTGCGGGCATGCCGCCGGTCGACGGGAGGGCTAAGGCCGGCGGAGATGCGATGACGCTAGCGGACGATGGAGGGGCCGGCGAGGCGGCCAGAGGTGCGGGCCCGCTGCTGGGCGATGGCCCTAGTGCCCTCCTCGGGGGCGGTAGAGGCTCAGGTGCCGACGGTGGCAGCACCGCCGCTGACAGCGACCAGGGCGCCAGCGGCAGTGGCGGTGGCGGTGGCAGCTCGCCACGCTGCATGCTGCTCGACTTTGCGTGGTCGCGGCTGGACGGCAGCCCCAAGCAGCAGCAGCGGGAGCGGTGGGAGCTCCGCCGGTCGCTGGCGCCAGAGGGACGGCGCTCGGGGGCGGAGGGGTGATGCCAGGGAGAGTTCGGCTGATTAACCAGCAGTCGTGCGAGTGCCGAGGGCGGGGAAGCAGCGAGGAGCTACACGAGGCGACGCCACAGATAGACGGGGCTTGCAGACGCCCGTATCTTGGTCG
The DNA here is from genome assembly GCA_016858145.1 of Edaphochlamys debaryana. Classification (NCBI taxonomy): domain Eukaryota; kingdom Viridiplantae; phylum Chlorophyta; class Chlorophyceae; order Chlamydomonadales; genus Edaphochlamys; species Edaphochlamys debaryana. The sequence continues at coordinate 452,260 of JAEHOE010000095.1, read as the reverse complement.
AGGCTGCCTTGCAGTGGAAGGCCTAAAAGCAGCCGGAGAGCCGGACATGGGAGGGCCTCGAGGAGGGCAAGGAGCTGTCACGGGGTTGGGCACTGTGCCTAGCCGCAGGCAGAACGCAAGGAGAGCTTTAGTCTCGTTGTCTGTATCTTATGTAGGTGAGGGCCTGGCGAGGCCGGCGGCTCTCAACCGCGCTCTCGTAAGCGCTGCGGGGGGCGCGGGCGGGGCCGCAGCTGCCGTAGCTGCGGCCTGCGGGTGGGTCTGGCCGGCTATGTCCAGGCCGAGGCGAGTAGACGCCTGACGAGCGCACCACCTCGTGTAGTGCGGGGTTCCAACGGAATAATGGCCGGGTGCGAGCCTGCATGCGGGCTGGTGGTGGAGAGGGTTGAGGACTCGAACATTGGGCGATTTGGGCCCCCTGGGGGTGACCACGGGGCTCAGCCCTTTTCCTGCCTTCGGGCAGCCACCCTTGTCGGCTGCCAACTCTTCCCGAGGCTCCGGCAGCATGCAGGTAGCATGCAGGTGTAAGAACAGGGGTGCCAGGCAAGCGATTGCGCAAGGGCACGGCCCGGGTGTCCTTCAGCGCAGGTCAGACACTTCCCTAGCTAGTATCCCCACGAGTCCTGCCACCCTCGTCAGCCCGTCGTCGTCTCATACCCGCTCTCATCCAGCCTCTCGGCTCGTGCGCTTGTCAGCCGGCACCCCCTTGTCTCACTCAAAGTATCGGTCAAAGCTTCCATTGAGCCCTGCCCTCAGCCGGTCACCCCATCTTCCTTCCCGCTTGCACGTGGCCTTGACCCCATCTCCCTTGCCCCGTAACCGCACGCCCCGCGCCGGGTTCTATCACTTCCATGCCGCCGCTGCGTTCGTGCCAGCCGCTACAGCCGCTACCCTAAAGGCGGCCGCCCTTGGGCCGCGTACCGCAGGTGATCGCTGTAGGAGCTGGGGTACTTGGCCGCCGGCCCCGGTCCCGGGCCCGCCACGGTGCCAGAACCCGAGGTCGTCAGCGGCCGGCTCATCTGCAGCCCCACAGTCGCCACCCCGCCACCAATCATGGACTGCGGTGCACTGCCGTACGACGGCACGCCGCCGTACTGCGGTGCGCTGCCGTACTGGTGAACTGTCGGGCTTTGCGGGCTGAAGCCGCCGTGCCAGGACGGGTGCCGGCCGCCGGGCGGGGGCGAGGGCATGGCACTATCGGCGTAGCCGCTGGCACTGACCGAAGGCGGCGGCGGGGGATGTATGGAACCGTTACGGTACACGCCGGCGGCGTACGGCGCCGAGGCACTGCCGTACGCGGACCCTGAGGCGTCGCCGTACGGCGCGGTAGCGCTCGCGGCGTAGCCCTGTGATGAGGCGTGGTGTGGGTGTTGAGTCGCCAGCCTGGGGTCTGAGGGGCCGGCCCAGGACTGAGAGCCTGACCAGGCGCCGCCAGCGGCCGAACCCGCCCCGGCTGAGGCGGGGGCCGGCGGGTAGCCCTGCTGGTAGCCCTGGGGCAGCCCGTGCGGCTGGCTATGTTGGAAGCCCTGTGGGTAGCCCTGCTGCTGCTGCTGTGGCGGCGGTGCTGCGCCCAAGGGCATCCACCGCTGCTGCTGGGCTGGGGGGGGTGCCTTGTGCTGTGACGGCGGCTGGCTAAAGGCATAAGCACCTCCGTAGGCCCCCGCGCCAGGCTCCGGCCCTGGTGACGGCGGGTAGCTGTACGCCCCGGGCGCAGGGCCGTAGCCGTTGCTACCGCCGTAGCCGGGGGCGTGCCCGGGCCCGGCGGGGCCGGGATGCTGCTGGGGTTGGTGGTCGTAGGCTTGCTGTGCCGCTGGCCCGGGGCTGAGCGGGGACCCCGGCCCGGCCATGGTGCCGTAGGATGGGGCGGAGAGGAGGTGCGAGAGGCTGGGCCCAGCGCCCAGGAAGGGCCGGAGCAGGGCGGCCGGCACTTCATAGGCGGGCGGGGCCGAGGGCGCGGGTGCGGGCGCGGCCAGGCCCGCACCCTCGCCAACGCCGTGCCGCCCAGCGGCGCGGTTGGCTGCAGCAATGTCCTCCGCCCACGTCCCCTTGGCAGCTGGGTCTGCCTCAGCTTCGCTACGCCGTCGGCTGCTGCCGCTGGCACGCTTGCCCCGACTCCGGCTGTGGCTGCGCTCCCGCCGCGCGTCGCTGTGCTTGTGGCTGTGGCGGTGCCGCCCGCTTTCCGTGCTGTCGCTCGTGTTGTGGCGAGCGGTCGAGGACGACGATTGCTCCCGTTCGTCGCTGTCGCTGGCAGAGGAGGAAGACGAGGTGGCCCCAGAGCGCCTGGCGGCGTGGCCGTTGCGGCCGTTGTGGGCGTTGGTGTGGGCCTTGTCCCGGCTGCTGCCGCTGCCGTTGCGGTGCCCGGCTGCGTCGGCGCCGCCCTTTTCCTTTGCGCCGCCTTTGCTCTTCACTGCCGCCCTGCGCTTGACCTGCTCCTCCTGCTCCTCCTCCTCGTCTTCACCGCTCTCATCCGTCGCGTCCTCTTCCTCCTCGTCCTCCCGCGCCTCGCCCTTGCCGGAGCCGCGGCGGCTGCTGGCCCGGCTGCCGGCCCCGCCCTTGCCGGCGCCCACCACGCGGGACGATGCTCGCGGCGCGGCGACGGGGCCGCGAAGGGAGGTGGAGGCGGCTGCTCCGTTGGAGGGCAGGCTGAGGTGCACGCGGGCAAAGATGTCCTCCAGCGCGGAGTCCATGGCCGCACTGAATTTCTGAGGGATTGCATGGGCGCGGGGACAGCATGGGCGTTTCGCGTAAGCGGATGCTCGCGTAATAAGGCCTAGCAAGCAGAGTCACGGAAGCGGGAAAACGGGGGGCTGCTGTCGTGCTGTGGGCGTTGGGCGGTCTCATGCGGTGCACCCCCCTCCTCCCTGCAGACTCAGCTCTGCAGACCCTGCGCTGCCCCACTACCCACCTCGCGCGCCGCCTCCTCCACCAGCTCGAAGTTCTTGAGCTTGCGCTTCATGCGGTCGAACTTCTCCGTCAGGCTGTTGCTGAGGCCCGTGACGCTGCTGGGCGCGGCCGCCTGCGAGGCCAGCTCCGTCTTGAGCCTGGGAGGCACGGGCGGCAGCGGCGGCAGGGGGTGACGCGACATCGCAACACCACCTCTCAGACATCTTCCAGGGTGCAGACGGCATACATACGGAACCCTGACGGGCTTCTGGTGCCTTGTTACCGGCCGGCTACACACGGCGCCTGCGCTTCTCAGGCTCACACAAGCAGCCCTTCACGTACGGAGCGGCATGGCATTCGGCCAGCACCGAGGCCGGCTGCGCCTGCCTCCCGGCCATCCACTGCTAAGGACTGGCGCCACCTCCTTTGGCCCCCTCAGCCCCAGCTCACTTGGTCACGTCATACGGCGCGGCGAAGTCCTTGCCAAGCAGCTGCGCCAGCTGCTGGCGGCGCGGCACCTTGGACGAGGGCGAGGCCGCGGGCACGGCCGGCGCGCCGCCGCCGCGCTGCAGCGGAGAGCGAGGCGAGAGCGCTGGGGACGCCAGGCGGCTGCCGGCCCCGGTCCCGGGCCGGCCGCCCAGCGTGCTCCCCACCCCAGGGCTGAAGCGGGGCTCCGAGCCCAGAGGAGTGGACACGGCTGCGGGCAACGCGGGGATGGCAGTGGGGGCAAACGTCGGCCTGAGCTCCTCGCCACCCGAGCCCGGCATGCAAGCAGCCACAGTCCCGCCCGAAGCAGGGTGCACCCACCCTAGTTAAGACAATGCCCAGCCTCTACCCACGACCCGGCCTCACATCGCGTGCCACGGACGCCCATCCCGGCACCGCCGCCCAGGACGCTGGCGCTGGACCCCAGCCCGGCGCCGAAGCGGCCGGCGCCGCCAAGGCCCGGCGAAGCCCCTGCCCCCAGCGCGGACCGCGCGGGGCTAACGGGGCCCGGCCCCACCAGGTCATCCATCATGGAAACCATGTCCTGCAGGATTGCGATTGTTTAACTCGACCCACAAACCAATAGCGATGGTTGGCGCCTTGAGTAAGGGGTGCTGTCGTGCTCAGGTTCAGGCTTCAGGCCCTTGGCATGAGGCAACTATGGGCCGGCATGTTACCGCGCCCGGCCCCGGCCGGCGGCACCACTTTACCTGCAGGCCAGCAAAGCTGCTGTAGATGCGGCCCCCGTTAATGCCCCCGCCGCCCGGCGAGGGCGAGCCCGCCATCACGGAAGCGCTGCGCTCCAGAACCGCCGTGAGGGGGTCCGTGAAGGCCACTGAGGCGGCGGGTCGACTCTGTTGTGTGAAGGCACAACACACTGTCAGACTTCTCGTTACAGGACCTTATGCTGATGTTGAGGAGCTGGGGGCGTACGCGTGCTGTCGGCAAGGGGAGGGCGCTTACCGCAGGGCTTTCTCCGAGGCGCGGGGTGGGTGTTTCGAACTCTACCTCGCCGTGAATCGGGATGTCGACGGCAAGAGGATGTTTGAAGCTCGCTGTTTTCTTTAAGGGGCTCGTCGTGGGACCAATGGGACCGCCGTTGCTGCTACGGATGGAAGAGTGCCTGCCGAGCGTCAGCCTGGAGCGCATAGGGGAGGGGGGAGGCGGCACGTGAGGCAGGAGCCCTTGGGCACCCTCTTCTCTCTCGCCCTCTCCCCCATCTTAAACCACAGGTAGTTTTCATCCGTCGCGAACGACTGAGCTGAATGTCTGATTGAGCCGCAGCTGCGCCTGACCCGCCCCACATGCATCCAACATGGCTACCCAGGGCGACCGGCCCTGTGCGCACCTCGACCCCATCGTAGGTAGCGGCACACGGGTCGACGCAAGGAAGCCTTGGCCATTCTCCGACAGGGCACGTCCACCGGAGCCTAGCAATGTGTCCGTGCGCGCTAGCAAGTCTTCAACTTCTATGCTCAGCTGCGGCGATACATGAGAACGATATACTTCCCTTAGAGAGTGCTAGCGAGCTGGGTGCATCAGCAGCGACAAACACTCACTGGGTCACTTAGCGCGCTACCAGTGGGCATCCTGAGCTCCGAGCTCCAGAGTAGCTTCCTCAACTACACATAAGACGATAGGTCATGCAGCTTGCTGGGTCTCTCTTGCGTATCCTTGAGTTGACTACTAGCGGGATGTTGACCAAGTTGGCAAACAGGAAACAGAGCTATGTCGAGGTATCACAGAAGCACGCTTACGGCATACATGACAGCGAGCGGCGACGAAGCAGGGTGTTCCAGCGCGAACCCCTTCATCCCGCCCTCCGCTACCCGCGCCGCTCCCCGACGTCCCCGCTTCTGTGGGCTGCTGCTCCGCAAAGTCCGCCCTCACACTGCGTCGCATGTATTGGGGGCGGCACCCGCTGTAACGACTTGCTTCCTATACGGGTAGCGTCCGCTCCGCACAGGCCCTTCCGTCTTCGTCTAGGCCCAGGCACCATGAGGTAGAGCGCCTACGTTCTTGCCCGCCGTGACGCCTCCAGACATGCAAGTACGGCAGTAGGCACTCGGACACGAAGCTGACACTTAGGATTCACGAGGGATATGTCTGCAGCCGCGTGTGGTTGCACGGCACCCCGCAAGACTTGACCGCCAGACTCCCCGGCCTTCGCTTCGTTGTTGTCTCGAACCCCTGACCCGTCCCATCCTCCCAACCTGCACTCTACCTGCCTTGATCTTTGGCCCATCCTGCCCGCACTAGCCCGACGCGGCACAACATGGGTCCTCCTTGCTAACCTAGTCCGCAGAACGTCTGAACACTGTCACTCCAGCTCTCCCTCCCTCCCTCACCTCCGCGCCGCCCCGCCGTCAAGCCCTTGCCTCTTCCCTACTATACCAAAGCTAAACGCCATGTTCGGCCCAAGACCACCCACCATTGACCTCAGCTGCAACGCCGGTGCACCAGCCCTGATGCCTTGGACGCGCCCATCAACGGATCGGGCAGCTCCTAGCATGGCTCGCAGCGCGCAGAGCAGGAGCATAGCGCCCATGGGGCCCCGCCCTACAGCGCCCTCCAAAGTGCTAGCGCAGGCGCTACTTCGAGTCTTTAGCCACGGGGCCCTTGCCGTATTTCTGCATTACAGCGGGAGTTCGGGTCAGGCAACAGCATGCACCGCACAGAAGATGCCGGCCACCGCTTGAGGGGCCCTGTTCTGACTCAATTGCAATCAACCCCTCGGTCCCGGGACCGGCTGTTCGCCCAGCTCGCCTTTTTCCCGAGGCTGAAGGGCACGTAGCGGTGCTTGATCATGTGCCGGATTTGCCGCTTCATGGTCACGAAGAAGAGCACGAACCAGTACAGCAGCAGGATGGGCCAGAACACCGGCACGTCGAAGACGCTAAAGAAGGTCAGCGCCGTCCCGAACAGGATGGACTTCAGGGACGCAAACCTGCGGGGCGGACGGGGTGATGAATGGGGTTGATGTCCCAACCAACGTTATGCCGTGTCCAGCGGCCGGTGGTAGTGTTCGTATGGGGGCCCCTGCATTCATCACCTCCCCCCCCCCTGCCGCTCCCCGCACCGCCACCACGCCGCACGGCCAACAACCCTCCCCTTCTCCAGAGAGATAGAGTATGCTCTGCCCCCTGAGCTCTCCCTGGCCACACCACGCACCAGAACTTGAACTCTGGCAACCGGCGCACGAAGGGCCGGAACTCGGCGTCGGCCTTCGTGGGCAGCTCCGGGCCTTCTAGCTCGGGGTCGATTTGCGGCGTGATGAATCCGAGTAACAAGTTCAGGTTGAAGATGCCCAGTCCGTATGATACGATGTAGAACCCTGCGGCCAGCCGATCGATCGCGCGCGGGCACATTCAAGTCAACGCCAGGGCGCACTGCAGGGCACCGGACTGAGCCCAGAGCAGTGATCTGAGACTTATGAAAGCAAAGCTCACCCCGCAGGTACCACACGCGCGCCACGTAGAAGGCGAGCGCGAGAAGAAGCGCAATCCACCGCCCCGTCGTGTGAGGGCAGCTCTTGTCTAGGAGATATTGGCATCTCTGGTTAACCTTGCGCACGAACCGCGTAGCCGCGTTGTCGGCGGGCTGCGGACCGGTGTCCATCTTTGTTGTGTAGCGTGCTCAAGCTTTGTATACCACTTCTCAAGGTGCCACCTATAGCGTAATAGTGATCAGAGGGGTGTTGGGGCGAGTTTGCTGTCCCTAAAAGGACCGCTTGTCAAGCGTGTGCAAGGGTGAGACAGCTCGCCCGTGTTGTGTGTACCGAAAAGTCTGCACGTGGGCGTGTTGGCGAGCTGAGAAGCGAAGACCAGGAACAGGGAGGCGGGAAGGTGCTCCTCGCGAGCCCACCTTGATGCGGGCCCCGGATGGATGGCCGGAGCCTGCCCGCAAGCTGCACGATTGTCCACCTCCCCGACTGCCGCGGACCGCACTGAACGCTTTTAAACACCACACACGCCGTCCACCTCGTGCAGTCGCGGTGTTCCTCAAAGCCCCAGCCATGGCCAGTCATCTCGCTGCACCCGGCCGCGCGCTATCCGCCAGCCAGGCAGCGCAACGTCGCCGTCATGGCTTTGCCTCTGTGGCCGCCAGCTCGCGGCCGTGCGCTGTGCGGTGCCGGGCCCAAGCCACGGAGCGCCGGGATGCCCTCGCGGAGTGCACCCCATCCACGTCGTGCCCAGAGCGCCCTAGCCTGGCCGCGGGGGGCGCCCTGCTCGCTGCTGCTGCGGTCGCGACTACAAGCGGCCTACTGTGGCCTGAGGCCGCCTCGGCTCTGACCATTCACACGGAGCCAGCCAACGCGCTGTCCCTACAGACCTGGGCCATCCAGTGGGTACCGTGTGGGGCAAGCCTAGGGGCTGTCCGTAATCACGTGCAGAGCCAGGATTTCACGGCGGACACTCTCGGTCAGAGCAGGTTGTACGTGGTCTGACGGCAGTCAGAGCACGGCTGCCAGCATTCTTGGGCTGCAGCCTGCGCACCCTGCCGCTCCCTCCCTTCGCTATGCCGTGGCTTCGCTGCACCCTCACCCGTCCAGCTTCCAGCCTCCACACACACACCTCTTCTGCCCCTCCCCTCCCACCCCCTACCTCCTTACCTCCCTGCCTCCCAACCCCCAATTCAGCGTCTCGTCCGTGCTCGAGTGGGTTACGGCCATGGGCCTCATGTGGCGCTACGCCGAGGTGACGGGCAACCCCCGCTGGAAGGGCATGGCCTGGGGCATGGTGCCGGCGCTGGGGTCCGCCATGGCCGCCTGCACGTGGCACTGGTTCTACAACTCCCCCGACCTGGAGTTCCTGGTGGTGCTGCAGGTGTGTGTGTGTGTGGAGGGGGGGGGGGTAAGGGGAGGGAAAGGGAGGGGGAGGGGGAAGGAGGGGCGGGCAGGAGGGGGGGAGAATCCCCCGACCTGGAGTTCCTGGTGGTGCTGCAGGAGGGAAGGGCAGGGTTAAGGGAAGGGAAAGGGAGGAAGAGGGGGGGAAGGGAGGGAAAGGGGGGGAAAGGGGCGGGGAGGGATGCCCCGACCTGGAGTTCCTCGATGCGCTGCAGGTGGGGGCGTGGGGGTTAGGGGAGGGAGGGAAGAAAGGAGGGGCGGGGCGGGCAGCATTTACCTGCCCATCCATTCCAAGCGATTGCACCTCGCCGGGCTGGGACTCCAGGCGCCGCACTTGCGCATGCTCTATCTCCGGGGCCTCACAGCTTCACGGGCTCCCCACTCCCCTCGGCCCGGGATGAGGGTTTGTGAAGCTGGGCGGGGGGAGGAGGGGATGGAGGGAGGGAGAGAGGGGCGGGCGTGGACGGGGAGAGAGGGGCAAGGGTGGAGGGGCGCATGCGAGCGGTTATAATGGATGGCAGGGGTACCGCATGCAGGACAAAGGAGGCGAAGGCGTTTTGTGTGGGCTTGTGGAAAGGGCAGGGCGCCGGAGAGGGGCGGCGCTTGCTTGGGCGGGGCTGACTCCACAAGGCCGGGGCCCGGGAGCTCTGGGCCGCTGGCCCAGTAGCCCACAGCTCGGCCCCTGCTACGCCCCACGGACGGCGGTAGATTGCAGACGCGCGCCCGCGCACCCACCACGCCCGCGCCCTCACACCGTCACCGCTGACCCCTCCCCCCTTTCCCCATGGCCTCCGCAGTCCGCGCTGACGGTGGTTGACTCCAGACGCCCCTTCACGCACTTCCTAGGACCTGGCCCTTGCACCGCTTTATTGCACCCCCCCCACAAGCACGCCAACCCCCCCGCCCTTCACCCCCTCCGCAGTCCGCGCTGACGGTGGTGGGCAACTGCACCTGCTGGTGGGCGGCCTACAGGATATATGCCGCGGGCGTAGCCGAGAAGAGCTCGGCGTGAGGGCGTGGACTGTGCAGCACGTGGAGGGTGTGGCCTGTGGGGTACGACGGAGGCGATGGGCGGTATGCCCCCTGAATCGGGGGGGCAGAGGGGCAGGCGCGGGCAGACGCTGGACAGTCGCTGGGGAGGCCGACGTGGCGCAGGGGAGCACACTGTGAGGAAAGCGTGAGGGAGGACGGATGAAGTGAGCAGGCAGCGGGGCGAGGTGAGGGAGGGTGAGCAGGTGGGTAGGTAGGCTAGGGGTTGAGGGACAGCGCGAAGCTGAAGCTGAGGAGGGACCTCTTGAAAGGACCATGGTGGAGGGGGAAAGGCCTCGGAGAAGAGAGAGAGATACTGCAGGCTGATGGCTGAAGAAGCAGGCGAGCGGGGAGGATCGGGTTGGGGTATGGAAGCTTGCGGTGGGCTTGGCAAGGGCAGCAGGTCCTTGCTGGGCCAACGTAGGGGAGCAGACGCTAGCGCCACAGGAAGGCACCAGGAAGGGACGTGCAGGACTCGGTCAGGGACGTGCGCATGGCCCTCTGCGAGGACCAGGGGCGGTGCATGTAACAGCCGTAACAACCTTCCCGCTTGTGCCCAGCCACCCTTGTCCAGATGTTCGGACATCCTTCGAGAGAAGAGAGTTGGGGGAGCCTCGTGACAGTCGTGAGCTACAGCCTCATGAAGTCATGAGCCTAGCGGGCGTATTGCCCCGTGCGCATGTGTTACGGCTGATGAATAGCGAGATTGCCTGACAGATATGGCGGCCTGGAGTGTGCTGCCCGCTTGGTTCGTGCTGCCGCTTGCTCGACAGCAGTCAGCAGTCAGCGTTACAGGGCTTCCAGCCTGCTAACGACGTCCTGCAAGTTCAGGCAAGCGCGCTCTGCCTCTCAGCCTCCGACTCAAGATATGGACGTCTGAAGAGAACGAGAACACGAACCGATGCCCGAACGCGACCCTAGAAGTGGACGTGTACATCACACGAGCCTCAATCACCATACGACAGGCAGCGAACGCATATACAAGCCATGCAATCAGAACGTGAGCCACAAGGGACACGAAGCCACGAGCCGGCAGCACTCAGGGCGGCCCCATGAGCCTCCGGCAAACCCCCAAGGGATACGACAGGAGCCATCTGACCGTCGGCAGTTCAGCACACGCACGCGCACTTCACTATGTGTTTGTGGGGGGCATTAGTCCAAAACTAACCTCACACCTGGCCACGAGTATGGTATAGGTTAAGCCCCTTAAGCAGACCCCGCGTAACTCCACGTCCCGCCCCGGCCAATGTGTTTTTCACCGTCACCGTCAATGCCGTTCAAGCCGATGCCGTGAGTCCGACATCACGCCGAGCACGCCCCTTGTGCGCTACCGCCCACCCCTCCCCTGCCCCCTCCACACTACTGCGCCTCGCCCGCCGCCACCCGCTCCATGAGGCCCGCCAGGGACTTGAGCCCCGGCAGCACGTTGTCATCGCGCTGGCCCTTGGCGGGGAAGGTGTGGGCGAAGTCGATCCAGCGGATCTGCACGTTGGCGTCCTCGGGCCGCGTGGCGGTGCCCTCGTAGATGACCAGCACGGAAGCCGCGTAGAAGACCAGGCTGCGCTGCGCCTCGAACCAGCGCTCCAGGGACCGGACCTTGGCCGCGGCTCCGTGCAGGCCGCCGTAGATGTCGGCGGGCGTGAGCACGCCTGGACGGAGGACAAGGTGGAGGGTGGGTCAAGGTGGGGGCGGGGGGGCGGGGGTCAGGGCGTGAGCACGGTGTGGGGCTGGGGCTGGGGCTGGGGTTGGCCGTGCAGTGAGGCATGTGAAATGCCACTCATCAAGGATGCGGAGGCGCTGAGAAGGGTACCAGGCAGTCGTGGCACATCCCTGCATTATTGCTCCAGTGTGCTGGGAAGTGGGCACCCCGCGGCCCAGGGCGCACACGCGCGCACCGTTGCTGGCGAACTTGGCAAGCGCGGCGCCCATGGTGTCCTTAGTCAGCGCCTTGCCGTACAGCCGGTCAGCCACGAAGTACTCGCCCTTGTCCAGCTGCCAGGACTGCCGGTGGGGAGGGTGGGGAGGAGGGAAGCGGGACAAGATGGATGGACGAATGCATGGATACAAGGGTGGGTGGGTGGTCCGGACTGGCGGCCATCTGGGTCGGGGCCCTGCGGAGCGCTCAGTGCTGGGTGCAGTGTGCCCTGCCCCTTCCCGCCTCCCCCCTCGCCCCCCGCCCGCTCGCCCGGCCCCTCACCTTGAAGCCCGTCACGCGGTACCCCAGGGAGGCCTGGGTGGTGATCTGGTCCTTGTCCCTGCGGGCGGAGCTCGCGGGAGGGGAGCGGCGGGGGAGGCGGGAAGGGGCAGCGCAGCTCGGCGCACGGCATTCGGGACTGAGCGCTACGCAAGGCCGCAAACCAGATGGCTAGCGAAGTGGCACAGCGGGCTGCGGATAAATCAGCAGTGGCCAAGCAGTGACCGAGGGGTACCATGCCACGGCTGGCAAGTCGGGAAACCGGACGGCCACTCCGGACCCGTTGCCCCACCACCGGCCTCTTCCCCGCCGTCGCAGGAGCCCTTTACAAAGGAAGCACCGGGGGCATCAGCTAGTACGTGCACCCTGCGGAGCAAAAGCTTTCGTCTATCAACTCGCATGGCCCGTTGCTCACTTGTTCTTGTTCTTGTACTTCTCGTCCGCCCACTCATAGATGGTGCTGAAGCCCATCTGGGTCGGAGGGAGCAGAGGCGGGGCAGGTTAAACAGCAGTACAAGAAAGATCTACAGGCGTGTGCAAGGTGGAATGGAAACAAGGAGTGTCCTCGTAGAACCTCCCTCAGACGACGGTGCCATAAGCGTAGGATACCCACCCCCGAGCCTGATACCGCAGTAGACCCTCCGCCCGCCTTACCTTGGCGTCCAGCACGCAGGGCTTGGTGTAAGACGCGCACGTGTCCTCCAGAGCCAGCAGCTTCTTGTCGGCCGTCACGATGGTGCCGTCTGAGGCGGGATCAAGGCAGCCGGAACGCGGAAGTGAGAGCGGGGTGGAGCGGGGCGGGGCGGGTCGTCGGGGCAACCCTGACACGGGTGTTGCGGAGTCGCGCCGACCAGGCCGCACTCCCGGAGACCCCCTGTGATTGAATCCGAGCTTGCAGCTCAAATGCAGCTCACAGTATTTGGGCAGGAACTCGCGCAGGCCGGCCATGTCCTCGGCCCGGACGGTTTCATCGCTCTCGCCGAAGACGAGCTCATAAAGGGCCGCTTCCCGGGCGCCACGGACGTTATCCTGCGTGCACGAAGACACGGTCAGGGCGCCCAACGAGCCAGGCAACGCGACGCGATCCCCCATGCGCACAGACGTACTTGGAACGCCTTGTAGAACTTGCCGCTGCCGTCCACAAACGTGGCAGCCTCCTTGCCTGTAAACGACAGTCACGGCGTGGTCACGGGTATGCGAGACCAGTCGCAAGCCCTGCGCATTGCCCGAGCTCACCCGAAGCGAAGTGCCCGCCGGCCTGGTGCTCGCAGGGCTTCAGGTCTGGTACCTCCGCGGGCTCCGCAGGCTCTGGCACATCCACCGGCTCCATAACTTCAACGGCTGCTGCCATCTTGCGTCTGGAGCTGGATAGTGGAAGAGTTGGTTTCGCTCGGAACTGCTAAGCCCACGAGGCAGGAGGTACGAAGGCGGCAAAGGCTTGTGTCGAGCTAGGCAAGGAGACTGAGAGTGGAGACGTAGACTCGGGGCGTGGCGGGTTGACCTGTCGCTGCACGGCACGGCACGGCAAACCCGTCTGACAACGTTGGCACCCCCCACCCACCCCCACCCCCCACGAGCGTCTCCCCCACACCTCCCAGGCCTTTTCCAAGACCGTCTATCCTGCTCCCCGTCATCCTGACCGCTCACCTGCCACTATAACACGGCCCTGCACGTCCCCGACTCATGGCCACTTCGTCCATCCTCAAACTGCACCACCTCGATCGCGGTCTTAGTTCACCCACCGCACACAGCTGCAACACCCCACCCATCCCTTCCCGTCAGCAGCTTCAGTCCTCGTCCGCGTCCAAGCTCAGCCGCGCGGGGTCCACCTTAGCTGCCTCCAGCTCCTCCCTCAGCCCCGCCACCACGCCCTGCAGCCGAGCCCGGAACTCCGCCCCCGCGCAGCGAGGGTCGCTGAAGCTCAGGCGCACGCTCAGGCGCGGCTGCGAGGCGCTCAGCAGCTCCAGCAGCACTGCGCGGGCGCCGGCCGCGAGCCGCAAGGGATCGGCCTCCTCCTCCGCCTCCTCGTCGCACCACAGGTCGATGCCCTGAGCGGACAAGCGGGAGTGTGTGGGGGGGGCGCCCTCAAGACATGACCACTGGTGCCCATCCTGAGCCATACCCACAGCACACACAACCCGGGGCGCACCAGTGCGAGGGTCTCCAGCCCCGGGGCGCACGAGAGGGGGAGCAGCCCGTCCAGGGGGTAGAGGAGGGGCGAGCCGGGCTGGGCGGGCCCCGGGTTGGGAAGGTCCAGGACCTGCGGGGAGCCAGGGACGATGTGGGTCGGCGCCACGTCATCCTACCGCTCCGTCAGCCAGCAAGCGTCAGGGCAGTCACGGGATTGTACAGCCCACGCTCGCACAGTACGCACACCCCCATGTGACATCGGGGCCCCTGCATCTCCTGGCTCCACGCCTCATGCCGCATGCCGCCTCCCCCCTCCTGCCGGGGCCACGTGGTTGAGCCCGGCCCCGACCAGGCCCAGCCAGGCCCAAGGTTCAGGCCCAAAGTCAGGCCCAGACAGCGCAGCTCAGCCCAGCCCAGCCCGGCCACGTCCAGCCCACCTTGAGCCCTGCATGCCGTGCCAACGCCTCCAGATCCGCGTGTTCTAGGTCCACCCCATCAAGCACGAGGCTGGGCACCCCCGCCCTGCCCAGCGCCTCCAGCCAGGCCGTGTGGTCGCGGCGGCCGGGCCCCGCCTCCTCCACACCGCCCACGGGCAGCAGCCGGCTTAGGTCCCGCGGCTTAACGCGGATGCAGGAGCCGCCGTCCATCCGCCCGGCCAGGAACCCCGCGGCCGAGCTCAGGGCCACCTCGCCGAATTCCGTGAGGCCGCCCGAGGCTTCGTCGTAGTGGGTGCCGCGCTGCAGCTCCAGGTTTAGGTCCCAGGTCAGGAGGCGGAGGGGCGAGGCGCGGAGGGCGTGGAGCACCTCGGGCGCTTGCTTGCAGAGGTACAGGGCGGACAGCTGCGAAGGCAGCTGCCAGGTAGCGCCGGATCCCCAGGCCTCCGACGGCCCTGGCGTGGAGTGGTCGTTGAGACCGTTGGACGGGAGGACCAAGCCGCCGACTAACAGCTCCCGAAGTGACTCGAGCCGGGAGAGCGTGTCCAGGTCGAGGGTGCAGAACCACGCCTCCAGATCGGACAGGGCGCGGAGGCTGGCCAGGTGCTCGAGGGGCAGGAGGGCCTCCGTGGAGCCCAGCTTGAGCGACGTCAGGCCCGTCAGGGGGCACAGGAGCGGCGCCAGTAGCCCCGGCTCGCACTCGCTGATGCCTAGCGACTGCAGCGCCGTGAGGCATGCGAGCGGCGCCACCTGGTCGGGCTCATACAGCCCGAACGCCAAGCCCAGCCGCTGAAGGCGCGTGCCCGCCGACAGGGCTGCAGCCAGGGCCGGCGTGAGCATGGCTTGCCAGCGAGGCTGGAGGCTTAGGTCTGTGAGCTGTCGAGCGCCGTTGTCCGGGTTTAGGAGCACGTCCAGAGCAGCCACGAGCTCCGTGTCGGACCAGGGCTGACGTGTCCAGCGGTACTGCGCGGCCAGCTCGAGCTCGAGCCGCTGCAGGCACGGGAAGGCCGACACGAGGAGCACCGCTGAGTCGGCCGTCAGGGACTCGAGGTGCAGGTCCCGAGTGGGCAGCGGGGCGATGGCAGACGCATCGGCGAAGGGTTGCAGAAGCTGTTGGCTGAAATGGGGCAGGAGAGGGATCGAGGGAGAGACATGGCAGGGGTGGTGGTAGGGAGGCAGGGAGGCAGGGGCAGGACGGGAAGGTCCGCGACCATGAGCCACCTCGCCTACCTCCATTGCTGCTGCTCCAGAGGCGCTCCATCGACCAATAGCGATACCGTCTGCGGCCGGCAACCCCGACCGAGGACGCTGCGAAGAGATGCATCCACCGCCTCCACAGGCCGCTCGCGATCAACGCGAAGGCGCAGCATACTCTGCAGCTTGTCATGTCCTCTACAAGTTGATCTAGACACAAGTCGGAGCGAATGCCGGGATTGCTTGTCTAGGAATGGAAGGATGCACGAAAGGATGTCGTGGTTCAGCAGCAGGGGCCCCAGTCCTGTCTCAGCGTCGTATAAGCTCATCGTGGTAAGGGCGTATAGTGACGGGAGGCGGTCTGTCGGAGTGCAGGCACCAGGAAGTGCCGTCGGCGAAGACTCGTGCCCTTGCCTCCCGTGCCGTACATACACCCAGGCGCCAGGCTGGCCCCTGCCCCCTTCTCCCCCCCTCATCATCACCTCACGAGCAGCTGGGCAGAAAGTCGTATGGCGCAAACTGCTACAACCAAGCTTGCCCCCTGCCCTCCACACCGAACCCCGCCACCGTCGCAATGCCGTTCGTTGTGGGTAGGGCTTACATGGGCAGGTCAAGATCCTATGTTTTAAACAGCTAAACCGCGCTGTGCGGTGTCAGGCCGCAGCAGGAGGGCGGAGCGCGTACCGCGGGCTGTGCTGGAAGCGGGATACGCAGCAAGTGCCGACATCCCGAGCAATTGCTGCACTGAACACCTGCCCATCTGGCCCTCGGCGCGCATGGAGGGTCACGCAACGGGGAAGCAGCGGGAGCAGAGCGGGCAGGCGAAGGCAGGCTTGAGGGACAAACCTTGCCGGCAGCTCAGGCATCTGCCGCGTGGGACGTCCGCAACGTAGCCCTGCATTGGTGGAGGCCAAAGGGGAGGCGGGCAATACCCAACTGCTTCCTAATATCCGACTACCGCCAGCAGCTTCCCGCAGCTTCCCCGCCGCCCCCCGGCCGCACCTGGATCGGTGGATCCGCTTCAGGTGGCCGCTGAAGGTGGAGAGGTTGGCGGTGAGGCTCTGTTCGCCGCCAATGTCGGCCAGCACGCGGGAGAAGGCGGGCAGTCGGGCGGGGGCCTCGGCGGGGAGGGGCAGCCCCGCCTTGGCCATGAGGGCAGCGAGGCCTAAGGCCTCGGGCGGGGGAGGGGAAGGGGGGAAGCGCGTGTGTGTTTCGTGACGCGTCGGCAGGGTGGGAGGGGCAGCCCTGCCTTGCCCATGAGCGCAGCGCGGCCCAAGGCCTGGGGGGGGGGGGGGAGGATTAACATTGGGAGCGACCACGCATTGCCCCAACCTTCCGCCCGGCCGCCCACATTTGCGTCCCCACCTGACCAGGGTTCTCCCTCCAGTCCTGGTCCAGGACGACTTTTGGGTTCGGGTCCTTTTGCCAGGAGGGTTTGGGGTTCGGCTCCTGCCGGCCAGGAAAGGCTTGGGCCGCGTGACAGCGCGGCTCCTGGAGGCCCATAGGACAAGGACAGTAGTGGAGCTGCCCTGGCTTCCAGGTGAGCTTTGCCGCCCCCATACCTAGGCGCTTCCTGGCCTCCCGCGCGAAGCCCGTCAAGCGCGCCTTGTCGGGGACAGTACGGCATGCGAGGGATGGTAGGGACGGGATTCAGGTTGGGAGCGACCTCGCATTGCCCCACCCCCCGGCCGGCCATACACAATTGCGACATTTGCGTCCCCACCTGACGAGTCCGGCAAAGGGCTGCATCGTGAGGCTCTGCCCCGCCACGACCACGGTGAAGCTGGCCCCGAAGCTCAGTCCCGTGAGGCCCACGGGTGGGTTCACGTAGCAGGTACACACGTGTCCCTAGGCAGGTGCACCGTTCGGTGCACGGACGCACAGTCCCTGCGGCGGCCGGCCCCGATGGGCGGTGGCCTAGGTCGCGGGGACGGGTGGCCCTGGGAGGTTGGGGTTTGGGCGGCCTTGGGAGAAGGGGTTTGGGAGACAGGAAGAATGCAGAGCAGAAGATAGAACGGTCGCGGACTACGTCGGCGGCGCTCCCTACCTGCAACACCCGCCGGAGGTGTTCTGTGCGGTCAGGTTGAATTCAAGTGCCCCAGGGGTTGGCGTGTACACGGCATTCGGCGCAGTCAGGGTGGTGCAAAACGTGCCCTGGCGCAGGCGCCGCCGGAACCCACCGACGCCGCCATCGGAGGGACGAGGGAGAGGTGGCGGAGGGCTGGCCTAGCTGGTCTTCTCCCGACGCGGCGAGGAGGTCCCTGCGGCGGCCGGCGCCGATGGGCGGTGGCCTAGGTCGCGGGGACGGTGGGCTGGGCTTTGGTGGAGGTGAAGGCGGTCGCGGCGGACTTGGGGCGGGTCTAGGGGACGGGGGCTTGGGGGAGGGCGGATTGGGACGAGGTGGAGGCCTGGGTGGCCCCGGGGGTTTGGGGGACAGCGGCGTGGGCGGTCTTGGGGAGGGTGGGCGGGGAGGCGTGGGCGGCTTGGGCGGCCCCGGGGGCCTGGGAGGACGGGGAGGGGGCTTAGGTGAAGGCGGCTTGGGCAAGGGTGGGCGGGGCGGCGGGGGGGGGGGGGAAGTCCGTCGGGCCAAAGTTGATGTCGGCCTGGGGCGGAAGTGGGGGAGAAGAGAAGGCGGGATGGCCAGCTCCAGCCTCGATCTCGCTGGATAGCCCCACCCAACGCACCCTCCATGCAAACTGCATCCGGCCCCACCTCGGTCGCCACCGCGCTGCCCCACGGCCAGTGCTGCTATCTTCCTTTCGTTCTCGTGCAAGTTTCGATTCTGAGGGCTCTGCACGAAAGCATATTGGCAACTTTCGTGCAGGGGTCACGAAGGATTCTCCCCTGGAGACCCATGTTTCGTGCCCATGTACCGAAGGTTTTGGCCCCTCCTGGCCCCCTTTCGGGCATCTGGGCCAAGCCGGAGAACACTTTCTGACAAGTTTTGTCAGTTGCACACTCCCGGAGCGCTGAAACGCCAAGGAGACAGGGTTTGCAGGGGGTTTGCTTGACGGTGAACACTTTCCGACAAGGCTATCATGCTGACGCCGCACCAAACGGTACCTCCTGTGAGCCCCCTGAGCTCTGCAAGGAAAGGAATCAAGGTTCATGTAGCGCGGAACACTTTCTGACGAGGGGCCCTAGCGCAGGGCACGACTGTGCCAGCTGCAAGACGGCCTCCCAACCCCTTGTACCGAAACCGAAAGCCAACGAAAGCCAACTTTCGGCACAGCACATGTACCGAAAGTCACGACCTCTGGAGGGGGTACTTTCGGTCACAGCCAAGAGCCAAGCCCCAGGAAGATAGCAGCACTGCCCACGGCCGCCCAAACGCCGCGCGGCCCTGCAGCATGCCGTCGGTCCCGTAGCGCAGCAGCAGCAGGTCCTGCAGGGGGCAAGGTGCGCGCGTGGGGGACGCCGCGAGTGGAAGCCGGAGCGAGGGAAGTCTCAGGGGAGTACACCCTCACTAGTGAGGGAATGAAAGGGGAGCTCGACACGTAGGACGGGGACCCGGTCTCTTGCGTTACGTGGACGACGCGCCAGAGTTTTCCAGCACATAGCGCCTCAACCTCACGCGCTGTCTACAGCTCATCACAGCGTGGCGGCAGCTCTCGTGGCGTCGCGCGAGACTGTGACCAACCGCCCGACCTCGGGCACCGATCCCTCCAGATCGATACGACTCCGCACACACCTCTGTATTGCAACACCCCTCTAGGCACTGTAGAGCGCTCGCCTGCATGTAGAGCAATCAGAATTGCACGCACGTTTCCGCTCGCGTGCGGCCGCGCAGAGCAGGCGATGACAGACCACCGTCTCAGAGTCGTGGTCCTACTGCTTGCAACGTTCGAGGCGGTCTTTCTTGGAGCTCAGTCACAGGCAAACTGTGGGTGCAGCGTTCGTCGGGGGGGCGGTGCATCCGCCCGTGGATGCACCGCCCCCCCGCCGCGCCCGCCCCCCCGCCGCCTCAGATGAAGCTGTATGGCATCAGTGACATGCTGCAATTGCACTTTTCCGTGCAGTTTCGGTCCGGCTCGTCAACGACTTCAGCCCGGCAGGGGCCGTCGTTGCCGAAGGACGCGTGGAGGTGTTTGGATCTGGCGTTCCTGTGAATGGCACCATCTGCGGGTGGGCACGCACGGGTCTGCTGCCCGACTTGTGTGACTCGACCGATGCTCGACGAATGCGCGCAACACTTGCCGCCCTGTTCTAGCTGCTCTAGGCCGTAAGATTTACACAGTGATGGCTAGTTAGCTGACCTTTGTGAGGTAACAACGTCCGACGTATTCTCGCCTCGATCTCGCGGCTGCGTGCGATAGAGCAGCACACGCACGCTTTAGGCCTTAGCGAGCTACGCAGCATGCGCACAGGCTGGTGCTGGCCATCTGCTTCAAAGAGGGCACCCTTGCTGAGGGGTCCCTAGAGGGCCTGCCGCTCTGACGGGCTCCTCCCTCCCCTTCCCTCCCCCCATCCTGCCATGCGACATACAGGTTCAACTTCGATGACCGCGATGCGGTCACCATCTGCCGCCAGCTGGGGCTGCCCACAATCCGTACGCAGGGGCGCGCTACCTGGATGGGCCACCGGGCGTGGGCGGGGCATCTGTGATTTTGCGCCAGCGGTTGCTTGAGGGCCCGGCATTGTGCATGCCTTCTACTCCCGCCGCCCGCTCCCAACCAACCGCCATCCTCTCTGCGCTTTCTCAGGCGCTATCGCTTTGCGTGAGGCGTGGCGGCTGTACCGTCAGGGTCCATGGATCACGGGGAACCCTACGTCGGAGACCATTCTCGTGAGACGCGCAGGGCAGGGCCCCCGTACGGGTGGTGTGGGGGAGCTAGGGGAGCAGTTGTGAGCGTGTATTGGCGGCGGGGTTTCCACCCCACTGCACCCCCCGGAAGTACAGGGAAGAGCAGTGGGAGGGGAGTTTCAGGTTGAGCCGTCAAGGTAACATTGTCGCTTCCGTGCCTCCTTTCCAGCCCTCCCACTACTCCCACGCATTTCTCACTACTCCCCCCTCTTTCCCCTTCCGCCCAGGCTGCTCTCGCCACGCTTGAGCCGCCCCCGGTACTGAATAACCTGCGCTGCAGCGGCAGCGAGGCAACAATCAATGCCTGTGAGAAGAACACCACCATCGACCCCAACGTCTGCACCCGCGCGAGGAGCGTGGGCGTGCAGTGCTTCGCGGGTGGGCGGCGCCGGACGGCAGCGAAGGGGTGGTGGGCTGGATAGGCGCCTGCCCCCGAGCAGGCCTCGCATTCAAGCGCCTCACAGAACCACGCAACGCCATGCACGCCGACCCATCCCTCATGCGTTCTTGAGCATCTTAACCTTGCCCTCATGCATGCTATCGCGCCCCAGACGACTTCACGGTGCGGCTGGTGCCCCTCGTGGCTCCCCCATCCGGAGGCCGCGTTACAGAGGGGCGCGTGGAGGTGAGGGTGGGCACGAGGCCAGCTAGAGCTAGCTCGCCTGTGGCGGGGGGCCTTCAAGTCATCAGCGGCCCCGGCGCTAACATGGGGCAGCTTGACAGGCGCTGCTGCTTGGCACCCCGCGCGCCCGCCCCTGAACGTATCGATATTGTCGTGCTCCCTGACCTCTCCGGCGTGCAGGTTTGGATAGGCTCCAGGTGAGTCACTCCGCGCATGTAAATGCTCGCCCGGTTCCAAAACCTGCGTCTTAAGCTTCCGCCAGCTTTGTGCGGTCAGTGGGGCCTCTGCCATTCGACCCGCCTGCTGTGCTGGCCTCTAAGGGCGCTTGCTTACTTGCCGCCTGTGTGCGCGGCCCCCTTTCGTTCATCCCTCGTGCCCGGCAGCTTCGCCACCGTCGGGGACACCGGCTTCGGCATTGCCGACGCCAAGGTCATCTGCCGCCAGCTGGGGCTCCCCGGTGACGGCAAGTCGGCGTGATGGGCGGAGTGGGCCCCACCTGGGCGGAGTGGGC
Source organism: Edaphochlamys debaryana (assembly GCA_016858145.1). Lineage (NCBI taxonomy): Eukaryota > Viridiplantae > Chlorophyta > Chlorophyceae > Chlamydomonadales > Edaphochlamys > Edaphochlamys debaryana. Next base: position 431,130 of record JAEHOE010000095.1, on the reverse strand, counting down.
CCCACCTGGGCGGAGTGCGCCCCAACGTTATTTGCTGGTCAAGGGCGGAGTTTTCAGGCCTGAGTTGCCTTGTTACTGCACCCTCGACTGCGTGCTTTCATTCGTTTGACCCCGCCCTCCTCTCCGGTAACCCCAGGCGCCATTGCCTTCACGGGCGCTTCCCGCCCCTTTGGCAACCCCCCCGCGGGCCAACCCATCGCCCTCGACGGCTTGGGCTGCACGGGCCTCGAGCCCACACTTGCTGCCTGCCCCCGCGGCCCCAACCCGCTGGCTGGCGGGACGGTGCAGCCCGTGTCCGTGTCGTGCCGCGAGGCCGAGCTGGCGGTGCGCCTGACGGGCGGACAGGCCCCGTCGGAGGGAAGGCTCGGTGAGCTCGCTTGGGCATGGGAACGCGGACACGCGTCAACAGGGTGCTGTAAGGCGGCATCAGTGCAGAAGCCCGCGCGGCACCATTGGCTCCGTTTATTCCGTTCAGGGGTGAACACCCCTGGCTGCATGTCTCTCCTGGCAGCCTCCCTCCGGGTCGCCCCTCACTTAATGCTTGCAACACCCGGCGTCCCTAACCACAACTGCCAAAACCTGCACGCAGAGGTGTTTATCAACGGCACGTTTGGGACCGTGTGCAGCACAGGATTCGACGTATCGGTGGGTTGCGTTCAGCACCGGCCTCCGGTTAGCGGCCGCCGGTTAGCGGCCGCCGGTTAGCCTATGCTGTCGCTTACGTCCTCCTTGTCTTGCGTTCCTTCCTTGCCCCCCAGGCCGTGATCGCAGTGTGCAAGAAACTGAACTTCTTCACGAATGCGTTGTTGGGTGAGTGCACGCTGCGGCGCAAATGGCACCAGCGCGATTGAGGTCTGGTAGGCACAACCCTATGCGCCTCCCTCCTATTGCCTTCCCTGCTGGGGCACTCTTGCCCCCCGTGGGCAGCGATTTGGCCCCCGGCTTACCCTTCTCCGCCACTGTGTCTCCCCTCCCCCGAAGGCGCCTCGTTCCTGAACTTCTCCGACAGCAGCCTGCCCGTAACGTCCCGTCCCAACAACGCCTCCAACCCTGTCATCGTGCGAATCAACGGCTGCCCGCAAGGCGCCCAAGGCATCAGCACATGGTGAGCCTGCTGGCTAGTGCCCTGGGCGTCACCGCCTTGGAGCCGCCTTCCTCGAGCGAATAGCTCCCTGCCGTTGATTGGGAGCCACCAGATGAGTTGCCTCCTACCGCCCCTTATGCGCCTCGTGCCCCAAGTTCCATCCTGCCATTCAAGGGCGACGGCAGTAACGGCAACTGCGCTGCGGCCCAGGTGCGCCAGCGAGGGTGGGCCTTGCTTGGGATGGAGCTGGGGCTACTGGGGCGGGGGGAGGGCGAAGGGGCGGGGAGAGTAAGCGTACACTTCGCACCATTCCTGTCACCGTGCCACACGCACATCGGTCCATCCCTGGGCAGGACGTGTTCGTACGGTGCTTTTCGCCCGCACCTCCGCCGTTGGACTTCGACCCAAGAGGCTTCTGGTGCGCGAACTGCAGGGTGGGGTTAGGGCCCGACCGTCGAGGCACGCGGACGTTCCATCCGCTCACCCACCGCCCCTGCGCCCCAACCCCCAGCACCGACCCCTGGACCACCACGGCTGCCATCGCCCCGGCCCCCGGCTCCACGGCCCTGCTTGCGGGCGAGCTGGACGCCCCAGGCACCGGCCCCAGGTCACAGGTGAAAGGCCTTCCCGTCGCAACCTGCTTCATTCGTGCCATTGCTCGAACGACTTGCCACTCGGTTTGCACTTTTAGGTGCGGGTCCCGGTCCTACAGCGTCAAGTCCCCCTTTCCCTCACTCCCCTTCCACTCGCGGCGTCCCCCACGCGCGCACCTTGCCCCCTGCAGGACCTGCTGCTGCTGCGCTACGGGACCGACGGCATGCTGCAGGGCCGCGCGGCGTTCGGGCGGCCGTGGGGCAGCGCGGTGGCGACCGAGGTGGGGCCGGATGCAGTTTGCATGGAGGGTGCGTTGGGCGGGGCTATCCAGCGAGATCGAGGCTGGAGCTGGCCATCCCGCCCTCCCGTCTCCCCCACTTCCGCCCCAGGTCGACATCAACTTTGGCCCGACGGACTTCCCCGGCGCCCTGCTGCTGGCCGACATGAACGGAGACGCGCGCGACGACCTGGTTTCCATGACCAAGACAGGGGTGGAGGTGAGCGCGGCAGCCACACGCACGCCGGCTGTTGTGGTGCCGGCGCTTGCCCTCAGTGAGGGGCGCCGGCCGGTGTGCCCGGGGCGTGGTACACAACTGACCCTGTCGCACTGCGCACGTGGCAGTCCTGCTGTACGTAGTCGTAGCTGCATGGCTCGCTCCTGGAAAAGCTGCCGCTCCCCTTGATACCCTCGCTCCTCTTGTTGCGAAGGTGGCTCTGGCCGCTGGCGCCCGCTCCTTTGCGACCCTCACGCCGTGGCTCGCGGTCGACTCCGACGTCTTGGGGGCCGCAGCGCTGCTTGACCCAACCAACACCACCAGCCAGGCCTACCTGTGAGGGGCGCTGGCTTGGGCCTTGGGGGCGGGGGGAGGGTGGGCAGCCCACGCACAGCTATCGACCGCATCGCCTGCCACACACCCCGCTCCATCCCCCCGGCCTTGCCCCGTAACCTGCAGCTTCATCGACGTCACAGGCGACAGGGCCGCGGACATGGTGGGTGGGAAGAGCCCGGGCCCGAGACCCCCGCGGGTGTTCACATGTGTTGGCTGCACTGCTGCTGGTCCCCCGCTTACCACAGCATCCCCGCCGCATCTCTGCATGCCGCCAGGTGGTGTTCGACGTGGGCACCCTGCGGCTGTCGTACTACCCTTCCAACCGGCTCAACCAACTGCTGGACGGTTAGTGTGGGGCTGGGTGTTGCCTGGCCCCGCGCTCTCGTCACTCGCGAGGTTCTGGCCTTTCATTTGCGACGGGCGGCGCAGGGGGAAAGCCACCTGGGCATGCCACCCATGACACTGCACACCTCTATGCCTATTCATGGCTCTTGCAAGGAAGACTAATTCGAAGAGGGTTGGCGGAAGGTCCCAAGTCGGTGTTGGGCTGCGTGCCAAACCCATCGCGAGGGCACGGCGGTCGGCAAGCATCGTGCGTACAGCTGGGATTTGCGCTTAGCATAGAGGGGAGTAAACGCAACATCTTTGCGCTTCCAGGCTGTCCAGGGCTCAGCGCGGCCAACTCGACGATGTTTGCAAGCCGATGAGCGCTCACACGCTCGCACATACATCGCGATCTTTCTAAGCTAGAAGGCACGGGCAAGTCACCCTATGTATACGCTGCATCGACGCACTAAGGTTAGCCGGTTCGCCCGCCCCCCGACCCTCTGCCCCGCCGCGCCTGGCGCAGCCTGCCTGGCCCTCTCCTTCCCATCGCTCGAACCTTCCGCCACCCTATTTCCCCCATTCAGACACGGATGGCGGCGGCACCACCTGGCTGGAGCTCAGCTCTGTGTCGGCGCGGTGAGCACCAGCCTCGTCTCCCTTGGCAAGGCCTGCCTTGTCCAGGCTGCCCCTTACGCTCCCCCCCTGCTCACTCCCCTTCCCCCTACCTCTCCCCACGCTGACTGCAGCTGCGAGTCCCTGGGCGAGGATTGCTTTCTCTTGGCAGCTGATATAGACGGAGACGGGCTGACTGACGCCGTCGTGGTGAGAGGAGCAGGACCAGGGCCTGGAAAACGCAGTTATGGAGTTGGGGCTTGGACTCTCGTTTATGTGCGCCCTATTCATTCCCCTCTCCTTCTTCGCCGCCAGATGTACAGGGACCGCGCTACCCCCGACTGGGACATCTTCTCTGCCGTCCTGGCCACCTCCCCACCCGCGCCACTGCGCTGGTCCCTGGCGGCACCCGCGCGCTTCCCTCGAGGTGGGGTTCGCTTAGTTCGCTTCCATCCCTCGGGGTGGGGTGCGGGGCATTGCGGCTTGGGGCTTGAAGGAGGGCATGCGAGAGAGGGAACGGGCTGGCGCGGGGCCCAACCGCTGGCGTGGGGCCCAACCGCTGGCCCCACCATGCACTCGCCGGCCTTCACGATCTCACCACACGCTGTGCCCGCCCCTCTTCCGCACCCCCTGCTAGGCGCCTGTATCAGCCCCTGGGCGGTGGTGATGGGCCAGTTCGTGGGGGTTCAGGGGCCCCTAGACGAAAGCACCCCCGGCAGCACCTCACCGCAGGTGCGTGGGGGCACGGACGGCGGCGTGGGCAGGGCGGCGCGTGCACGCACTACTGGGCCCGCGCAGCCCTCTACAGCCCTCCAAGCCAACCGAGCCTGGTCGCCTCCCTCACGCCCCTCCTCTGGCAGGTGGCCTGCCTGTCCTCCTACGACGCTCGCGTGTACGTGGGAGACCTGGGCGCATGGGGCTCCCTGCCGGGGCTCGTCACGCTGGTCCACGTGGCAGACGTCAACCTGGACGGTGAGCGAGGGACCCGGGGAGCGGGAGGGGCTCGGGCGCCCATAATGGGAAGCTACGGATGCGTCGCTCCTGCCGTCGCTGCTTGTTTGCCCCGCCACACCCATCCACTCTACAGAGATAGCTATCGCCGCTCCCGCTACCTGTGCAGGCCGCGAAGACGAACACCCCTCCCGCTCCCCTCCCCCCCCCTCCCGCGCCCCTCGTGTGCAGGCCGTGACGACCTCCTGGTTGCCACCTCCGCCGGCTCCTTCTACCTCATCTCCACCGGCAGCGCCTTCCTGCCCCCGAGCCTCACGGTCGACCCCAGCAGCAACGCCACAGCGTCCGTGCCCGTCCTGCCTCAGCAGGGCGGCCTCGGCCAAACCGACCAGAGTGAGGGCGGTTTACAAGGGTATTGATGGGTGTTGGGGACGACAAGGGCCGAACCCGGCAGGGCTGGGGACCTACCGGCTCTGCACAGAGCCAATCGACAGGCTCCCGGCTCGCTCGGCGCCCAGCCCTAACCTCGGCGCCCAGCCCTAACCTCCCGCCTGTCTCGGCCCGCCCCACACGCACCAACCCCAGCCGCCGCCACCGTTGTGGCCTCGCCCACGCCCATCGGCGAGGCCCCCACGGAGCTGCGCTGCGGCCCCCCCGCCCGCGTGGTGGCGTACTTCGCCAACCGCCGCGACGACCCGTCCACGAGCTGTACCATCGCGGGGCTTCTTGGCAGCGGCGGGGGCCAGATCGCGCCTGACGCGGCGCTGCGCCGGGCTGCCAGCGCCACGCATGTCATCTTTGCCCACCTGGTGCGCCCGGGGCGGGAGGCTAGGCAGAGGGCGGGACGGTACATCTCGCGATCGCCAGCCTGGGGCCCCACGCGCGCACCGTCGCGCACCGCCCCTCCCTGTCTGGCCGCGTGCCCGTTCGCAGGTCCCCTCCGCCACGGGCGTCAACTCCACCTTTGCCTCCGCTCGAGACGCGCCGTTGCTCGCCAATCTGCACGGGTACGGCGGTGTCCATGCCGGTCTGCGGGTTACCGTACGGCGCCGGATGAGCTCGTCAGCGATGCCCGCACGTGGTCACAGCTCACACGTGCTTTCGGCGTGCCGCGTGCGGATTTGAGGCCGTACCCCGTCGCCCCGTCCCTCCCTCCACAGCTCGCTCCAAGCACTGAACCCGGACGTCAAGGTGCTGGCCTCCGTGGGGGGTGATGGCGGCGACGCAGACTTCGCGGCCATCGTTGTCAACCCACAGGTGAGAGGCGCGCCGGATTGGAGTAACATCTAAACGTTGATACCTCACTGGCTAGCTCTTGGCTGGCTAGCTCTGTCGTCCCCACTGGCTGCGTGCCTCCCCTCACCCCCGCACCTGCACCCGCCCCACCCAGTCCATTCGGCTGTTTGCCAACAACTCCGCCGCGCTGGCGGCCTCCCTGGGTCTGGACGGCCTGGAGCTCAGCTGGCCCAGCATGCCAGTCGAGCAGGTGCGTGCAGTGGGGGCGGCGGGGGGACGCGCGATCTGCGCTAGACACCTCATCACGTCCCTAACGGCTTTTGCCCACACCCCGCTCCCATTGCTCCCATACAATGCATCGCTCCAGGCCGGCGACATAGCGTCCCTGCTGCTGGCGATGTCCGCAGCCCTGCGCTCCCCCGACCTGCCCGGCTCCCCGCTGCTCCTGACGCTGGCGGTGCCGCCCTCCAGCGCCTACCTAGCGCTGCCCTGGTTCCTCGTGGAGGGCGTGGTGGACATGTTCAACTTCCAGGTTCGTTAGCAGTTGGCGGTTCGGTTAGTTTGGATCCGGATGGAGTTGGTGGAGTGGTGCGCGCGATCGCGACGCGACTGAGGGGACGCCCCCGGGTGCGCGCGGTTGCTGGCCGAACGAAGCGAGGGCCCCAGGCGGGAGGACGAACGCGATCCATCAACGCGACCTCGTCTGTCCGTATGCCTGTGCCGCCCGCAGGCCTTCCAGCTGGGTGGCGAAGAGGAATTGGGCGCTGCGCCGTACATTGAGGCCCCGCTGTACGACTGCCTGGAGGCCACCGGCCTCAGCGTCAACACCATGATTGACCAGGTGCGTGCATTCGCAGGTGCGGGCCGCCGCGCGCCGATTGATAAGACAGCAAGGTTCCGGCCTTGCTTGACTGTCAGTGATTTGATTGCCCCCGTCCTACCTGCTCTGCGCCCAGCACTGCCTGCCAAAGGAGCCTTGTCCGAACCCCACCCCAAACCAACCCCGCCTCCCCCCTCCAGATCCTGGCCGCTGGCGTGCCACCTCAGCACATGTCGCTTATCGCCTCCTCCATGGGCCGCACCTTCGTGCTGGACCAGGATGGGCTTGTGGGAGGTGATTGGGGGGAGGGGGAAAGGGGTTTCAAGAGGGATGACCAAAGGTGCGCCCTTGTGCATTCCAGACCAGGACAGGCTTGTGGGCGTTGAGGAAATGGCTGCAGAGAGGGCGCGCGGGAAGGGTTGGCCGTCTGGCCCTCACACCCTTACACGTCACGCGATTCTTATCTGCGGCCCCTGGTTGTGCTGCCCAGGGCCTGGCACTCCGGGTCCCTGCCTGGGGGCTGAGGGCCTGCTGTCCCAGGCCGAGCTGCGATTGCTGGTGCCGCCCGGAGCGGCGCGAAGGAACCCGGCGGCCTTCGCAGTGGCCGCACCGTACGGCGGCAACCAGTTTGTAAGCGAGCGTGGCTGGGTGCACGTGGCTGGGTGCACGTGCATGCCTGCTGCTGAGGCTTCCCTTAATAATGTGCGGGAGGCTCACATCGCTCTGCTGCGCCGCTAAACCCTGCGCCAATTCCGCCAGGTCCATTACGATGACGAGGTCACGCTTGCGGACAAGGTGCTGTGGGATGCGCTAGATGCGCTGGGAGCAGGTTGCTTGGTTGGGCAAGGGGTGACTTGCCAGGTGGCAAACACGGCTGGCAAACACGTGGGCCCTGGACGGACGACGACGCCCTGGCAGGCGCTGATGCGCAAACCATCAATCGTCGCCTTGCACCTACCGCTTTATTTGGAAGGCTGGCCCGGCCTGCTCCTCGTCTTAAGTTCGTCAATAATGCCCCCTCTCCTGTCAGGTCTGCTTCGCCCGCTCCCACTGCTTGGGAGGCGTGGGGGTCAAGGACGTGGATGGCGACTCGTACGGCAGTCTCCTTGATGTGCTGGTGAAGGCGGTGGCAGATGGGGAGCCGGCCGATTGCGCCGCCTTTCAACCGCCAGATTGCCCCAACACGGGTGGGTCCCCAACGCGCGTGTTCAGGGTGCGACGGCAAGTCGGGATGCCATGCCACAATCATGCGCGCACGACACGGCGGGAACCCAATTCCTGCCATGACGGCGCATGCATGGCTGGCCTCCATCCTACGCATGCTGCCTTGACTCATGCCGCTTGTCCCTGAAAGTATCCGACGCCCGCCCTCCCCGTGGCCCGTCCCCCTGCATTCAGTTTCCGCCTCGGGCACCCAGGACATTGGCTCTCCCATCCTGCTGGCCACCGTTGGGGACCAGGAGTACATGCTGTATCAGGTAGGCGAGGCGGCGGCGGGCCGGTGGCAAGGCTAGGGGCGACAAGGCGCGTGGATTCCTCGCGGTGACTCACGGGTAGGTGTGTCGGCGGCAAGGTGCGTGCACGCCGCCTGCTCTCCTGCCGGCATCCGCCTGCTGCCGCCTTCCTTCAATCCCTGCATCCCCCTCTTCCATCCACCGTGCCCCAGGTCCGCAAGACCTTTGACGAGGCCCGCTCCCACTGCCAGGCAGTGGGGGCCGACCTGGCCAGCATATCCGCCCGTGGCGAGCAGGGCGCCGTGAGGTCCCTGCTGGAAAGCTGGGCGTCCAGCGGTCAGCTGGGCGCGATCGACGTGTTCAGCGGCCGGGACGTCTACGTCTGGCTGGGCGGCAGCGATGCAGGTAAGGTGCTGGCGAGAGCGAGGCTTGACGTGGTCGAGGTCTGTCGGTCGGCATGCGTGCGTGCTGTGCGTGACTCGGTGGCTGGGTGGCCCCTGGCCTTCCGCCCTCTTTCTTCCCTCACTCCCACAGCCCAAGAGGGCCGCTTTGTGTGGGTCAGCACCGGCAGCGACTTCACGTTCACGGCCTGGAAGCCCGGCCAGCCGGACGGGCGGTGCGTAGCCGAATTGCTTGGGCATGTGACCTGCAGATTGTTGAGAGGGCCGGCAGGAGGGCGCATGCGGCGCGGGGGTCGCTGACCACAGGAGGCGTCCTTGCTCGTACAACATAACTATTTTTCCCCGTACCTGCCCCTGCCTCCCCCGCAAGGTACGGCGCCGAGGACTGCGTCGCTGCGGGCGTGACGCTGGCGGGCAACAGTGGCGCGGGCCTGCGGGAGGTGGTGTCCTCCGAGGCCGCCTGGGTGGACCTCGGCTGCAGCTCCAACCTGCCCTTTGTGTGCCAGCGTGAGCTCGGCAGAGGTGGCCGGGAGGCGACGGGGAGCTGACACCACTCATGAAGGGATTGCGAGCGAGGGGGCCGGGGTGGCTGCTTGGGTCCCAGCTGGGTCCCTCGCGTCTAGGGCGCTCATTCATTCCCGGAGCGGCGTCTGTTGCCAAGCGTCGCCAACGCGTCCTTTCCCTGCCTCACGACACCCGCCGCTTCGCGCTCTGCCCGCCAGGCTCTCGCACCGATGCCAGGGCCGCTGCGCTGGAGGGCGCCACCCTGGTGCCCTCGCTCATGGGCGCCCTGCTGGTGTTCCCCCCCGCTAAAGAGGGCGACCCGGGGCTGATGATGACGTGGGCAGAGGGCAACGCGCTGTGCAGGAGCTTTGGGGTGGGTGTGGAGGATTTTCGCGTGTGTGGCGTGCAATGCATGCACTGTCCTCGTCAGTCGACCGCATGAAGCCTCCGACCCTCACCGCAGGCCGAGCTGCCCTCCCTCACTGACCGCACCCTTCGGTCCGAATTGACTGGCGACGCCTACCCAACGGGCCTGCCATCGCACATGTGGCTGGGACTGAGGAGCTACGGAGACGGTCAGGTAGGCCGCCACACCCCGCTAGCCCCGCTTTTGCCTCCCACTTCAGCCCCGAACGACACCAACCGCCGCCTCTTGCATGCCCCCTCATTCCCGGCCCCGTCCTAGCTCTTCTGGTCCGATGGTTCCCTGTCCGTGGATGGGCTGCTGGACGCCTGGGAGCCGGGCGAGTTCGGAGACGCGGCTTGTGGCTTGGTGGTTGGGCCGCAGGGCGGCAACCTCACACTACAGGTGAGGAGCCAAGGAGCCGGGTTGACGCTCACACGTCGTCGCCACATCAACCAAACAAAATGGCTGTCAGCTTTCTGGAAGCGGGAAATTGGGCTGAGCCCCGGAGCCGCTGGGCAGCGTGGCATGCGTGCGGGCACGGTGCAGAGCACGGGGGACGTGCGGCGCGCTCCACGCGGAGCTTCGAGGGTACCGGGGTCGGAGGATGGAACACATCACGCCGACCAGCGACAAAGTGTTGGGAATACTCCTCGCCCTCACCGATATAAATTGCTGAGGATTAGATAGCAACATCACGTTTAGGCCGGGCTTGGTTGGCGAGGATTTTCCGACGTCGGCCCCACATCATGCTCCCAACAGCCGCACGCAAAATTATCGGAAATGACTCACTCATAGCTTCAAAGTGTTCGATATCTGCAAACGGATGCACAAATTGCCCCTTGGGCTAGGGGTGCGAGGTGGTGCGACTGCCTTCAGTCCCAACATGTTCGAGCGGGTCGATAAGGTTCCCTGCCCTCAGCTACGAACGATAGAGATTAGCAAGCTGAACATTTTTGCATCTCCGTCCGGGCGTGAGTCGAATGTTTGTGCGAGGCTTCATGACACCCTTTCACCGCACGCCCCGGCTGGCGCTTCGCCCCGCCCCCCACCGATTGCCCCCCACCCTGCAGGCTGGAGCCCTTTTCAGCGTCTGGAACGCCTCCGCTGCCGGCGGAGCGCTGGTCGTGTCGCCCCCGCCTCCGCCGCCCCCCGGCGCGCCTCCGCCACCGCGTGCGCCGCCGCCGGCTCCGGGCACCCCCAGCACCCCAGGCACGAGCCCTCCGCCAGGCCTGCCCAGCGCCCCCCCACCCGACGCCCCTTTCGCGCCCTTTCCGCCCGACGCTCCGGCCGACACGGCGCCCTCCCAGTCTCTGATTGTGCCGGGAGGGGTGTACTCCGCCACCTGCCTGGAGGTCATGCCGGTCGTGTGCCGGCGAGGTGAGCGCATGATCTCAGCATTTTCGGATCTCGAGGTGTCGTGATGTCAGAATCTTGAGTGGGGTGTAGGTGGGTGGGATCACGTTTGATGAGGGGCCAGGAGGAAAACCGAGAGGCACCGGACGGGCAGTGCTAGTGCTGCTGGCGGACCTCTTCGCCGAGTTCCTCCGACCTGCTGCCAGCGATGTGCGCTGAGCGGCTGAGCGCGCGCGTGCAAGGCCGCCCTTCCCCCCCTTGGTTGGGCCCCTCAGGCGCCCCCGCCGTGTCGCTCACGCCCCCCTTCCACTGCATCGCGCGCCCCTCGGGACTGGCGGTGCTGGTGCCCGGAGAGCGCCTGCCCCTGCCGGTGCTGATTGGGGTGTCCGAGCTGCAGTGCGCGGCGCAGTGCGTGGTGACGCCCAGGTGTGGGTGGGCGGGAGGGAGGGAGATGTGCCAGTGGGTGCCGTTTTGGGGAGCGGCCAGGCGCGGGCTTGTGGCCGGCTGCAAAGTGGCAAGTTTACGTTGCTGACACCCACCCCCCACCCCTCCCCATGTTCCAACCGCCAACCAACTCGACCGCCGCTGCGTACGCAGGTGCGTGTACTACACCTTCCTGGCCGCCACCCCCTGGTCGCCGGCCTGGGGCGTGCCCCCGCCCGATGACCCCGACGCCCCGCCTAGCGCGTGCTTCCTCATGGGCCGGCCCTGGAGGGGCAGCCCGCTCTTCATCCCGAAGCCGCTGGAGCAGGTGAGAGGGACCTGGGGCATGCATGCAGTGATGCACACATGGTGTCGGGCTGGCGCTTGGGGCCTTCTCGCCCTGCCTCTCACCTCGCCTCCCCGTGCCCCCTGTCGTCTACGCCCTGCCGTCGAGCGGTCAGGTCACCACTCCCGGGGACAGCGTATGCTTCCGCTCCGACGGCATCTTCCTGGGGGGCAGCCTACGCCTGGGAGCTGCCACTGCCGCCACCGCCGCGCTGGCTGCTGGCCTGCGACCGCGAAGGCCCACAGACCCGGTGGTTGAGGCCCTGCAGCCCCCGCCCGGCGCCCTGGGGCCCCTGTTCGGCTTCCCCGCCCCCATCCCAGCCCCCGCCGCCCCGGCCCCAGTGCCCATCAACACCCCCGCGGTTCCCTTCTCAATCCTCTGCCCCGGTTGGCGTAACTCTCTCACTCCCCAGGTGTGCGCGCAGGACGCATAGACGTAAGGGGCTGACGGCCTGGGCCACGGTTGTTGTGGGCATCAGCCTGCGAGGAAGGATAACACTGCTCACCCGGCCAGCCAGCCCGTGTCCCTCGACCCGGCGCTGCCCCTCCTCCCTCCATCCCTCCCTCGCCCCAGCTGACCCGCGTCACGCTGGTCACGGCCCAGGCCACGGCCCAGGCGGCGCCCAACATCGTGGACGTGGGCGCGGCGTGCGGCGGATTTGCGGAAGGAGCGGAGGCGCGCGTTTGGCAGGTAGGTGGCTGGCGGGGGGCGCCAGGGCTCTACGGGGCGCCTCACTGCACAAAGCACCGGGGGCATAGGCCTGCACTGCTCAACTGCCGAAGGGACAGGGGGGGCTTGTCACAGGGGGGGGCTTGTCACAGGAGGGCATGTGTGACGCGGTGACATGTATGGGCTGTGACAGCAGCTTTGCGGCGCCTCCTGCCCCCCAACCCATCCCACATGATCGCCTCCGCACAGGCCGGCGCCAATCTCTCTCTGGCATCCACCGGCGACTGTGGGCTCGCGGGCATTCAAGGCATCGTTGGCGCGTTTGATGGAGCCGGCATCTGCTGGGTGAGGGGCTTGGGTTTAAATCCATGCAAGCCCAGAGCTGCAGGGGAGTCGCTGACCTCAACAGATAGAGGCCCACAAGCCGCAAGAGAGCGGTTGACCTACCTCCGACGGCATAGCGACGTAACAAGGGCCCATTTCACATCCCCTGTCCCCACCGCCGGTGTGCCCTCCATCTGTCACCACCTCCAGCTGAGCCTTGTCTGCGGCGACGGTGCGCTCGCTCCCGTGCTGCGGCCCTCGGCCGCCCGCGCCTGCGGGGTGGGCGGCACCTTCGACTTCAACTGCCCCCCGGGGCTGCTGGCGTGCGGTCTACAGGTGGGGACAGGCCGAAGCGGCCCTGTGTCGGACGCGTGGTGCTTGCCCCTGCCACTGACCGCCTCCTTGCCGCCCTCCCGTTCCACCTACCGCGACAGGGCACCTCACTGCCCTTCCCTGCCCCCGGAAACGTCGCTGCCACCAACTACCTCTCCACCCTGCGCCTGGTCTGTACCAAGATGAGCCCCCGGCCTCCTTCCCCGCCCCCTCCGCCACCCCCGCCGCCGCCCGCCCCGTCACCGCCTCCCCCGCCCAAGCCACCCCGCCCCCCGCCGCCGCCCCGCCCACCCTCGCCCAAGCCGCCTTCACCTAAGCCCCCTCCCCGTCCTCCCAGGCCCCCGGGGCCGCCCAAGCCGCCCACGCCTCCCCGCCCACCCTCCCCAAGACCGCCCACGCCGCCGTCCCCCAAACCCCCTCTCCCGAGACCCCCCAAACCCCCGGGGCCCCCCAGGCCTCCACCCCGTCCCAATCCGCCCTCCCCCAAGCCCCCGTCCCCTAGACCCGCCCCAAGTCCGCCGCGACCGCCTTCACCTCCACCTAAGCCCAGCCCACCGTCCCCGCGACCTAGGCCACCGCCCATCGGCGCCGGCCGCCGCAGGGACCTCCTCGCCGCGGCGGGAGAAGACCAGCTAGGCCAGCCCTCTGCCACCTCTCCCTCCGATGGCGGCGCCGGCGGGTTCCGGCGGCGCCTGCTCCAGGGCACGTTCTGCACCACTCTGACTGCGCCGAATGCCGTGTACACGCCAACCCCTGGGGCACTTCAGTTCAACCTGACCGCGCAGAACACCTCCGGCGGGTGTTGCAGGTAGGGAGCGCCGCCGACGTAGTCCACGCACGAGCGTTCTGTCTTCTACCCCCAACTAACAATGACCGCCGCCACCACCACGCCGTCCGCAGCTCCTGCTCAACCGCCAACGCCGCCGCCTTCGGCTTCACCTTCTTCGTCTCCTCGAACACGACCCTGCAGGTACGTAGGTATCAGCGCCCTGAAACTGCTATGTCGTACCCGCTGTCGAGCGGCAGGGGCGGTCCTGAGGCCCGTACAAAAGCCTCGGGCTCGGGCTCACGCTTGCGCTTTGCCATGGTGCTTGCAGCCTCACGTGTGTACCTGCTACGTGAGCCCACCCGTGGGCCTCACGGGACTGAGCTTCGGCGCCAGCTTCACCGTGGTCGTGGCGGGGCAGAGCGTCACGATGCAGCCCTTTGCCGGACTCGTCAGGTGGGGACGCAATTGTGGGCGGCCGGGCGCGCGGAAGGGGGGGGGGGGGCAATGCGAGGCCGCTCCCAATCTGCATCCCGTCCCTACCGTCCCTCATATGCCGTACTGTCCCCATGGCCTGGCAGGAATGTGCCTCCGCCGCCGCCCGCGCCTCCTGTTCCGCCGCCCCGGCCGCCACTACCATTCCAGCCATCGCCGAGACCTTCGCCACCGAGCCCTACCCCTCTACCTCCCCAGCCCTCACCGCGGCCCCCAAAGCCAAGCCCGTCGCCGCCGGTTATCAGGCCTCCGAGGCCCCAAGTGTGAGCCTCGCGCTACTCGACCGCTTGTGGCGGCACCGGGCGCAGCCTCATGCAGAGCTGCACTGGTCGTCCCCTTGCCTTATTGCTGTCGCCAAACAGGGGCCCGGATGGTCTAGTTGGGGCCGCGTTACAGCAGGACGGACATTGGCACCCTCCTGGGTTCGTTCTCTCATGGCTTCCCTGGATTGTGTGCTCTCTGCCCGCTTGCCCTCGTGCCAGGCCGTCGCCGCCCGCGCCCCCTCCGCCTCCGCCGTCTCCCCGGCCGCCCCCGCGCCCACGTCCGCCTCCAGCCCCCTCTCCCAGGCCCTCGCCGCCCTCTCCCAGGCCCCCATTGCCCAGGCCTCCGCCGGCTCCGCCATTGGCGCCCGCATTGTGAGGCTGGGGGTACTAGGCGCGGCGACGCAGCACAGGGCTCGTGCGGCGGGGCTGGCGGGGCAAGTATTGGGGTCGGGTAGCTAGCGGCACCCTTTGAGGGCTTGGCATGCTGCGGCCTGCCTTAACTCGACCACGGACTGCCGGGCTCCCCCGCTAACCCGTTCGCCCCCTGGGCTGCCGGCCCCCTCCCGGTCCCCGTCTATCCCTCAACAGCCCGCCGGGGTTTCCGAATGCGCCCCGGTCGCCCCTGCCGCCGCCCTCGCCGCCGTCCCCGCCCTCGCCGCCTCCGCGCCCTCCTCAGCCGACGCCTCGGGCGCCTCTCAGTCCCAACCCGCCCGCACCACCGCCCCCGCCCGCGTCCCTCGTCTCAGGTGCGTGCGCGGTTGAAGGCTTACCTTACGCCATATGCGCAGCCCTGAGCCACGCAATGCCGCGCACCCGCCGAACTAACCCAACGCTCTCGTCTGTACTGTGCCTGCCCGCAGACAGCAACGCCTGCGCCGCCTGCTCCAAGTTCTTCGGAGATTCCTCCATGGCCTCGCCGTGGGCCGATACCGCGCAGCTCGGCGGTGCCTTCTGCCCCCCAACCTACATGATTTCGTCTCTCACGGCGTTCACTCCCAGTAGCCTCACGCCGGTCCCGGTAGGCCTGGCGCACGTGGACTCGTGTTATTAAGCCTCGCTCGGCCAGACGCACGTTTCCACATTGCGGGGCCAGGCGGAGCGGGCCAGGCGGAGCGGGGCGCTGCACTATTGCACAAACTGTGCTTGCCACCCAGCGCTCTCGTTCGATTGCCTTGGGTACTTCCGCCCTCGCGCCAAGCTCCCCTTTTCTCCAACCTCGCTCTCCTCCCACCACCAGACGCCCCCCGTCGCGGGCTTGGGCGGCACCTGCGTGCCGCTGCAGGCGGCCCCCGCTGCGCCACCCACCACTGCCGCCAACTCCACCTTTGCAAGCGCCGGGTCCATTCGCGTGGGCCTTTCTGTGCTGCCCGCGACGCTAAATTCCACCACTCTCGTGAGTGGTGGTGGGGTGGGGTGGGGGGCAGGTGGGGAGGAGGATATAAAATGCACTGCGTGACGTCCTCCCCACAAGTCACGGGGCTACCGAAGCCACTTCGCACCTGTCATATCGATGACCTCTGACTCTCGACCGGCCCCTTTCCCCCTGCCCTCCCCCGCTCCCATCTGCTTGTCCGTAGCGCATCAATAGCATCTGCCCGGGCACTGGCATTGTCCAGGTTGTGGGTGAGTTTCGCGGCTGAGCGGTGCCAACCCCGGTGGGTTGAGCTTGGTTTGGGCGGCGCGCGTGAGCGTTCCCTCAGGCATCGCCGGAGCTGTTAAGCAGGCTAAGCAGGCCTGGAGAGTGCCGGCCGCGATAACAAGCTAGCACGGGCTGGGGCCGCTGCGCTTCGCCTGCGCCCCTCTCAAACATGCGCGCTTGCCCATGGCTGTCCGCAGGCCTCTCCACCCAGTGGAACCTCACCCGCCCCGCTTTCGTGTCCAACATCATTGCACGGTGCGACCGTGCCGCGCGCCCCTGCGTGGGATCTGCAGGAGGGTTTCTCCCACCCAGACAGCAAATGATCGGCTGCTGTGCCACCTTGCTTCCCGCAGGTGCCGAGGCACCCCAGCAGCTCTGCAGCCGCCTATCCCGCCCTCACCGGCCTTTGTTCCCTGGTCGCACACCTGCCCCTCGGGGTCTGTGGTCACCGCCGTGCTGCTGTGGCGCCAGGTGGCACCCAGCGGCCAGCCCTTCATCACCGCGATCGCCTTCAGATGCGACCCCATCGAGACTCTGCCGCCGCCGTCGCCGCTAACAGGTGCGCCGGCTGCATAATGAGTGCATGTGCCATGGCCGTGTATGTGTGCCACGCAACAGAAGCGCCTGCATGCTGAGGTCACGCCCAACCCCTGCGCCCCTCAAACATGCAGCCCCGGGCGTGTTCGGTGATGTCGAGTCCCGAGGCCTGGCCGGACTGACGCTTCAGTGCCCAGCGGGGGAGTACGTGACTGCGGTGTTTGGCAGGTAGGAGGACTGGTGGGAGGGGGTAGCTGTGTGTGTGTGCGGGGGGCCGGGGGGGGGGCCCACAGGGGGTCCTTTGCGGAGACCGACCCCGGACAAACCGACAGGTCGCAAGGTCGTGCGCATACTTGGCGTTTGGTCCGCCAAGGTTTAATGTTTACCCTCAGACTATTGGAATTAACAAGGAAGGTACTCGTGAAGCGGCGCGCGGATGTTGTGATGCCGACTTCGCTCCAACCGCTCAAGCCCGGCGGACGAGCGCGATGTTGCTATCAAACCTTATGCAGCGTAGATCCCTCATGGAAGAAGTACTTGCAACACTTTGGCGCCGGTCGGCGTGCACATGTGTTTCGCCCCGCAGCCCTCGCTCCAGCCCCCGAGTACCCCCGGTACCCCCGAAGCTTCGCTCAGAGCTGTTTGTTTCGGGTTTGACCACAACTTATTCTTTACCATCCCTCCCCCTGGGCCCCAGGCATGACGTGGCCCCCGCTGCCCTCGGGACCAGCAGCTTCGTGCACAAGGTCGGCATCCTGTGCAGCGGACCCACGCCAGCCCCTCGCGGTAGGCAGGGACATCGGCGGGGCGCACTTACTTGCCCGTCGGTTCGTCCACACGGCATGCAGATGAGGGGTACGGGCTACATGCTAGCTGCCACCAGGGAGGCTTCCACTCTTTGAGAATTCGGGGCCTCACGGGCATCTGGGCGGTGCCTCTCGGTCAGGGGCATTCTCGGGCCGAGAGGCCAAGCACGGATTCTCGGAAGTCTAGATGGCCATATGTTGTACGGGCCCGCCGGCTGGCGCTACCTGTATGTCGTTTCGTTTGGGTTGCAGCCTCGTCGCCCAGCCCTCACCATGCCCTGCATGCCCTTACCGGTCTCCCTCCCCCGCCAGAGGTGGACGTTGGCATCGCCTCCTTCGCTCCCGTGCCATTCGCGCCGGCCGCCTGCCCCGCTGGCATCGCGGGTGTTGCTGGCCGCAGCGTGCTCCTGTCAGCCGCCCCTACTGCGCCTGGGGTGCTGCTGTCACTGGAGCCGCTGTGCCGTGACACCATTGCTTCGACTATTGGTATGAAGTTTGCACCGGCAGGATTGGTAAGGTCGGGGATGAGGCAGGGTGCAGCCCATGGCGAAAGGGAATGTCTGTTAGGTGCGCGAGGATGGAGCGAGTGATGTGCGGCGTTAGCGTCTGCTGTATGTCATTAGACCAACGTGGAACCGCCCACCCTTGCCTCCCCACATGCACGCAATCCGGTTGAGGCTTACCGTCTGATGTGTGCGTGTGTTCAGGAGGGCTTTGCGTTCGTGGAGGTGTGCCCGGACTCCGGCGGCCTGGCCGCGGGCCTCACGGTGCTCAAGTCGCGCATCAGGTGCGATGCGCCGGGCGTGTGGCAAGCCGTGTCGTTCGCTTTGTGATGAGCTGCACGACGATAGATGTTGAGCTGTGCACGCATCGCACTAAAACCTGCCGCCGCCCTTCTGCCTCCCCCCAGTGCCCAAGGCCTGCTCATCACCAACACCTCCATCACCGCTGCCGCCCGCGCCTACCTGCACGGCATCAAGCTGCTCTGCATGGACTCGCCTGAGCCGCCCCAGCAGGCGCCGCTGCCCATCTCAGGTGCGTCGGCTGTGGTAGCTGTGGGGTTGGATGGGTCGTTTGGAGCAAAAGACAGCGTGAAGCGCGCGGGCTGGCCGGACCTACCCCACGACTACAGCGTGAGCGAGCCCACATACATGCACCTCGTACATTGCTATGTACGTTGCTCACAACTGGCCTCGCTCGTTATGCCTGTCTCTCTCTCCCGCAGCCCAACTGCCCACCCTGGGCTCGGTCTCCCTGCCCTCTCGGCCTTTCCGCTACGAGTGCCCGCAAGGGAGTAAGGTGGGAAGCGTGGGTGGAATGGGCGTGCATAGGGAATGATGAGCGCCCATGCTCTGCCGCCGCCTGCTCCCTGATAACCTTCTTCCAACTTTCCCACCGCCCCCTTTGCCCTTGCTCCGCTCCCGCCCCTCATCAAGGTGGTCTCCATGCTGGCCACCCTGGACGCCGCATCACAGCTGCTGTCACTCCGCATAGAGTGCGACAACGCCCCACTGGCCGTTGGCCAGACCTCGCTGGAGGCAGCAGCGGCGCAGCGTTACGCCGCCACTGTGGGAGACGCGGCGCAGGCTCTGTCGGCGCTGACGTCAGCTCTTGCAGGCGGCGGCGCCGCTGCTGTCAATGCCACGGCGGACGATGTGGGCGGCTCAGGCGCCAGCGCAGGCCGTGGCAGGTTTATCAGCCCGGAGCTCATCCCAACACCGCCCCGCTCTGCGCATACGCTCCAGGTAGCTAGTGGGTTGAGTGGGCAGATAGAGTGGGCAGGGGTGGCGCCAGGGCGCGTGAGGGAGAATCGGCGAGCGGCTTAAGAGCTATTGCAGGTGGGGTAGGCGGGCACGACGTATCGAGGGCGTTGGAACATAGAGGGTCATGCTAGAAGCTGATGGGTGCGCGCGTTAGGGGATGGTCAGGTTGCATCGACTGGCTGGGCTGAAGTGAAGGTATGTGGCGAGGTCCGTGGTGCGCTTGGACCGCATCCGCGAATGCGGGCTAAACTCGCTCCCTCCCTTTCCTCCCACCTCGCAGCACACCTGCCCCCTGGGAGTCGCGGGGTTGACGAACAGCATCCTTCAAGCCGAATCGGCGCAGGGGCTCGCGCCGGCGGCTGTCGTACAGGTAGGTGTGTGCAGCACGTACGGTTAATTGTGCTGGCCGCGCCATTGATCGCATTGTGCAATGCCGGGGGACCGTGCACCATGCGAAACGTACGGCACCCGACTCACGTCGCGCGGTAGGGGTTAAACGATGCCAGGCCTCGTGCCAGGCCTCAGCGCGACAGCAGTGTGCGTGCAGCACATTGCATTGCGGGGTGGCTAGATTTGCTTTGGGCGGAAAGGGTACGCATGGGTGGATGCGCACCAGACGTACCTACAGGGGCCTTGACACCGGGTGCGCTTAACCTGCGAATTTGTTGCTCCGCCCCTCGCCCCCCCCCTCTCCATGCAGCTGCCCCTGCCCGCCGGCGCCCCAGCTGACACTGTACCGGACCAAGCAAAGCTTTTCGACATCCTGCTGGACTGGGGCCAGGCCTCGCTCTTCTGCAAGTAAGAGATAAAGGAGGGCTGGGAAATGAAGGAGGTGTGTGGGTCTAGGGCTCGTCGGCTGCTCCACGCACTTACACGCGCAAGACCGCTGCTAGCTGGTAGCATGCGGCGGTGTTATGCTGGTTAGTGACCCCCGCCCTCCCCGACTCGAGGCATGGCCCAATGCGCTGTGAACAATTGAAGGGAGGTCACGGCTGCTGGATTCAGAAGCCTCAGTGGCGGAGATAGAGCATGCATGGCGCTTCGGCCTTTGGGCAGGCTTGACGCAATGTTCATTCGGTTGCAATATATTAATCATGGAGCGTCCTTGTACCCTCCTCGGATGCCAGTTCTCAAGGCGGCGTTCTGATGACCTTCGCCAGTGACCGAGAGGTATGGCCGGCGGGTTGGAGCGAGGAACGGGATTATTAATGAAGATGAGGGAAATCGAGCAATCAAGGAACAGGCAGGCGAGGCATGCTCATGCACATGAGCAATTCCCTGAATGAACCGCCCTTCAGAGGTTGCTGGTGGCCAACGCCGTACAGCTGTGGGCGTACACAGCGGTGGTGGACCCCGTCATTGGTGTGTGGATTGGCGCCCGGCGCACGGGTGAGAAATAAACCGCTGCTAGAGGCGGCATCGGGCTGGTTGGGCAACGGCATGTCAATTATGTTGATTGACCTGCTTCACCGCCTGTGGTCTCGGGCCTGCTGTTTTGTGTAACAATGATTGCTAACCGGCCCCCCCTCGCTCGCCCCTGCTGTGTGAAGGCCCGGGGCTGCTCGATTTCACCTTCGTGAACGGCGTGAAAGTCAGTGCTGTCTACACTGTGCGCCCTCCGTTCAGCCCCGGGGAGCCCAACAACCTGCTGGGGCTGGAGGACTGTGAGGCGGGCCGGGGTGGGGGTGGTATTGGTGGCGTGTGGCCTCTTCATCCCCTGCACCTTACCCCGCCGTGCATACCCGCATCGCGGCCTTGCCCCACATCAGGTCTGGAGCTGGCAGTGAATACTACTGCCCCCATCAATGCCACCGCCCCCGCCACGCTGAATGACCGAGCTTGCTCGGGGCTGGCGAGGAGGCCGCTGTGCCGGATCTGTGAGTGCGGGGGGCCACAGGGGGCGGCTTCCCGCTGTAACCCTGCTTCGCGGGGTGTTGAGGGTGGTGTGGTGGGTGGATGCATGGGGCTGATGTGCCCCCTTGTCCCCCGCCCTGCAGTGCCAGTTGCAGATCAAGAGGGCATCAGCCCCTCCGACTCGGCAGTTCCCGCTGTGCAGGTGTGGGGTATCAATCTATGCGGGATTGATGAGCGTTTGAGCAAGCATGGGCGGGCTGCATGCGTTTCCTGTGTCTTTGACGGAACGGTCACACCTGTCTCCATTGCCACTGAAGATGTCCGCGTCAGATGGGAACACTCTGATTCTTTACGACGTCGCCGTGAGTCTATCAATAACTGGATGGTGCCCTTGCTGGATGCTCTGGCATGGTTGAATTCTTTCGCCTCATGGCTCCTGTAAGCTGGTCACCCACCGTTACACTGTGCAGCTGAGCTGGGACGACGCTCAAGTTTTCTGCCAACGCCGCGGCGGCGCCCTGGCTTCATTCAGCGACCTTGCCGGAATGCGGTGCGGCTCGGCGGCAAGACTAGCTGCGGGGACACGGTGGCCTCTATCTACGTAGCGGGGCGTGGAGGGAGCGGTGTAAAGCGCCCGTGCAGTCGAGTCAGTCATTCGCTCGTGTGTGCTTTTAAACCGCTTCACAGCATGGCCGCATGCCGCCCCTGCCTGCGTGCGTCCATGCAGGCGCTTTGCATTCGGCGTCAGCCAGTACGAAGCACAGCATTCCCCCTCAGGGACCACCCGGGCCTCGGCCTGGATCGGCCTGCGCAGCTTCCCGCCAAGTAAGCCACGCAATAGCGGCGGGCAGGCCGTAGGGCTTGACACGGAGAAGGAGGGAGCGCGGGTTGTACGTGCGTGGAGCCCACCCTGCGGCCGGTGTCCTGAACTACAAATGCATGCCCCTACTACTGAATAATGCACGCAGGCCCCGGAACGCCTCCAGCCGCCCTTCGCGCCAGTCTGGCAACAGTTCAATTTCGCACGCGGGAGTACATGTTTATCAACATAAACATGGACTTCCCCACGGTACAAGAGTTTGGCGGCGTGCCAGCAGATTTATTGGGGTTGATCCGGTTAGATCAGGCTACCACTCCCATGACGTGAACCCTCCCTCCCTACCTTCCCGGCAGGCCGTGGCCTTTTGCCAGGCGAATGCTGGAGACCTGGCGTCGTTCACGAGGTGGGTGCAGGGCAGAGCCCGCCGTGAAAGCTAGACTGAGTGTGCGGTGGCGGCGGGGGCTCCGTGGTGTCCGCGGCCCCGCCGGGCGGCCCGACCCCGCACCCTGACTCGGCGTGGGCTGGTGGCGAGTCATTTTCTAGTTCTGTTAAACCCGTTCCCCAAACCCCGCACCCGCTTGTGCAGCCAAGCAGACTTCACCGCCGTGATGAGTGCAATCCAGGCGAGTGCGCCGTCTGGAGGCGCTTGTTCGGAAACGTCATCTTACCTCCTGCAAGCACGAAACGTTTGCCTCAATTTTTGAGGTTTGGGCCTTCTCATCTGCGCAGGCGATAATGGGGACCATATCGGTGGCCTGGGTCGGCCTTGCACAAGACGGTGGGAACTGGGGATACCTTGTAATAATGCCGGTCCTTTCCATAAACGAGAAAAAAAACCCACCTTGCCTTTTGGTGCATGCAGATGCCGGCAACTACATTTGGCCAGACCCCTCCACGGCTCCACCACCCAACATAACTGAAGACAGCTGCGCGAAAGTGAGCGGAGGATGCTCGGCAGGCAACTCCACGTCCGGTGAGGAGCGGGCGGGACATCTTTGGGAATAAATTTGGAGCGGAATATCATGAGGTTAGGCTTGGTCTCTGTCTCAGCTCCCGATTTGCTACCTACGCTACCCTGGCGCACCTGCCGTTCGTGGTTCCAAGCCTGTCAAGTGCAATATCGCATTGATGGTGTTCCGCCCCCGCCCCATTGGTTGGCCGCGTCTTAGGCTTTACAGGCTGCACCATCCAGATGAGCCTTTTCGGCTGCGCAAACAGCTTCAGGTTCATCTGCTCGAGGGAGACGCCCGCAGCGGGTACGAGTGTCCTGGGTAGCAGCGAAGGGTTGCCTTCAGTTGCAGGCAAAATGTCCTTACTACCTTGCCTGAAGTGCCCTCAACAACACCCCCCATTAATTCCGCTGGTCCCACCACACAGCAAGCACGGTGGTGGGGCCGCGGCAGTTTCTTGCCCTGACGGCCCGCCAGACTCGGACTGGTGCGGAGGCCACGTGCGCGGCTTTGGGAGGGGCCCTGGCATCCTTCCACACACAGCCGGAGCTGGACGCAGTGCGCCTGGCGATGTCAAAGTGAGGCGGGCCCAGCTGCCAGTCAGGGTAGCCAGGGTGGGCCCAGCTGCCAGGGTAGCCAGGGTGGGCTTGTTGGGCGCGGGTGGGGTTTGGAGGCGCAGGCAGGTGACGTGCGTGCAGCTGTCTGGACATAGGAATTGAGGTGCTTTTTAGCATAATTCCACCTGCAACCTCTACCAGCCGCCGCCCACCTTGACACTTGCAGCAACGCGCCTTGGATGTGTCTCGTGCTTCCCTCTGTACTGTGCAGCTCCGCCCTCTGGCTCAACGCGACCACCAATGCCTCAGCCGCCGGGGCCACCACCATTTTTGCGCACATGGGCATGCGGAGGAACACCACAGGTGCGCGGTGGACACGTGACTTGCTTGCACGGGGGGGAGCATGCGGCATGATGGGGTCCTGACTTCGGCAATATGTTTTGGAAGTCTTGATGGAACGCACGCGCAGCCACGCGCAGATAGACAACTCCAATCACCTTGGCAAGCGCTTATGCCGCTCTTTGTTCGCAGACAACTCATTCTTCTGGTCAAACGGCCTGCCCGTTACACTGCTGAAATTTGCGCCCGGCCAACCCAGCGTCGGCCGGGGCGAGGACTGCGGGGCGCTGGCGGTCGCTTGCGCCGCGGGGCCACCCTCTATCGCATCGTGCACGCCGGCGAGCGTACAGGTGGGGGCGGAATAGAAGCTGGCTACGATCGGGGCGAGTCGGGCGCCCGGCGCTGCCACGCACGGGAGGTTTGCGGTGGCGGTCGCCGCAGCGCAGAAAGGGGAGTCGGAGGTCGGGGGTTACTCCAGCTGGTCGCCTCCAGCCGCCGGCACCACGGTGGATGCATGACATCCCAACCTTTCGCCTTCCCACAGTTTGTCAGCGTCAGTTGCAATGCGCCTCTAGCTTACATCTGCGCATTCGGTGGGTGCCTGCGCGATGGGGTTCCTTAAATTGCACCGACTGTAGTTGTACTGGTGGGGACTGTAATCCGTGATAATCCGTTTGATGGGTCGCTCACTTGCGCAATCGTCCTGCCCCTTGTCCCTGAAAGACTTCATGGCCTCTTGGGCGTACGCGGACGGCACCCCCTTGCGGGCGGTCCAGCCCTTCACCGCCACCAATGTGCCAGGGCCGCTGCAGCAAGTGAACTACGTATGGGGTACGTGCGTAGGGTCGGAACGAAGAAAGGAACGAAGGGATTAGCGCCTCCATTTAGATGGTCCGTGTGCCGACACGTGGCCGAAATCTCCATCATAACCTGACATTACGTACACCCACAGTACATGGGCCGTGCCCTGGACCTGTCACCCTGCCGCACATGCGTGCACCAATAATGGCCCACGCGTGAAGCCCGACCCACCTCGCCTGCTGCTGACTATGCTGACCTCACCGACCCCACCAACACTAACAGGCTGCACGGGGTTTCCCGACATCGCGTATGCCCCAAACGGTCCGTTCTTGGCGACGGTGCCGGTTCCCAACTCCGGTACCTGCTGCCAGGTGCGTTGGCGCGGCTTCCAACGGAGCGCTAGCTGGGAAGCAAGGACGCTAGCACTTGATAAGCGCACAGCACACAGTAGCAGCTACGCGGAATCCCACTCCTCCCGGCTCGGCCTGACCCGTGTGGCCCATGTTCCCCTCTCGCTCACCCTCCGGTATCCCACAGCTCTGTTCCTCTCTGCCAGTGTGCCTTTTCTGGACTTTCAACACTAGCTCCGGCGCCTGCCAGCTTCAGACTAACCTGGGCGTCTTTGGCGGTGCCCAGTCCGCGCTTATAGACGGCATGGTGGCGGGGGCCTCGGGTGAGGACGAGTTGGCGATGAGGGGATGCCATCACACGGTACACACAATACACCTGAAAACCCTGGCCCCATTGTTCCTATCACAGGCGGCCCATTAGCCCTTTCCCCGGGCGCCAGTTCGAGCGCCCTTGCCAATGCAGCCGACTGCGCGGCACTCAACACAAACCTGCTCACCACCCGCAACAACAGCGGACTGGACGCCAGGTTTCAGCCGCTATCGTGCGGCCAGTTGCTCCCCGTCGTATGCAAACGTAAGCTCCGCGCTCCGTGCATCGCGTGTGGGACTCACGACACGGCTCAGCAGCAAGGACATGTATGGTCCTGCCCGCGGCTGCAGCATCCGCCATGCTCACACACGCCAGCGTATGTAGCGTATGGGATCTAGCTGATGCACGGTGATCTCAGCTCCAAAGTAGGACGGGCGTGCGCCTTGAAGCTTTGTCCCCCCGTACGTGCCCGCTGTGTTGCATCCGCATGCTTCAGGGGCGGCCATTACAGACGCCTCCAATTTGCCTTCCCTAGAGTTGGTGGCTCTCAACCGCTTCATGCAGCCCCTCGCGTCCTCATTTGTTACCCGGGGGCAGGTAATTGCGCTGGTGCTTCGCTTCGATTCGGCAAGCTTTTGCACCAGCTTAACTGCTACGTCTGGATGGTGTACAGCCGCCATGCATCGATCCATATACCGCTTACCTCCTTGACACTTGTTACTTGCCTTGTCCAGACCGAGCTCATCCTTATGGATGCCGTCGCTGACTGGTTTGGCGCGAGGGACATGTGCGCCGCTCTCGGTGAGCTGGGTCTTGGGCTTGGGCCTGGATAACCTGGAGAGGCTTCGCCGAATGGGCTGCGCCACGGATGGACCCTGCACACGCTTGCATGCATGGCGCGGGGTAATGGCGCGATGGACTTCGTGCCGCGCGCCCTGCATCACCAGCAGCTCGTCCGCTCCGTCCAGGGCCATGGTGGGACCCGCGCCCCCTTCGATGCTTGGCCCTGCACTACTCGTCCACGCACGCGCCCCCGCACACCCCTCTGGCCCGCTCCCACAGGCGGCTCCATCGTAGAGCCATCGACGCAGGACGTGGCAGACGCAGTGACGCAGGTGGGAGGCGGACTGCCCCGGCCATCACGCTTCCTAAATCATTTTCATTGGAATAGCTACAGCAAATGTAACACACCCTGCCCGCCCGCTCCCCATGCCGCCCCCTCGCAGCTAGTTGCCGAAGCGCTGCTGGTCAACCCAGCCACTTTATTCACTGACACCAGTCAGTGCTCCCCACAGCAGCTGGTATACTACCATATCGGCCTCACAGATGCAGGTGCGGCAGGGAGAAGCTTGCGTATTGTCAGGATAGGCTCTGCTATTGTTGTTCAGTGCCCAGTAAACTGACGACAATTGTTGCCGTTCCCCTGCCCTCCCCCCGCCGGACACCTAGCATCTGAGGGCTCGTTTACCTGGGTCTCCGGCGGCAAGCCGACCTCCCTGCCCTTCGCCCCCGGCCAGCCAGACAACTCAGCCCTGGCCTTCTTCACAGCCCCCAGCCTTGGGGTAAGGGCTGCTGAAAGGCTATAAGCTGCGTGCGCAGCTCAAATTGCCAACAGTCTTGTGAATCATAACACGGATGGCAACATGGGCCGCGCCCTTAACCAATTCCCCCCCGCCCTGCCTTATCGGCACGCAGGTCGTGGACGAGGACTGCGTTGCCGCCCTCCAGGGCACTGGCGCCCAGGCAGCCCCTGTCTGGCTCGACATATTCTGTCGCTTCTGGGTGGCAAGGCCGCTTTGCGCACGTGAGGCAGGGTTCGTTGTCAGCAAGGGTGGGAGCATGTCCGGCATTCCTCCCGACCTGCCGTTCCCTGTGTTCCTCAACTTCCCCGCTGCGTTTGTCTGCCACCAGGGCCGAGCACACTTTCGCCCGACGGTGCGGTGTGGACTCAGCTTGCGCCCGTCGCACAGACCGTCCAGGGCGCTTCGCACTTCATGTGAGCAAATGACGGCGGGCATGCACGCACACTCTGGAATGCATGAAGAGGCGGAGTTTGTGAAGGGGGTCTAGCAAAGGGTTGGAGTTGGCTAGTGGCATGCAGCGTCTGGGGCACCTACCATTGGCCAACGCCAAACGTGCGGTGGGAAGGCTGCGGACCGCGCGCTCCTCCTCTATCAACCTCCTCGCACACACTCACGCTACTCACACCTGCGCCTTTGCAGGCTGTTCGTCACGCTCATGGACTGGCCCAGTGCCGAGCAGCTTTGTCAAGCGCAAGGGGGCCATCTGGCTTTTTTCGATGCACCCGCACAGTGAGTTCAGGAGCACGCAAGCACTTGAAGGGAAGGTTGCCCTTGATGTAGAGTGCATGCACGGTACGTATCGTACGGAATGCGGCTAATGCGGTAGTCCCAGATTAACGGGCCAGCCTAAATCAGCCCAAACCTTACTGCTAGATGGTAAAGTGTGGCCGCAACGCGCTGTGCGTGATCACGCGGGTACCCCCAGGAAATAGGCACTCAACCCAAACCCTCCGTGTTCCCCCGCTACACAACAGGTTTGACGCGGTCGTTGACGTGGTCTCGCAGTACATTCGCGGCAACCCCAGCGCCACGTGGCTGACAGCATGGCTAGGGCTGAACGACAGACGTGAGTCCCTGGGACAACGCATAAGGCAATGCGAGGAGCGCATACTGCCTGTCGCCGCTCCCCCCAGGGCCTAGCACTCCCCCAAGGGCCTAGCGCCGTAAAAGCGACGTTTTACATGTCACTGAGTCACAGGGAGAGCTTGTCGCAAGAGGGGGGTGGCTTGTCACATAATTTTCAGTACATGGACCCTCCTCCTCTCTCGATCGATCTACTGCATGCAGTCAGGGAAGGCGAATACCGGTGGAGCGCCTTCCCCAACGGCCCCACGCCCAGCCTCCCCTGGGCGCCCTTTGTGTCCAGCGTCGGCAGCACCGACAAGTTTGGTGGGTGTTGGCTAGAGATGATAGATAGGTCGGCATACGGGAGGGCAACGAACAATTGCCGGCGCACAATTTTAGCTATATGGTGGACAGGGGTTTCCGCGGTGGCTTGCACACGCCCCCACACCCATGCTTACCTTGCTTCCTGCTAGCAGTTTGGTAAGTAGCGGTCTGCTCCCGCCCCTGCCTTGTCCCCGCAGACATTACTGTCCCCGGCCTCACCACCTTCGGCACCACCACCCCCATGGTCGCCTGCCCGGAAGGCTCCTTCATCCGCTCCATGTCCGCCCGCGTGGACAACCGCACATCCCCCGCCTCGCCCAGCAGCCCCGACCTGGTTGGGCTTATGGCCATGGCCTTCACTTGCGCTGTGGGAAACAACGGCTCTGTTGGCAACTTCACTGTCGGCCAGGATCCGCCGAGTCTGAACATTGGCACGTGGTGCGTCGCCGTGCGTGGGCTACGTGGACACAATATCTAGTTCCTGGCATTCTGCTGTGCGTCCTGCGCTAATGTGCTAATTTCGACTGGCTTGACCGGATCGTGCACTTTAGTCCCCTGTTCTCCCACTTGCCATGCCCGTGACACGCTCCTTACGCCCTCTCGCCACGTTCCTGTCTGCAGGGGAGCTGCCGTGTCCTGCAACTTCGCCGCCAACGACTATGCACTGGGCATTGCATTGAAGTCCGCGGTGCTCAAGGATAACATCACTACGACCGTTGTAAGCGATCGGCGGCTAAAGAATGGTATTGTGCCTGGCTCCATCTGTCATTGTCTTGCCATTGTCCACACCTAAACATGTCTCCATCAGTGCATGTAGTGCATGTGCGTTTTCCTAACATCCCTATCCCTGCCTTTCATCAACAGACCACTGCCTGTCAGCTGTTTTTGAATGGTGCATGCGTCCAATACACATCACAGTCCACAGTCGTCACGACGTCTTTTGGTGACGACGTGGGCGTTACAAGTGCACGGCTGGCGTGCAGGTGCGCATAATTTTCCGGCGGAGTTTGGGATAGGGCTAGCTTGGGTGCTAGGGCTTGGGTGCTAGCGTGCGGCCTGGCACGGAACCGTGGCAAGAAGAGACCGTTTGCATTCGGCGGCCCGCAGCAAGGGACGACCCTAGTTGGACATCGGCGTGAGGGCGGCGATGAGTGCGGCCATGGGACTTGCCATGCTACATCCCATCCTCTCTTGCCTGCTCAGTGCGCGCTTCCCTCTGGCCTTGCCCGTGCGCGTGTATTTGCAGGTTCAGCGGCAACCTGGAGATCCCCAACCCCGGTCCCGACGGCACCTTCCAGGCAGGCGGGGAAGCCCGAATGCTGACTGCTCATGGGGCGGTTGCGGACCCCCTAAGAACTGACACGCACCATAAACCTGACCCGGGGGCCCCTCGGCGGCCATCACATGATGACGTCGCTCGTCGAATGATGGCCTTCCCTTGCTAACCGCCACAGATCCTGCTTGAACCCCGCCCTCGCAGTGTTAACCCCCGCCCCCACACCCACACCCACGCACCCCAGGCGGCCATTATGTGTGACAACGGCTTCGTGCTTTGCGGAGTGGCGGTCAGCTCGCAGCCCTTTGTCAACGCCACCGCGTCCCAGGCGACCAGCAGCAGCGTAGATAACACCTTTGTTAATGCGCTCACAATCCGATGCTGCTCTGAGAGTGAGCAGCTGCCTCTCTCCGCCTGCGTTTGTTTTGCTGCATCGCGTTTTTGACGTACGTGCTTGAACGCCCGAAAA
Source organism: Edaphochlamys debaryana (assembly GCA_016858145.1). Taxonomy (NCBI): domain Eukaryota; kingdom Viridiplantae; phylum Chlorophyta; class Chlorophyceae; order Chlamydomonadales; genus Edaphochlamys; species Edaphochlamys debaryana. Next base: position 401,496 of record JAEHOE010000095.1, on the reverse strand, counting down.
ACTGTCATCGAGCGAGCTGCCCTAAGCCCCTCGCTCCCCCCTCTTACGCAGGCTTTTCCAACAGCCGCGATTGCATCGAGTCGCGCTTCAACATGGCGCCAGGCAGCACCACTGGCACCGCCTCTTGGTCAGACAAAGTATGCACCACCCGGAGCACCCAGGTGTGGGAACAACCTAATAAGAGAACAGGCGATACAGGGATGGGGCCGCCAGTTTGGGACATTTGAGGGAGGCAGGGACGCGAAACGTACGGCCGCGTGCTTCGAAAAGCTGCACGCGTCTTCGCTACAACGACAGGCCCCTCCCCCAATCCCCAGGCGGCGCTTTCCAACGTGCTTTGCCGCCGTGACCTGCCCGATGACGCAAGCGCGCAGGGCACGGTTCAGGTGTGTGCATGTGCTGCGCAGGGGCGTGCGCACTCAGGGGCAGATTCAACCGTAGAAAGAGCGCTGTAACCCTGTTTCTCACTTACCCCCCGCCTTGCTCATTCGCTCACCTTCCTAACCTCCCTCCAGATTTCCAGCTCAGCTGGTGTTCGGGACCGCGGCTCGGGCGGCTCCCAGGCAGTCCTTCAGCCCACGGTGCAGAACCCCCTGCCGCAGGGGGTGGCGCAAGGGGTCACCCCCGCCATTTCGACGCGCGTAGCCCACACGGATGTTCAGGTGAGGGCAGCACACTTGTAAGGGGGTACGTGGGGCCCAAACAACGTGGCGAGGGGTGGGTTGCCTTCATCGCGTCCGCTTGCCGCTGGCAGCTGCTGGCTGGCAGTGCCTCACCAGGTCAGCAAATGTCGGAGTACCGCGTCGTCGCGCAATGCGTGACCCGCCATCCAACTCCCAATTTACCCTCCAGACAAACAACGCAAATGCGGGAAGCATCGAAGCTTTCCAGCAGGCGCAGGCAGCAGCAGACTGTCGCTTCCGGGGTGGCGTCAACTGTGACCCGCTGCCCCAATCCAGCGCCATCAGGTGAGGTGGGGAAGCCCATCAGTCCTCAGGAGTATAGTGGTGGGGTTCGCTAAGGTGCCATGTGCGTGGTGTTGAGGGCTGCTGGTAGAGCGCAGGGCGCGCAGGCGGCAGGACGCAGGCAAGCTGCCGAGGTGGTGGGCTCCTCCGGCGCGGGGTGTCCTTCAATCAATGTTGCCCCATCACCAACGCTCCCGCCCCGCCGGCACTCCTCCCCAGCACGGTGCTGCTGGTGGACGAGTTCCTGCTGTTCGAGCTGCCTATGCAGGTGATTATTAAGTGCGCATGCGTGAGCGAGCGTGGGTTTGCGTGTGCCAGATGGCGGAGCCTGTCGTGCATGGCTTGGGCTGGGGATCCAGCGGGTGTCGTCTTCTTCAGGCGCGTTGAGCTCACGGCCTTCACTATTGCTTGCCCCCCCTGGCCTTCCCCGGCCCCTGCTGTGCAGTGGCCAGCCGCGGTGTCATTCTGCCGGGTGAGACACCGGTGGAGGGCATCCACGGCAGGCACCTGTGTTGCTTGGTGCTGTCACCGGCATGCTTGCGCACTGGCGGCTGCTGCTGCTGTGTGCCTGATAGATGTGATCCCTCACCGCGGAGGTGTTGATGACTAGATGCCGCCTTGCTCGCAGGCCCACTCGGCTGAGCTGGCATCCATCGCTGATGCACAGCAGCTGCAGGCTGTGTACAACATGGTCAAGGCAAGCAGGGAAACGTGTGGCACGGCCAGTACCCTCGTCCTTTACTTGCGTTGCTGTCCCTGCCTTGCACTTTATTTCCTGCCTGCAGTCCTGGGCAGCGGGCCGCTTTTCCAACTTCATAGGGCTGTGGTTTGGCGCATCCAATGCCGGAGGTACGGGCGGGTGGCGCATGCATGTCAATCCGCTTGTTTTCTGCAACTGTTTTCTGGATCTATGCGCGCCTGCCGCAGCTGGCCAGCCTTGGCTCTACACCACGGGCGATGCCGTTGTCTTCAACGCCTGGGGGGCGGGATCCGCCACCCCCACAGCCGCTTCCTGCGCACAGCTGCTTTTCCAAGTCACATCGACCGGCCAGCTTCAGGCGCCCGAGTAAGGAGCAATTGATACTGTCTCACAACCAGCTCGTTGCATCTCACTGCATGAACGCGTATATTACGCTGCCCTCGCTTGCTTCCATCGCCCGTGCCAGATGGACGGCCATCAATTGTGCTGCCTACCACCGCTCCTTCATTTGCAAACGCCCGCTGTCCCGGCGACCGGCTCCAATCGTCTTAGCGCCCTTGGCCTCCATATCACCACGGTCGACCCGGAGCTCTCTATTCAGGCAGGAGGTCAACTGGACGCAGGTGGGAGATAGAGGCGACCACAGCGATGGTCTGGGGGCTGGGGTTGGGGCACATTAGGAGACGACCGCTGCTTCAATGCTAGCTCGGAGTGCTCCTATCCCCTTCAACCATCCTTGCCATATTGACGTGCAGGCGGAGCAGTACTGTGCGTCGCGGGTGCGTCCTGGATAATGGCGCTCGAGTGGGGGCACCAGGGTCGGCTCCGCTGTGGGGACGGATCAAAGCCCGGGGAAGGGGGAGGGGGAGGGGGATCACCACGTACAGAAAATGTGTGCTAACCTCTGCGCGCGCCTCTCGTACAATTATGCAGGGTGGTTTCTTGGGCTCCATCAACGACGCGACAGAGGCTGACTTCATTGCAGCCATGGCGAGGGACTGGGCGCACAACGCCCACGCCGGCGCCGACCTGAGGCTGTGGCTTGGCGCTCGCTACAGCGAGGACGGGCCAACGGGTGCGGACGGGAGGGGCTGACATGATCTAGTAATAAGCTTGCGCCCGCCAGGGGGCGTGGATTGAGGGGGCAAGAGTGCATGGGACAGGTTGTTGGCCTGCCCGCTACATACCCACCACCGGCGGAGGGCTGACATGAGCGCCGACAATCGCGCTTGCGTGTTGTGCCGCATGCGTCTCTCCTGCGCGTTCAGGCGCTTCCTGGTCCTGGCTGGATGGCTCCCCCTTTTCCTTCGTGAGGGGCGGAGGGATCCTGCCCTCCGGCCCCACTGCCGTGGGGCTGTGCCTGTCTTGGCTGCTGCCGGGGGCGGGCAACCCGACAGGCCCCTTGGTCGCCGATTCCTGGGTCGCCGTGCCCTGCACCGACACCGCCCGGCCACTGTGTCAGACCGACCTCCTGGTGAGGTGCCTGGGCTTCGCTCGCACCTGCCTGAACCACCATCCACATGGGAGGCAGGGGCTGCGCGGGTGTACAGCATGTGCGTGGGCGGGTACTGCAGCCGGCGCTAATATCGCTGCCCCCCCTATCTACCCCGCCCCTGGGCTCCCGCAGCCCTTCACCTGCGTTCAAAGCACCGCCAGCGCGCCGCCAAGTGGCAGCGGCGACGACGGCAGCTTGTACTGCCCACTAGGTGTGCACAGTAGCAACGCTGCTGGTTGGCAACGGGTGCCGGGGCGGGAGGCTGGCCACTCGTGCGTCACTCATCCATGCATCACTCGCCCCACCGGTCATCCACCTCCATGCCCCCAGGCACTGTGGTCACTGGCGTGGTGGGCTCTCTCCCGGTCGTCGCCGCCTCCGTCCTCCCTCGCGCCGTCTCCTTCGCCGCTGTGTGTGGCAATCCCCAGGCGCCCGCCATACTGGAAGACCGGGGTGAGGTTCCAGACGAGATGGCCGCACCGCTGGCCAAGCTGCCGCTGCAACCGGGTTAGGCCAGCTGCGGTGCCGCCCGCCGCTCGCACAAGCCTGTGTCCAGCCTCTGCTTGCAGCACTCGAGTCTCCCCAATGCGTCCGTGCCCTACTTTCCCGCCCTCGCCCTATTAGACCTGCTGGAGGAGGTCCCCTTCTGCCGAGGTGGCTGGTCGCTCCCCAGACAGGAGTCCAGCGTGCTGGTACCTCTGCCGAGCAGCCTCACCGACCCGGCGGCCCGACTGGACGCCTGTGCCAAGGCGTGCGGGGTCACGGATCAAAAGCTCATGACCGTCTACACCAGCCAGCGGCTCTCGGTGAGGGGGTGCAGCGCGTTCGGGTGTGGGGTGGCACGCAGTCGGGAATGACGTACGGTGGCCTTACTTGCCTCTCTGCATTCGCCGCCTTCCCTCGCCGTCGGTGTGCACCCTCGTACGCTTCATGTGGACCGCTTTCTCTCTCGGGCGACTTGTCCAACTCCCGCCAGGTGCTGTACGGCGACGGCGCATGCAAATGCGCCCGCGCGCTCACAGGACTGCAGTTCAGGTGAGGCTCGGAGTACTCGGAGCAGCCGTCAAGCTGATCGGTTGGTTTAGTCGGTTGTAGTTGAATGGACTCCACCACCCGATCGATGTACTGAGGCACGCGCGACCACTCCGATCCCCAAACCCTGCCCTCGGCTCCAATCCACAGCCCCGAGGCCGTCGAATCCACGGCCTTTGACGCCTCCGCGAACGCGTCTGCCCCCATTTTTTACTTTGGCCTTGATCTCAACATCACCGGCATCTGCGCCACCTCCGAGCCTCGCATCACCGCTGGCTTTGTACGAAACGCGCAGTATCAAATGGGTGAGAGAAATCTGGCGTACGAGGGCATGGGATGTTGTAGGTCGGCTTTAGTTCACTCGATCCGCACGGTTGCGGCGTGCACTCCACCCCCCAGGCCTGTCCGACCTTCCCTGGTCCCCCGCGCTGACCGCTGTGGTGCGCGGCTCCAAGTACCGGCTGTTCTCGGACATAGCGGCTGACTGGGAGACGGCGCAGGTGGGTTCGGGGCTTGTGTTGAGTTGAGTGCACGCTCACTTCAATTAACCCTTCTACTCGGCCCAACCGCTGGGGCCCAACCCGAATGGGTATGACGTCGGTCGGGGGGCCCCGACAAGATGGGTGTCAGTGTCCCCGAAGCTCAGACCCCGTTCACAAAAGCCCACAGCAGAGGGTCGCCCCCACAGTGTACATACAGACTAGCGGACTTCGCACGTCCCATCCTCACCCCATACCGTATCTGTAACAACGGAGTTGCTACCTTCTCAAAAGCCTCCTAGGATGCCAATCCAGAGTCCTCCAGGACCCCGTTACACTCCCCCCCTCGGAAGCGAACGTCCCGAGAGCGGTTCTACATGTGGCTGGCTCTTGCCGCTTCAACCCTTGACTTGCGGAGCTCTCTCTCTCTCCCAGTTCAGGGTTGGGGACGATGGGGACGATGGGGACGGCCCCTGGCCAGGCCGTGCCGTTTGACCCCGTTTTCACGCAGACTGGCGTCATAACCATTTTCATTCGGGCCCAACCGCACCTCCCTCCCTTCTTTCACCGCCCTCCCCACCACCTGCAGCGCGTGTGCACGCTATTTGGGGGGCACCTGGCCACACTTCAGGCCTCGGCCGATCTGCAGCTGCTCGTAGGCCTGCTTGGCTCGGCCCTCGGCCTGCAGCCGCCTCTGCCCCGAATGGCGGCGCTGCGGGTGACTGGCGGCGCTGCTGCGCTGTGGGTGGGTCTATACAAGTCCCAGTCGCCTGGGTACAGGTGAGGGTAGCAAGGGTGGGCCGACTGAGCGAAGAGCACGCAGCAACGAAAAATGGGTTTTGCCATGAGAATTTGGGCCTTCATCATTCCCCGCCCATACCGCATCTCTGCCGTCAGGTGGGTGGACGGCACCCCGCTGGCCTACTCCATGGTTCCGGCTTCAGACTCCGACGCGTTTGACTTCAACACGAATTGGTGAGGGGATTCCGGCCGCGGTTTTGGCTTGGCTCCGGACAATTACCGCGCTAGCAACTTACCCTGTCGCAATGGCGTTTTGCCTTCAGCGGCTTCCTGCGACTCAACGTGACCTCTGTGGGCGGCAGCCCCCGCGTCACCGCTGTCCTCACCGCCGGGTCATGCGGGAGCAACGATTTCTACTTTGTCTGCGAGACCAGTGCGTAGGGAAGATACAGGGGGGCGGAGAAAGGAACTTAGGGAACGGCCGCACTATCCGGTTCCAGTAGTAAATACTTGGAATGGGGCGTGGCTCACCGGGGCGCCATCCCCGCCCCTTGCTTTCTCTTTGGCTGCAGGCACAATGATTGACGACTCCTTGGCGGACCTCACGCCCGGCGTCGATACACGCGTCCCCCCCGCCGTGCTGCCGCCCGCCTCAATGGGCAGCTGGGTGATCACGCTGCACACCACCCACGCCGTGGGCTGGCGCGACGCGGCGCGGATCTGCAGGGCCACGGTGGGAAGGGGCGGGTAGCTAGGGTGTGCCAGGAACTGGGCTCGCCGCGACACGTGGGCTTCTTCCCAATCCAATGAACCTTCCCACTGCTGCCCCGTTCTCTGACCCGACCCAACAGGGCAAGCAGCTGCTGTGGTTCCTGAACGACGCCGAGGCGGCGTTTGTGGCCGGCCTCGCAGCCAACGCGAGCGTGGCGGGCCTGTGGACGGCGTTGGTGCAGGACGCGGGCGGCAGCGGGCGCTCCGCGTGGAGGACGGACGCGGTGAGAAGCTATCGGGCTGGTAGAGCGGGGCAGTAGAGAACGCCACGCACCGCAACAGGGCGGCCTTATCTTACGGGTGGCCCCTTCCGCGCATGCATGCCACCTACCTTCCACAGAGCGCCGTCAGCTTGTCGCTGTCCACCTGGCCGCTGCCCCGTGCCTCCTCCGCCCCCTTGACCGTGGACACCGCGGGGTCACGCGCCTGCTGGCAGCTCCAGCCCGGATCCGGATCAGGATCCGGCAGCGCGGATCCGATGCTGCTGACCGACTGCGGCGCGCCGCTGGCCTTTGCCTGCAAGGCGTTGGTAGCCCCCTTCCAGGCCCTGCCAGTACTTCCGCCGGGCAGCGGCCTGGCGCCCTCCAGGTGAGCCCGTGCTGTGCTGTGCTATCTGTGCTGCATTCGATTCTGACGCTGCGTTGCCGTCAACCCGCCGCCCTTGCATAGCCCGCCGCCTCCACCGTCGCCACCGCCGCCATCGCCTCCGCCCGCTGGCGCTCCAACACCCGATGTCACGTTTGAGTACAATGGACTCACGTACCAGTTCTTCTCGTCAACCGGACTGGACTGGGAAAGCGTGGGTCCATGGTTGACACTTGTACCGCTAGATTACGCCGTGTGGGGAGCACGAACGCCAGAGGGCAACCGACCCATGGGCAATTGACGTGCGGACAAGCGGATTTTCAGCAGCGGGTGTGGGTGTGCCACTTTGGCCGTCATTTAAGGTTGAGCTGCATGCAGCCGACCGCAGGCGTGCCATATTAATTGCTCCCAGACACTTGCCCCCCGTTCCACTACTATCTCCCTCCGCCCATACCGAACTGCCCTCGTGCGCCCCTCAGGCCCGCCGAAGTTGCCGCGCCATAGGCTCGCGCCTGGCCGAGTTCCCGACGACGGACGACTTTCATGAGGTTGCCGAACTTGTGTGGCTGGCCATGAAGCCCAAAACCACGGCATCGGTGAGGGTCCCTGCCTGCTGCGGGGAGTAGTACTGCCGCCAGCCCTCGACACGCCTGATCGATGCGCTAACCCGTTGCACGTTGTCTGTCTCGGGCGCCACTTTGCCCCCCTTGCTACTAACATTCCCTTACTTCCACGCACGGCCGTGTGCAGCTCCTTCCGTTCTGGTTCGGCTTGACCTGGGTATTGACAAACCCTGGAGGCTCTGCTGTGAATGGGGTGAGGCTGTGGCAGCACACACACATACCGTCCACGAGCCAGGGATTCCTGGGGACCAACCGGGCAGCAGGGCTGACGCCTTCAGCCTGGGGAGGTCCTGGTCTGTGCGCACAGCCGCCAGCCCCTGCCTGATGACAGCGCCAAACCTCTGTGAACACACGTGTCTTCCACACCAACCCAACACAGGTCTTGACCTACGTGGACTCAGGCCATACTGTGGCCCTTGCGCCTCCACCCACTCAGCCCTGGCGTGCGTCGCTTAGTTGTTGGGGGATGGGGGGTTCCTCTGCTTCAGGACAAGTACGCTCAGCAGCCCTTGAATTGACATCTGACCTCAGCCTGCTGCTGGTTGCGTGCTTGCAGTGCCTGGGTTTCCGAAGATGCCACCGTCACAAAATCCCTGCATCGTCGCGGCATCATTCATGTACCTGCTGCCAACCCTGTGAGCTGCCGCAAGGGCGGGCCTGGCAGGGATGAGGGGCTCCGAAGGGAGGAAGCAGGTCTCGCTCGACTGACCCCGTCCCGCCCGCCATCCTTCCCCAGGCATTTTACCTTTTGGGCCAGCTTTCCCTGCTCTGCGCGCATTGCCTACTTGTGTCATTTTGCGAAGCCGCCCGAGCCCACAAGCGAGCCGCCCGTGGGTCTGCAAGCCATCGAATTTTCCAGCACCGTCCAAGGGGCGCACTTTACGCTGTAAGCCGGGGCGCGGCTGCAGCAGGCCGTTGCGTTGGTGTGTGTGCGTTGGCGCGTCGAACGGATGACCAGCAGGGGCTGCCCGCCCCCGTGGCGGCACCTGCCGCATCCGCGCCACACGCACACCCTCGATCCGAAAGCGCCCCGCCCTTGCGCCCCCGCCTTGCAGCTACGGCTCCCAGGTGGACTGGCGCATCGCCAAGGCTGTGTGTGAGGCGAACGGCCAGGTGGGGTGGAGAGGGCGGGGAGGGAGGCACGCAGCATATGTAGCGTTTGCCCCAAAGATTAATGATAAATACTTATTAATGACGGCTCGCTCTTCTGCGAGCTGAGCCCTTCCCATGAGCGCAACGAGGTGCCAAGGGAGAGGATGGCGGCTGCTGCCAGCAGCAGTAGGCCATCCGCAATGCTTCTTTTCCAAAGCCTCGGCACCGCCTAGCACCCTCTGCCTTATTGTCCCAAACCCTCACTTGATGACCTATCCCTTCCGGCCTTAGGTGCTCGTGGACTGGGTCAACGCAAACGAGTTCAACAGGTGCGAGCTGTTTACCGGTACACGTTCCAGGCGGATGTGCTTTGAGCGACTTGGTGGATGTATGTGTGAAAGCCGTTACGACGGATCTCGGCTCATCATCCACCGCGTCCTTTGCCTCCGCATTGCCTCATCCAGGGTGGCCCAAGCTCTCACAAATTGGGCGTTCACAACCACAACCCAGGCAAGGCCAACCTAGCTAGGCCAATTTGGAACCTAGGCCGGGCGCGGGGCCCCACTGGATCAAAGGGTGTGACCCCATTAGTGCTCGCCAGCGGGATCCTCCTCAGCCGCCAGGCGGGCATGGCCGGCGCGGTTAGCCACACGCCCGTCCACAAGCGGGGCCAGTCCACGATTGCGTGCGGGCTTGCCGTACGGCGTTCCCTCCCTGCTGTTTCTCAGGAGCCGCTGTTTTCCGTCTGGACCGGGTACAATACGCTGAGGTATGTGGGCGCGTTCTCGTTCTTGAGGCACGGTTTGTGTTAGACCAAGCGCAGGAGCCGGCATGGCCTGAGCTGGCAAGCCTGCTGCTGCATCTGCGAACTTCCCCTTGCCCGCGTTCGGCCCCACGCCGTCTGTCTCTCAGCGTCACCGCGCGGGGGAACCCCTACTCCACCGCCAACGGAGCGCCGGCGGGGCCCAACTCTAACTACTTCGCACCGGGCGCTGGTTTCCCGGCTGCAAACCCAAACGCCCCGTGTCATTCGCTGTCGTACGTCACCAAGCAGGTGGGCGTGGGAGGCCACTGCCACCTGCCTCGCCCTGCCTCGCCACGCGCTCGCCGCCCCCTACCACCAATGCATGGGCGGTTGCCTCTCAACAGGCCACGTACAACCTGACCGCACTAGCATGCACCGTGCTGCGGCGGCCACTTTGTCGCCAGCTGAGGCCAACCCTAGAGCCACCATTCGACGGTGGGTTACTTGAACGGCTGTAGCAACGCTTCCCCGCCGCACGGGTGAGCTCCCGCTTCGCCAAGTGCGACGTACCCGGCTCTCCGTTTATTCCCTGCTGCAGTGAATGCTGGCAACGGCGGCCGGCGCTTTGCGTACTACAAGGAGGTGTTGTCCTGGGGTCGCGCAAGGGATGTGTGCCGAGGCCTGCCGCAAGGGGACCTCGCCACGTTCAGGTTCGCCAGCACAGGGCCTGGCGCAGAAGAGAGGGAGCTTGAGGGGCCTTGCTTGCCGCTCCCTGCCTGACTCCGGCCCGCCACCACCCACTTACCCAGCCACCGCGCGCACTCTATGACCCGCGTCGCACCCACTATGCACGGCACACGCACGCAGGCCCTGTTTGCCCTTCTTGCTTTATCTAACTCTGACAATGTTGATCACACCACAGGACCCTGGCGGAGTACAACAATTTCACCGGCTTCCTTACCAGCAACTTTTTCAATCTGCTCAATGACGCGCTCCAGGTGCGTGGGCTGCCGCATAGAGACACGCGGGTTGGCTTGCTCGGGAGGGTTACCGAGCCATGCGGTGGGCATTGCTGTCAACACAGTGAGGTCGAGCATGTGCACCAGCCACGTAGGGTGCATGACACACCCACACCGGCCAAACGTCCGCGCGTGGTTCACTCTGCAACCATGCATGCAGGTTACCCAAAACTCCTCCGGCGTCGTGGTCAACAACATGTGGTTTGGCGTTGCTGACCTGCGTGAGAGGTTTTGCTCACGGGCCCTGTGACACCGGGGGCCTGGCCAAAGACGGAGGCTGTAAAAATAGGGTGGCATTCCACCCAACCCACCCTTCCCAACCCGCCCGTGCGCAGAGTCACCCATTTGGAGCTACATCGACGCAGTCGGCGCCACTATCACCATTCCGAACCCTCACCCTTGGGGCGCCTTGAACCCGTCGATATTCCACGGTGCGCTGCGCTCGGGGGGGAGGGTGGGTTGGTTCATGAATAGGAGGGGCGCGGGCCGGCACGGCTCCGCATGCTGTCAGCGCAGCATTAGCAGCATGCCCACGCACGCACGCACTCACTCTGTCAGCGCGGCATGCCCACGCATGCACTCACACGTTTTCGCCCCGCTCCTCTTTCCTTGCGCGCTCCTAGATTGTGCGCAGATCCAGGTCCGCGGAGGCGTCCGCCCAAATGCCACCATCCAGTGGTGGGCAGGGCCGGTATATCTAAGTGTCAAGCCGATTAAGCATCCGTTAGCAGTGTTATCAGCCCTGCTGATGGGCCCCACGCCCGGCCATACTTGGGTCTGCGCAGTACTTAGAGGGGCCGCAGATGGGCGAACGCGCACGCTAGTGTGCTCTCTCCTTGCAGCCTCATATCTGCTGCTTCTGCCATTGTCGGCCACAGGTTCAGCCAAAGTTGCGGGCAGCCTTCGCAGTTCATCTGCAGCTGTGAGGAGGGGCGGGTGCAAGCGCTGTGCATGCTCCACCGACAGAGAGACCCTGCACCCAACACGCCCCTGCCCATGCCCTCATTTCACGTAGACACGCCCGTGAATGGTACAGTCGCCACGTCCCCTTTGGCCAACCCGCAATCTATTGCCTCCCAGCTGGACCTAAAGCGTAACACAGCATACGTGTTCGCCCGAGGTCCTTGGACCTACACGCTCTTCACGGCCGCCTTCCTTCGGACCAGCTGGACGCAGGTGCGTGGGGTGGCTGGGGGCGTGCGCTTTGGTCCACGATAGATTACGTACCCAATGTATGAGCTGACGCTCCGACGTCAGCTAACAAGCACTTGACGCTTTTGTGCGCTTCAATTTGCTCTTCTCCACACCGAGCCTGCTACGCGCTTCGCCTACTTTATTTACTCGCGCGTGCCCGCAGGCCCAGCTGCTTTGCCAGCAGATGCCCGGCGCGCCCGGCACTCTGGCCGCCCTGTACAGCCTCGAGGACATGCGCGTAGCTGCCAAGCTGGTGGCGTTGGCGGAGGGGGACGTACCGGACGTGTGGCTGGGGCTGGCGGACTTCGTAACGCCGGGTGAGCTCGCTCGTGCGGGGGATCACCCCGCCTTGCCTGCGGTTGTGTCGAGCTAGCCACACCAACTGGCCTCGCTACCTCGCAGACTCCCCCTTCTGGGTCCCCTCCAACGCCCCCGGCGGCCCGCTGGCCAGCCGCTGGCTGGACAGCCCGCAAGCGCAGCCAGGGGGCCCTTCCGGCAACGGCACGCTCGAGCCGGCATCCTGCGGCTACCTTGGCAGCAGCAGCAGCGGCGGCGTGGTGCTGCGGAGCCCCTGCAGCGTCAGCAAGGGTTTCCTGTGCATGAGCGCGAGTGGGTGTGGGCCCGGGATGCCGTTGTAAACATGCCTACAGATAGGACGGAGCGGACGCGGCAGGCTATTCCATCTCTCAACGGTCCTGCCCCTCCCCTACATTCCTCCGGGCGCGCCTGGGCGCGTCCCAGGCGCCGTGTCCTCCCCGCAGCACGCCGCCGTGGCCGAGCTCACGGGCGATGGCCTGCCCGACCTGGCGCTGGCGCTGCGCTGCCCCTGGGACGGCGGCGCCTCGCTGATTGCGCTGCAGCAGCCCTCGCCGCAGCTGCAGCTGGCGCCGGAAGGGGATCTGCCGCTGGTAGGCCGCGAGGGTTGTCGGGATGCCCCCAAATCTACACCTGGGTTTGCAGGCTGCTGAGGTCGCCCAGTGGAGGGGCGCTGCTGGTGCGGTTTGCGTTGTCTCTGTGCTGGTAGCCACGCACACTATCCAGCGCATGACGTGGCCGTTATTTGTTCCAGGTCACCCCGTCGCTCAGCGCCCGCACATGTGGCGACGGCATCCCTGTGTGGCAGCGGGAGGAGTGCGACATGGGAACAGGTGGGTCGGGAGCCGGGAGATGCCGGGATGGCCAGCCAGCAGGTGGCCAGGTGCGGCCTGGATTGCTCCTCACGTCTCAGATGCATGCCCTGCTTCCCAACGGCCTCGCACGGCTCCACTCACCCCCATCGCCGCGCAGCCACGCTGGTCTGCAACGCCGCGTGTGGCCTGGAGCAGGCCTTCCGCGTGCAAGCGTCGGCGCGTGAGGCGTTCATCAGCGTTGGAGCCGGCAACATCAGCCTGGAGCACGCAGGGGTCAATGTCAACCTGTTTGGGCAGGTGGGCGGGGCGTGCGGTGAGCGAACTGCCGTCATATCACAGCCGACATGGTACGGTCCTCGTCTCACCCATCCCCCATCCCCCGTGCCTGTCCCCGTCCCCGGCCTCAGGTCCGCGGCTTCCGGGATCTTGCAGATCCCCCCGGGAGCTCCCTGTTGTTCCCGGGCTTCAGCCTCAACACGTCAGCGAACGGTGCGTGTGCGGCCGAGCCGATTGACCGCTGCGGTGAACCGCTGTAATGGTGTGTCACTTGCTCCCCCATGTGAACCCTCGCAGGCTTTCCCCAGAACCAGCCCATTGCCGTGCACAAATCTCGCGGCCTTTCACCCGGCATCCCATTTCAGGTGGGCCTGCTGGATGGGGCGCCCGCTCTACCGTGCCCCCTTCCCTATGCGTGTGGCCGGCTTTACTAAAGCTAGTAGCTACGTTCGTCCGAGCCCTTTTGCCCCTACCTGCCACCTCCCGCACAGTTTCGGGCGCTCCTCAGCACAGACCTCAACACTCGCGCGCTGCCCGATTGGTCCAAGGCTGAGAACGAGACAGAGACTGACCCCTCCTGGTCCCCTGGTGGCAGCTCGTGCGGCTGCAGCCCCGACAACCCTGGCGGTCTTCCGCAGCGCCTGAGTGTGGAGCAGCAGTTCGGCGACATCGCATTCAGGTTAAAAAGGGGGCCATGGGCCATGAATGCAAATGTGGCCGCATCTCCGGTGTGCCGTTGTCTTTTAAGGCCGTACTTGGGGGTGATCCTCTGCATACCGTATCCTCTTGTTCCCACGCACCTCGCACCGCCCCGCCCTTTGCAGCTGGGTGGTGGGCAGCGCCTGCGAGGCCTCTGCCTCCATCACCCGGGCACTGCTCGACGAGGTGACGCTCCAGCCGGGGCCGGCTGTCACCGTAGCCCAGCTGAGCATCGGCCTGGCGTGCGGCACGTAGGCGTGGGGTGTGTGAGGGCGGGGACCGGAAGATACAGAGTGTTACACACGGTCCCCAAACGAGCTCAAGCTCCTCGGCACAACAACCGGCAATCGAAGATAAGGGCCCTTATAGCCCTTATCACAGGATAACCGCGCTGAACCGGCGTTTCGTGGCCTTTTTGCTTCCTGCCCATCCTCAGTCTGTACCGGCCCTCCAAGACCGAGGTGGACGAGGGCATCGTGCGCGACGGCCTGCAGGTGGGAGCCGGGACAGCGGGGTGGTGCGTGTGTGGTGCGGGATGAAGGCCGGGGCGATGGACACAACTGACTGCGCCCAGCCAACTGTCTTTGCCGAATCGTTGGCACGGGCCGCGGCCTTTGTCCCTGCCCTTCAGGTCGGCCGCACGTACCGGTACTGCGTCTCCGTAGCCTCAGCTGCAGACGCCAACTTCTTCCTGGATCTGGCCAACCCCACAAGCCCCGGCCGCTTCGTGTCTGAACCAACATGCCGTGATGTTACTATCGCATTTGCGGCCCAGATTTCGGGTCAGGTATGTAACACAATCTAACGGCCTGCTGGGCAATCACCATGCTGTCGGCAACTGTGCTCGCCGCCTGTGCGACCTGCAGTCCCACCGCCCACCACGCACACAGGTCCTCACGCGCTTCGACACGCCCGCACCGGGTGTACGCCTGACCGCACGGATCCCGGGCACATCGCACGTCGCCTCCACAGTCACAGGTGCGCAAGGTTCTGGGGAGCACAAGCCAGGCTCGTTGTTCTCTTGAAGGCGCAGCAGCGGGTCTTGCAAGGTCGTGGCTGACGGCAGGTCCCTCCAGCCCTGCTGCTACTGCTGCTTGCGTTCCTCACATATGACCCATCCCCCGATTACCCCGATCTGCAGACGACAGCGGGCGCTACGCTCTTACTTTCCAGGTTTGTGGGTCTAGGAACATGGTCTCCTTGGGGCCCGCCCGCCCTCACCAGTCTCCCGGCCGAGGAGGTGGCGACGGCTCCATTCATTCAGTCCTCACTCCGGCTCACCCACCTGCAGGCCACTTCCCCCCTTTGCGACCCGGTGTTGGTGCCCGAGGCCTGCAGCAGCCAGCTTGTGCGGTGAGGTGCCGCTGGCTATCTAGTTGGGCGGCGGCTGCGACTGTGATGCTTCTTGTTTTATGCCCCCACATCCCTCCTTAACCCACGCCAGGGGTAACCCGGCGTTAGCTATTTCTATTTCTATTTCTATTTCTTTATGCCCCCACATCACGCACCTGCATTTCCTCCGCCCCGCGCGCACCAGTCTCGTCGCCTCCGCCCGCACCAAGCTCCGCAGCGGGCGGGTGCTGCTGCATTCCTTCTCCATGCGCGGCCGCCCGGGAGGGGCGCAGACGCTGGCGCTAGGGCACATGCAGGTGCGCGCGTGGGTGCACGCTTGCCTGCGTGAGCTGGATGGGATGGGGCGGTCGGGACGAGACGATCGAGCGAGGCGTGGGCGGCGTGCCTGCAAACGCCCTCCCGCGCGCCGTCCTCGCAGGTGCTTCAGAACGTGGGCATAGTGGACGAGAGCGCCATGCCCATCACGGGGACTGTCAGGTGGGGGCTGAGAGAACGGGGCGGCAACTGTTGTATAGCGTCATCGGTTGACGATATATAGGGCACGCACGAAGCCAGATAAAAACAGACTGGGGTGTAAGGGGACGGGGCAAATCTTTCACCGTCATTCTGATCCTCGTTTGCGTACCCTCGCTCAATCGCCCCGTTGCCCTCGCCCACCCACGCACAAAGGTGGCCCGGGTCCAACGCCAATGCCGGCTATGCTGAAACCCGGGGTGGGTGCGGTGGGGTGCGCTGATGAGCAAAGGGCCCCGCAGTGCTTTCATGGCCGCGGCGCTTGTGTTATTTGCGTACGCCGCCTCGCGCCTCTATCTGTAGGCTGCCCCATTGTGGATGCGCGCGTCTGTGCCGTGACTGCACGCGACAACAGCACCATCAGGTCTGTAATAATATTAGTAATGGGACCCCCCAGCAAGGGGCGGGTGTGTATGAGGGGCTCCCACATCCACCACCATCCAGTCTGTACGTAGGCGACGCAGTAAGGGAGGGCGGGGGAGCGATAGGCATGTGCCAGCATGCATGCACTTGAAGCGCAATGGTGGGTGCTGAAGCACGCCACTGTCAGCATAGTCAGCAGCCCTGCCGCTCTATCTGCGCCTTTCGCTCGCTTCCACAGCTGCGTCTCGTCCGGCACCGACGGCTCATTCCAAGTCGTGGCGGGGGTGGGCGCATTCATCAGGCTCCAAGTCAAATGGAACAACCATACCTTCTCAATTGTTCCGCCTCCAACCCTCGAGGTAAGCGCTGCGCTGCGGTCATGCGCACCGGGGCACGCTGTGCACGCACATGCTAGGCCCCTTGCTTCATTCGCGGCCGTGCACTCGTTGCTTTGAACTCGGCCCGCAGGTGGACGCGGACGGTTCTTTCGAGGTCTCCACGCCCCTCTATGACTTCGATACCCGCAATGTGGAGACCCGGGTGCTGCAGCTGGGCCTGGTGGGAGGCCTGTGTGAGGTGAGGTATCGCCGGGCAGGGGTATCTAGGGTATCTCGCGCAAGCCCGGTCCTCATGCGCGCCCTGCTTGCTTTGCTTATATCGCCCGCCCCTGCGCCCCGGTCAGGTCGCCCTGGGTCGCCCCACTTTCCTCCTCACCGCTTACGACTGCAACGACCAGGCCAGCCAACCTGGGGTGGGTGCACCGTAGGGACCTGGGGTGGGTGGGTGCACCGTAGGAACCTGCGGTGGCTTGCCGCCAGGTTGCCGAGTGCAAGATAGGTGTTGATTGGGAGCAGGGAGCGGCGTCGTCTAGGGTGTCCCGAGTGGGAAAGCTGGGCCTGAGCGCCGTAGGCCAGGACAGAGGTTGTGGCTTGTCATCAATGTTTTTTATTGTTACATGGTACGAACCATTGGGGCTGCGAGCGTGCGAACACCCATGCAAGCCAGTGGCCAAGGGCTCGTAGTCAAAACACAAACCCAAAACGGGTGGCAAATAAAGCAACTGCCCAACGGTACATGTAGAACAGGGCAAAAATAAGTGGAACCCAGCAGTTGGTTGGGCCCCGCCCAGGCAGCAGCAGCATGCGCAACCGCTGGACGAATCCCGCAATGCAAACGCGGGTCGGGTCGGGTCGGGCACACGCAAAGGTGGTTCTCTTTGCTTCCGTGTCCTCACCCCCCCTATCCTCGTTGTCCCCGCACCCGCCACCCCTCCAAACCCGCAGGTGCAGCGCATGGTGTCTCTCGACTCCAGCTTTCCCTACACGTGAGTCAGGGCACAAGGCTGGCCAGCCATGGGTAGAGCAGCGGCGAGGGCGTGAGAGGGGTGTCTCGCAATGATCTGTCTTCTCCCTGCATGCGCTCGATCGCCTGGATAGATAGTCTCCTGCATGCGTTCCGCCAGCCTCGTCCACCCCCATCGCCCCTGCGTGCCCGCCCCCGCCGCAGCGCTCTCACGCTGCCAGCCCTGGCCTATGACGTGCAATTCGTGGGGCTGTCAGACCCCGCCCCGGGAGTCAGCCCCGAGGCCGTCCAAACCTTCCTTGCAATCACAGGAAGCGTGAGCTGCTGTCGCGGGCGTGCTGGGCAATGACGATGGGGAACGGGCGGGAAATCGTTTTCACAAATTTGTGTCGCTTTAAAGCGAGCGGTTTGCAGTGCGTTTGATTGGCCGGCCGAGCTAGCCACCCCAACCCCGCAACGGCGCACGTGCCCGCGTGTTTCGTGCATCCTTTTTCCCAATCCCTAGGCGGACCGCTTTGTCAACCTCACCTCGCCTCCTGGCAGTGACACGGCCACAGACACCATGGCCTTTGTGTTCTACGCTCCAAAAGAGGGTGGGCACGGTTGCAGCCTTACTTCATCGCAGGGCCAGCGGGGCCAAGGGGCGGGCGGATGGGAGTGCACGCAGGCGCTGCGCAGGAGTGTAGCCCCCGGAGCAGCCTGCTTCCCAGAATACTTGTGGTTGCGGGTGGAGCACAAGCTGCCTGCGTGTGTTGGATACGTGTCTCTTTGCCCTCCCTCTCCCCCCAATAACTTGCGCGTACAGTTGCCGTGCAAGTTTGTCGTGACATTCGGGGAGCCCTGGTGTTCTGTGGTGAGGCAACCCTCAGCAACCTTTGCGTCACCGGCACATCGGTGCGTGGGTCACATGAAAGCGGGCGGGCAATTGCCCCTTGCAAGGGAGCACTGCGGTGGCCGGCCGCTGCCTGCGCTATCCGATTTCCCGCTTCCTGTCCTCGACCCCGCCCCTGCCTTCGCAAGCAGGGCGACACCTACGCCGCCGTGTACTCGGCCTTCAGCCCCCCGGATAGTGCGCTGGTTGGCAAGGAGGTAGTCGTGTTGAAGAGAGGTAGGAGCAGCGGCGGCGCTGATACCGTGTAAGGCGGATGCGGAGGAGGCCCAGGGCTTAACCGTGTTCGCCCGCCCGTTTGTCGTGCAGCCGCCAAGTACAAAGTCAAGATCACGCTGTACGAACAATACGGGCGCCAGCGGTGCAACGACGTCCAAGGAACGGTGCTCATCCAGGACTCGATAACGGGTGAAGATACGAACCAGTGCAGCGTGGCCAAAAAGGGATGCACTCTGGGGGTGCGTTTGGGGTGGAGGGTTGGGACGGGGCGGGGCGGACGGGGCAGAGTTATTGAGTGTATTTAGTGTGGGTCAAACGCTGCTACGAGACGGGATGCCTCTCAGGTAAGGCGCCTGGCTTCGCCGCTGCTGCACTGGATTTTAGTGACTGGGCCGCCCACCTCCTCACCCAGATCTCGCTCCAAGCCACTACCAACACATCTACGCTCCTCTACGACCTCGTCCCGGGTGCCCCGAACTTCGGAGCCGCCACAGCCTACGCACTGCCCCTGTCCATCTCTGCCCCATCGGCCGGCTGGCCCAGCCGCTCTTTCCTGCTGTACGCAATTGTTGAGGCAAGTTTTATCTCTTTATACCTACGTACCGTTATTATCATCCACAACAACGCCGCTGTTCCAACGCACCGCCATGCCGGGAATTGACGCCCTGGCGCTCACGAGTCAACGGGACCACACTAGCACGCACCCGCCTTTCCTAGCTTCCAGGGTCCATTCCCTGCCCCCTCCCTCACGGCGCACGGCCGCTTGATGAGGTCCCCGCACGCACTGTGCACCCTTTGCCATAGTTTCCCCGCATACACCCTTTACTCCTGTCGTTGCGCCCGTTCGTGCACCTCGCGCACTCCCCCAGGGCACCAAAACCCGTGCCGGCACGGGCTACATCGAGGTTCCCATGCCCGTCCCCCTGCTCATCCTGAGAGACCCGCCAGGTAGGAAAGACTATTGGGGCTGGATGGGGGATGGAAGATGCTGAGGTGTGTGCGTGGCAGGCGTCTCGTCTCCCGGGGCGTACCGTATGGTCTGCATATGGTACGCGTGGTCATCAGCCACAGGTTGGACGCAGGCGGCCACTCGACACCTCCCTCACCCGAGCTCTCCCCATCGCTACTACTGCTACCATCTCTAGCTGCTATTGGTGCCCATCCTTCTTTTGGCCTCCTTGATTACTCGCTCATGCATGCAGGCGATCGCTCCTTCGCGCGGCTAAATTCGTCGCTTTCCACCGCCGTCAAGCTTTCCATGTTCTCAAGGGACCAGGACACCTGCGGCGGCCTAGGCAATCCCGAGGCCGTCAAGAAGGCCCTGCCCTGGGTGGGTCACTGTACGCCCGTCCGCGGCCCGGTGCACCTACTGCACCTTCGTTGCCCCTGGCCGCCTTGGAGTACCTCCAGCCGTGCAACTACCAAGTCACTGTTTCCTTACTCCCATGCGTGCAATGACCAACTCACACCGTTACCTTCCACCCGCACACCAGAACCTGCTCAACGTCATCCCCTTCTTTACGGTGAGTCCGAGCTGCGGCGGCGCCTCGCCTTTGCTCAAGTTGTTTGTGGTAAATCTCCCTTCTAACCCCCCCCCCCCCTCTCGCCCTCGCCGCCACCGCGCTTGCATGTGCGAAGTTTTCAAGAACAAAGGAACTGAGTGAAGCAGCTATCAGGGCGGAGAAACTGGCCACGAAGGTAAACGTTGACTGGCATACATGGGCCCGCCCGTGATGAACGAACACGGCTGGACTGTTCCGCGCGTTCATGCGCTGTTGTTCTTCATCCTACATACCCACAAAGGTCGCTTTTGAAGTCAAGATTATAAAGAAAGTATCAACTCTGGAGAAGATCGCCGGCATCTTTTCTGCTGTGCGGCAAATGGGATTCAAGGTGGGTGTGCCAAAATGGCAGACTGACGACGTACGCATTATGGCCCTGGCTGCGCTGCAAAGGCCCGTGTGCTGACCTCGTCGACCCCCCCCCCCAACCCAGAAATTCTTCGCGGCACTCGGCGAAGCGGCCATCTTGCGCAGCAAAGGATTATTAGATAGTAAAGGGATAGTAGGAGCAGATATAGGGAATATCGCCGACGGAATGGTAATCGTGAAACGTAACTTTGGGATCAGTTTTCTGAACAAGATTACGAAGCCTTTTGTGTCGCCGATCGATGATCTGCTCAAGGTGAGTGACCACTCGATGGCCTGTTGGGGATTCCAGACGTAGTAACCTCTTTGATAGTGTCGACCCTGTGTTAAGCCGGAAGTTCTGTCCGTGCCCATGCCCTACCTGCCCGAACTCTCTTTTGCAACAGTTGAGGAACATACACAAAGTCAAAGTTAACCATCCGCGGGATAACATACCGGTACGCCGTGGAGGAGGGGGGGCCGACTGGGCAATCAACATACGCTCGCTCCTCTCCGCCGCTCCTACTTTGCATGCATTCAGGGTGATACTGCCATCGTCAAGACTGGCCGACTGCCGAACAAAGGAAGCCAGCTAGTAAGCGGCGGCGGTGCAGTGGGCCTGCATGCGAACATTCAGGGATGCCGGTGGGGCGCCCGGTGACTGATCCGGCCAACGCCTTGCTTCTCAGGTCAACATGCTTACGCACTTCGACCCCGACAACATTTATAACTCCTTGGATGACGCTGGAAGAAAGGTGAGTCAAACAGGGGCATCTCGATTTGGTGGCCATGCATGCATGCCCGCCAACCTAGATGACGTGATGCTTGTCCTGATTAGTTGCACACGTGCCGTACGCCATTCTATCTTCTGCCACTTGCTTGATATATAGTACCTGGAGGAGCTGAAGGAGCTGGGTGATGCCAGCACAACCACAGAAGCGGATTCGGCGGAGGTGCGCAGGGTGGCGTTACTGCGGCAGGATATTTGCAACACCGGCTAGACGGAAGCCACTTCGCTCACGCGCGACAGGGGCCTTTTGACGGAGGCGCATCGTAGCGTGCACCCACCTCCTCACATCACCGCATCACCCACGCAACCGCGCACCCTCTTGTCAGGACCTGCCCATGGGCCGCGGCGCTGCGCTCTCTTGGCGCTCGAGCGACGACACTATCGGGGTGGTGCAGAGCCTTTTCGAGCAAGCCGGACTGTGAGTACTGCTTGATACGATGCAAAAACTGTAGTGAAGCCAATGAATAGTTGCATCGCGGCTGGGTTGTTCATGGCAGCAAGGGCGGCTATGTACAAGGGACCCTCTGCCCACCGCCGTACGCCCGTGATCAAGGACTCACGCACAGTGCGAGTACATGCGCTTGGCTTGGCTTGGCTTGGCTTGGCTTTGCGTGTACATGTGCTTGGTTGTACAACTAAGCATCCCCACGTACGTGACCCCAGGCCGGCTGACGCCGACACCGTAAACATGGCCATTTCCGAGTTTGAGGCCATGGGCCCCGACCGGACAGAGGTGGGCGCGCCCGCGTGGCAAGACGACACGAAGGGAGGGCAGGAGACGGCTAGGGGGGGTCTTGCACTACCTGGAGTAGTGGCCCCGAGGGGGTGCATGCGCTCCCCTAAAGGTACGGGAGGAGCCCAATCCGGAATGAAGCAAAAAAGGACAACATGTGACGAATAAAGGCACCACTTCGCGCTCCCTTGTCCTCACGCAATCCCATGCCAGATCACCTAGCCCGCGCGCCCTCCAATTTGATGGCTTCTCAAGCCTGGAGAAATTACAGACAGGTGTCCCCGTAATGTGGCGCGTGCCCCGTCAAACACATCCTTCTGCGCTGTCCCGCACGCAGGAGCTTCTGGCCCGGCTGCTGCTTCGTGAGAAGCAGCTGGAAGCCCTGCCCGATCCCAACCCCAGCGGATTCGTCCCCCCAAAGCTCAACCTGGAGTCAATGACCGTCGCCTTCAATAGGGTGAGTGGGAGGCAGCATTCCCCGCCCGTCGGAGGGCGTGCATGCAGCTCGTGCACTGCTCTTACGGCGGCACTACTTGACCTGGCACGTGTCCCGTGGCTGAAGCTCCGCCACCCCGCCGCCCCGCATTACCCGCATGCATGCAGGACCCTTACGGAATGGGGCCCGGCAATTCCGCCATGCAAGCCGGGAAAAGCGAGGTTCCAGACGAGTACCGGCCGAAGGGGGGCGCATCATTCGAGCTCAACCCTAAAGGCTTCAATAGCCTTGTAAGTAGGGCGTGACAGGAAGCCAGGCCACTTCATTATTATGCATTCTGACCAGTTTAGCTGCCAGACTCCGTCCCTTCCCTCAAATTTCCGGACCCTCGGGCTTTAGGCCTCACTTCAAGTAAACCCCGCGCCTCCTGTCTGTCCCCTTTCCTTGCCTTTCTTGCAGTTCCCGATATGTGCAAAGTCAGTGCTCGGCATTGGTTTCGACATGGACATCAGCACTTGCATGTGAGTGGTCTGGTGCGCCTCAGTGAAATCACATGGCAAGTCAGTAGTTAGTCATGCGGGAGAGAAAGAGGTCCAGGCGGGATCGACCGGGGAGGATCTATCCGAAGGACACTGAGTTAGTTTGCGAGTCGCCAAAATCCCCCCTTTCCGCAATTCCTCGCTCGTGTCTGTTTTCCGCCAGCGGCGCGCTCGTCCTGACGTGCACGCCTGCGGTCCAAGACCAGGGCTCGGCGGGCATTATCACGGACAAGGTGGGAGCAGGGCGGTTGTGCCACTTCATAGTACGCGACTCGGAGTTTTACTTGCATCGGACCTGCGTGATGTGGGGAGCTTGATTGCACACGTCCGCAAGTGCAACAGATTAAAGCATGCTTTGCGCAGCTGATGACATTGTTGCTTGCACTGTCGTGCACTTCGTGCACACACCCCTCCCTTGCGTGCCGAAGGCCTACTATGACGGCGAAGGCGAGGAGTCCTTCTACAAGGTGAGTCGCATGAGAGGTTTTAACATCATGGGAACACCAGGGATGGAGCCGCCAGTTACCAACGCGGGGGTCGGCGGGGCGGTAATGGGCAAGCAGGTGGCCTCGGAGTTTCCCTCCCACTGCCGGCCCCTCCCCGCTCGCTGACCCCTGGCACAGCTGACAATATCCCGGAGTGAGGGCTTTCAAACGCCCGTCGACAGCAGGTGGGGGCTTCACGACAACTCATCCCCGTAGTCAAGCATGTGAACTTGTGAACAGCCCACCTCACGCCAAAATCTCTTGAATTGCAGCCCTGAAATGGTGGACGGGGATGCTGATATGATCTTGGTAAGAGTCGATTGGGCATACCTTGATAAGGGCTAGTTTGGGGTGGGGATACACAAGGGGGCGCAAAATTGACCAACTAAGGCCACCACCCGCATGGGCCCATGCAGGCACCTACGTTTGCAATCATGTAAGGAGGGGCCGGAGGCCCTTGTCAAGGGGGCCGGGGGCCATGTATTGAGGGACCGGGGCCCCATGTAGTTGGGGCCTGGGTTGATGTTGGGTCAAAGGCCAGCTTGCCTCGCGCGCGTCACAGCTTGTTCTACATACACGTGATCCTAACTTGTCCGGACTCCAGGTTCACTCTTGAGGACAAGCTGTCGCTTGACACACGCACCTGCAACCCCATCGCTACAATGGGCGTTCCGGGTTTCGCCCTGCGGGATGACTTGCACGGCACGGCCTGGCACAGGTAGACTTGAAGGGTGGATTGAAAGAGCATGGGCCTGCGCAGCGGTAAACATGAGTGTCCCATTAGTCCCATCCTGCCCAGCGACAGCCCTTCTGCTAGTGTCAGCCTCGCACTCCCTTTCCCTTCCCCCCCTCCCCCTTCCCCCAGCGTGTGGCACATCAAGAACGTGCTGGTGCCCGACGTCGTCGAGAACCTAGCAAAGGAGAAGGCCAAGAGCCAGCAAGACAGCCGCAACATTCTCAGCCTAGAGCAAGTAGGTTTTGACTTGTGATGCTGAAGGTGGTAGATGGCGTATACTTATGGCCTTGTTCATCATGGGGGCATGTATGAAGCCGTCGGGATGGAGGTATCATCGACTCTGCTGGACGGACTTCCAGTCTATTGACCTTCAACGCCTGCCCGCTTGCACCGCCAACCCCCATTCGCATGCAGTCCCTGAGTGGCTGGAATAACATCCTCCAAGTGTACGAACAGATGAACGCTGAGTCACGGAAAAACAATCAGGCGGCGTTTCCAAACTACCAGGTGCGGGGGAGGCTAATACTTGCTGGCTGCAGGGAAGTACGGTAGTGCCCTGCCTGGGATGCGGTGGCCTGGGGGGCGGCCTCGGTCCCTCGCGGATTGCGGCGTCAGCGCCAGGAGCAGGAGCCTGGCCCCTCAGCGGCGCGTGCCCTGCTCCAAGTGCGGGCGGGAGGGCGCGGTCGCCTTCTGTGCGGTGCCGCGGGTGTCCAAGCGATGCCGGGGACTCAGAGGACTGTCGCCGATGCGGCCCTCGCCCGCCATGTCCCCAGCCGCCCCTCAGCGCTAGCTACCCCCGAGCGCCACGGTCCCCTTTGGCGGTCCCCTGGCGGCCCGCCTCGGCCCGTCAACAGTATTGCTCCGCCCCTGCGTTGATGTGCGTGCCTCCAGGTCCGGTCCCAGGCGGACCTCGTGGGCGGTACAGTGGAGGGCGTGTGGCAGCAAACCCTGGACATACACCCTGACAGGTGAGAGTGTTGAGAGCGAGGGCACAATGTTCCTCCCAGATGCACATTGTGTCAAGCGCGAGCACAACGCCCGAGGGCACAGGCTGGGCAGATAGGGGCGCTTGATTGCCTGCCTTCGGCGATGAACGAAGTGCAGCTAGCCCTTGCTGCCACCTGAGTCTCCCAGCAGCTTCCTCCCAGCCAGCTTCCTCGCAGCGACGCATCCCTCTGACTCGAGCGGGCGTGCACTGCACTCTCATCACTGCACCGGCCAGCGTGCTCAGCATGCCTACTCACTCCTCGCATTTGCTTGTACGTAAGCTTTTGAAGGGAAATAGACGGGTGCATCCGTTAACGCTCGATATACTCAATCCGCATAGGCGCGTAATGGCCCACGAGACCCGCTCCATCGATCCCGCCCGCTTGGAGCACTCTCCCGTGTGGAAGCAGGTACGTACGCAACAAATTAGCTAGACCGGGCTACCTGGGCCGGCGGGCTCGTCACGTGACGCAACGCCGTCCGCGCAATGCCGTCTGTCCAACATACCTGCAGCCAACGCCGTGCCGCGGTCCCTCGCCCCCTGCTCCAGGGCTACTTTGAGGGCGTCGAAAAGCTGCAGCAGCTCATGCTCAGGACACAGGTAACACTGGCTACAGTGGATGGCTGGCGGGGGGAGGCAGGGCCTCATCCCCCTCCCCTACCTCTTCACCCGACCTAGCTACTCTTCTTCACCCGACCTGCCTCTTTGCTTGCTCCCCCCCTGCAACAGGCGTACATGGACGCCGCCTCGGGCAACACCGTGGTTAACCCCCATACCAAGGCCGCAATGGGCACCGTGGCGGCGGACAAGCAGCTGGACATGCTGCAGCAGGCGAGCTACTTGTGGGCGGGGAGCCATACAAACGAGCCGCAACAGCTCGTGTTTGCAGTTATATGCATATATATCTCACGGTGTGTGGCTGTGACATGAGGATGGCCTCTGTAGCATCTGCGTGCATGCTGCCCGTCTGCAGGTGAACAACGTGGAGTTCAACACGGTCAGCTTCAGCGGCGGTGGAGCTCTGTACACCTACTCGGTGACCACGACGTCTACCATCTCCACCAAGATTGCCTTCAGCGTCAGCTTCAAAGTGCGCGCATGCCGTGATCTACGTGACCTTGACGTGTTGCGTATGTGGTGCTAGACGGCTGCGGAGCCAACTCTATCTGGGCGGGGGGGCACACGGGTCAGGGCGCTTTGCCGTGAAGGAAGCCGTACGCCATATCGCCACCCGCCGCTCGCCCACTTTCATCCGTGCCTCCTGCGAGCCAGGCAGCTGATGAGCTGAGTTTACGGAATGTATGCCCCGCCCGCTTGCCCGCCCCCGTGATTAATCGCACCAGGACATGTTTGGATTCCGTGGCGCTTCTCGCGGAAAAGCGTTTTTTGGCACCCTCCTGCAAAGCGATGATGAAAACCGTAAGAGAAGGGCAACAAGGGAGCCGGCCGGCCGCGGTGCTTTTGTTTTTTTGGGGGGCCGGGGGCCGCCCACATGTTTCACTGCCGGTTACCAACATCGGCCCGGACCTAGATTACCCAACGCGCAGTTAACACGTCCGCCGCCCCTCCCACTCCCCATGCACCCCATCCCACCCCCCACCCCGCACCTCCCGTGCTCAGTTTATGGCTTCGAGATTGAATTCAATTCGGAGCTCCTGCAGGTGCGTCTGAGCTGGAGTCAGTAGTCGGGAACTCGGGATTCATTCAAGATGATGCAAGCCAGCCAGGCTCGGGGACTCGCCCCCGCCCCCTTACTTGCGAAACGCTGTTGGACTCCATTCAGAGTGCAGCCCTGTAGCTCTCCATGCCAAGTGTGCTAGCTGCGTGCTCATTGTTCCTCACGCGCACGCCAAGCCCCAAGCATCCGCCGTACATCTGCCACACACAGGAGACCGAGCGCCAGCGCACAGTGAGCTTCTCTCTGTCGGACGACGATGTGGGAGACGCCTTCCTCGTCAAGGTGAGAAAAAGGGGAGGCAAAGCAGGCGTGTCACCCCGCCTAGGTGGAGACTTGCGGGTGGACAGCAAGATAGAGGCGGCCCGCGGGCAAGCGAAGGATTCATCTGGTCTGGTACGAAGCCCACCGTACAAGCCCTGTGTCGCCCGCTCACACCTCATGGCCTGCTTGCCCATCAGTGACTCGCTGCAATTATCACAAAAGGCTTGACTTGTAACCGTGATCGCGCGCAGGTCCGGAACGATCCTGCTTTCGGCACGCCCGTGTTTGAGACACTGGCGGGTAAGCAGCGCGGGAGCGTGTAGAGGTACTGTAGGCGAACCGCACCCACGCTCCAACTAATAACCGGACCGCCCTTCCCCAACCGACCCCAGGCCGCTCCAGTTGCCCCTATGAGAAGGGTACCCTGCAGCGTGAGGCCGCGAGCATCTCAGTGCTCGGCGGGCAGAACGTGCAGGTGCGTCTGGCAGGCCTCCGTTGTTTGTCCCTCACTTGCGGCGAAAAATACCATACGATACGTTGCTAGGTAGAAGGGCTTGGGTGCGTGCGTGCCTGGCATGCGGTTTGCTTGACTGCGGGAGGACACTCGCAACGGCCAGCCGAACGGCCGAGGCTTGGGGGATGCGATCAAGCTGGACCTACAACTGGTCACGTGTTATCCGAACCGCGGACACACACCAGCCATCCGCTTCCCGCCTGCCCCAATGCCATCCAGTTTCACGGCGTGCCCCGCTTGCCCCGCTTGCAGGCCAACATCCGGCAGGGCGACGAGGCTGTTTTTGAACTACTGCTGGAGAATGACTCGGGCACAGATGAGCAGGCAAGCACGGTCGGGGTGCTAGATCAAGGAACGCGGGCCGGACGGTGGGGGGCTGTTGCCGCGCCCCTGACACCGGTTTTTGACTCGGGCTTGGCCTAGCCCAGTCCACTCCGCCTCCGCCAGGCTGCTACATGTATCCTCCACTGCTCAACAGGGCAAACAGTCCCGGTTACGCTGGCTTTCCCCGCCCACCTGGGGCCCCCACGCCCACCCCGCACAGGTCGACCTGCAGCTGGGCCCCGACCTGGCGTCCAACAGCGCATCCATGGCCCTTCAACTCATGGTTGGTGTACTTCATTTCGAATTAGGGGAACGATAGGGGCTTGTTTGGGGCGGGGGCGATGTGAACATGCGGCGGTGATAGCGGGAGGCTGGGGGGAAACATTGGTGGAAAGTAAAGGCGCTTGTGCGAGGCCGCGGGGCGCGTTGCCCGGAGGTGGAGCATGTAAGGGGTCCGCTCGCGCGGTGCAACCCGCGCACCGGTACACACCTTGTGGGCCGCATGCCGGGTGCGGCTGATTGCTGAGTCTGTGCCTCACCGCCATGGCCACTCGGCTGCCCCCATTACTTCCGGCCAGGGTGCCCCCTGGATCTCCCCTGTTCCCTTTGGCCTGCGAGGCCCCTTCGCGACGCAGACCAGGGCCCTCGTGACGGCCAAGTGAGCGGGGCGCAGTTAGCGCAGAGGTGGGCGCTGCCACCTCAGCATGCAACAACAAGTAAATGGCACAGACAGCGTCCCATCTTACACCCGTCCCTCGCTGCCCCATCGTGTGCAGGTGTGGACCAAAGTACCCGGTTGCGAGTGTGGACGTGGTCGCGTGGGGCACATGCGACGACAGTGAGGCGACAAGGGAGGGCGATCAGGGAGCCCGGTGGCTTGGGGCGAGAGGGGAGGGGGGCGAGAGGGGAGGGGGACGAGAGGGGAGGGGGCGAGAGGGGAGGGGGACGAGAGGGAAGGGGGCGAGAGGGGAGGGGGCGAGAGGGGAGGGGGCGAGGGCTGCAGCGCATGTACTTCATCCCTGGCACTCCCGCTGCTTGCCTGGGCGCATCTTTCTGTGCCATCCGCGGTTCTCCTCCAGCCTCTCATCCTTCCCTCCCCGCCCCCCGCACCCCGCACGCTTCCCCAACAAACAGTGGAGCTCTCGCGCACCTCCCTCACACTCTTCTGCTTCAGCCAGTGCCCCCAGGCCGAGTGGCCGCAGGTGAGGGGAGCGAAGCGCGGGTTGGACCAGGGGCCGGTGGTGGTGGGTTCGTTGGACCAGGGGCTGCGGGTTCGTGTGAGGAGGTGCAAGGCTTTCCAACCGGCTCGGCATCTGTATGTGCTAATGCCTCACCCGCTGCTGCCCTACCTTGCAGGCCTGGCCGCCCGTGCAGCCGATTATCTTCAACCTCAGCGACGACTCCAGCCGCAGGGTGAGGAGGGGTGGGGGGCGCCAGTTGCTCCATTCGCTTCACCCCAAGGCGGGGAGTTCTAGCCGTGAGGCAAGGAACCCAGGCGAAGCGGGAAAAAGCGTGGCGAAAAGGAGGACCACCGGGCTCGCCTTTTGTGGGGGAAGCCGCAGGGGGTGAAGGGGTGGGTTGCTTCCGGTCAGCGGGAGGGGCGGTATTAGTGCATTGAACATCCCTCTGCTCCCGCCCTGCCCCACAGCCGCTGACCCTGACGCTCTTCAATCCAGCCTACGCGGTCCAGACGTGGCGCACTCACCCCCGCCTGGAAGGGGACGGGGCGCGGGTGGGTGTGGCAGTGCGGGGTTTGGGGGGGGGCACACAGCAAGCGGCAGCGAGGGCCATCGGGGCGGGAGCAGGTTCTTTGCAAGCGAACGCAGTCCATTCACTCATGCCCCGCGGTTCCCAAGCTGGGCTGCAGGACGGCCCCTGCCCAGTTGCGCTACCGCCAGAGATAGATGCCAGCCCCACCAACCCGCACCCGGCAGAGTCAAATATGGCGACGTTACACCTTGCCCCCCCGCCCTTCCTCTCCCCTGACAAATCCAAGAATGGGACGCCCCGAGTGGGGGGCGTCTGCCAAGGGGGCGGGCGTGAATGAGGGCGGGGCAAGCCTCCACACACCCACCACCACCACCACCCTTCCTCTCGCCACGTGACCGTGACCCCCCTTCCTCTCCCCTACCTGCCTTAGATCATGGTGGAGTTCACCAACCTGGCCGACACCGTGGGCGTGTGGTCCCCTCTGCGCAACGCCACGGGCACCATTGTGGACTTCGCTCAGCTGGAGAATGCCTTCGGGCTTGCGAGCTTCGATTGGGACCTGGTGAGGCGGGGGTGAGGCGGCGAGATAAAGGGGGAGGTGAAGGGGGGAGGGGCGGGTCGGCAAAAGGGCGGCTCCACGTGCAGTGCCGCAGTCCCCGCCACATACAGCACACTCGTGCGCCGCCCTTTTCTCTGTGCCCTCCTCCGTCCCCAGACCACCCTGCTCGATGGCGATTACCTATTCCGCTTTGTGTCGCTGTGCACAGCGGACGTGGGAGGTGTGCGGGGATCCGGATCCGGGTTGGGACGGCGGTGTGGGGAGTGTACGGCTGGGCATACACCACAGCCGCATTGTCAGGTCGGACTCTAACCTTTGTCTGGTCGGGTCGGGGCGGGTCGGGTCGGGCTCTAAACTTATATGTGATCCCCCGCCCGCTTCGTCGTCAGGCGGCACCGACTCCCGTCTCGAGGGCTCTCCGCTGCGGCTTCTGGTGGACACGCGGCGCCCGCTGCCCGCCGTCAACTCGCTGCTGCCCAACTCCATGACTTGGCTGCCGGGTAGGCGCAGGGCTGGTGCCTAGTTCAGTTAAAAATGATGGGGCCTGAGGGCTTAATTAAAGTCAGCGTATAGATAAAAGGATGAGCTACAAGCGCTGGCAGCTCCATGAACTGGCTGCCGGGCGAGACGCCGGAGCCCAGGATTGCACGCAGCACGGGATGCGATAATCAGCCCGCCGGGGTGGGTATTGCTGGCTCCTCCATCCGCTCCTTCCTGCCGCCCAGGCGACCTCATCTGGATTGACTTCACGGAGCCGCTCGACTGCCGGCAGCCCTTTTCATTCGCCTGGAGCGGGATCACCACGCAAGCGGGTTCCA
The DNA here is from genome assembly GCA_016858145.1 of Edaphochlamys debaryana. Classification (NCBI taxonomy): domain Eukaryota; kingdom Viridiplantae; phylum Chlorophyta; class Chlorophyceae; order Chlamydomonadales; genus Edaphochlamys; species Edaphochlamys debaryana. The sequence goes on along the minus strand of JAEHOE010000095.1, from coordinate 370,833 downwards.
CGGCAACCACGCCGGTGAACCTGCCCGGCTCGAGTGAGCGGCAGGGGCTGGGTTTGGGGTGCATTTGGGCATTGACTGCATGCGGTGACGCGCGTGAGCTAGCTAGTCTGCGCTTGCAAGGCCGGACGACAGACGGTACCGGGGCCGTTCCCTGAAGCTCCCTCTCAGATGACACGGCTCGAAGGCTCGCTTCCCTGGGCTGACACTCATCCGCCACTATGCCACAGACGAAATCATCCCCGCGTGCGAGGGCCGCCGAGTCTCGCTCGTCTGGAACCCCCTGGCGCGGGCCCCCGCCCTGGCGGGCAACCGCACCGTGCGCCTGCAGCTGACCGGCGTGGCAGACCTCGCCGGCAACGTGTACCCGGGACCCATCAACCTCACCTTCGTGACGGGAAGCGTCAGCAGCAACGTAAGCAAGGGGAGCGCGCCGGCAGACAAGCGCCGTTAGGCGTGGCGGCGCACTGCCGAGGGGCCTCGCTGCACGCCTGAGCCGTTCGGCCGCTTTATATCCGTTAATTGTATGTGCTGCCCCCGCCCACCTAAACACTTCAGGCCACCATCAGCATCAACCTCGCGCTCGGGCCCCTGCCGACCGGCGCCCGCCGCCTGCTCTTCACCGGGGCTGCCGCAACCAGGGCGGCCGGGGCGGAGCTGCTGGAGGGCGCTGGGGCCGGGGTGGAGCTGGGCGGCAGCCGCCAGGGGCCGGGGCTCGACCCCCTGGCCTTGGTCCGTTGGCGCAGCGGTGTCCAGAATGAGGAACAGGAGGAGGAGGAGGAGGAGGAGGGCATGCAGGGTGATGGGCTCGTAGCGCAGCTTACACGGCGGCTCAAGGCGGGGCGGGCTCTGCTTGCCTCCATCAATGACGTCATCGCGCAGTGCTGGGCTGAGCAGTCGGGCGCTGCTGGGGAGGGCGAGGCGCGTGCCCCCGGCTCCGCCGCGGCGGCCACCGCAGTGGTGGCTACGGATGTCACGCGAGACGACGACCTTCTCACGCTGGTAAGTATGTAATATGCATGGAGATCAGGGGCCGCGGCGTCGGAGGAAACACAGCAGGAAGTGCGTGGCGGATTGGAGCGGCCCACTGTAGCACACGTTGTGGAGGGTTGACTCATCTGAGCTCGCATTCCCCCATGTGTGTGCCCGTCCTGCTCCCACCCAGATGGTTGAGCTGACTGTCTCCACCGACCCCACCACGGGCGAGGGGGCTGATGGGGTGACCGCGCGGCTGGTCCGTGCCGTCAAGCAACCGGATTCCTGCCTTGCGTCCAGCCTGAAGGAGCGCTTTGCCGGGGTTCAGGCGCTGTGGGCGGCAAAGGTGAGCTGCACACAGGCAGGCACGCGACCAGCCAGGCCCCCCTTCCTGGCCCCCTTCCTGGCCCCCTTCCTGGCCACACGACATGGCACATGCATGCAGCTGCGGGTGGAGGGCGATGGGCGGCGGGCATGCCGCCCCTTTACGTGCCTCCCTTGCCGCGCCTCACCCCTTCCCACCTTCCCTCCTCCCTCAGGAGATCGACCAGCAGCTGATGGCGGGCGTCTCAGATGCCGGCCTGAGGGCCGCACGGGACGCGGCCGCACGCACTGCACGGGGGCTGGGTCTGGCTGAGGCCTGGGCCGCGAGCGTGCAGGCGGCCGCAGCGGCGGAGGACGCGGAGGAGCGCGCCCGCCGCGCCAAATCCAACCCCATGCATGTCCTCATCACGGGGGAGGGAATCGTCGACGACGCCTCTGTGTCTGTGGAGGCCCCCCATGCTCGCACGGACGATGTTGACCACGGCACCACCACGCAGATCCGCCGTACGCTGAACAACAACCAGGACGCCGCGGCGCGGCGATCGGCCGATCAGTCGACCCCTGGCCGGCGGCCGCTGCGCGCCTGGGCGCTGTTGGCCCACCACCCCCTGGGCGTCTCCGTCACCGTGGTGGGCAACCTGGTGGCGGTGGGGGCGGTGGCGGCCCTGTGGGTGTTTCGGCGCAGGCTGATGACGCGCAGGCCCCGGCACGGCACGGTTGGAGGCGCAGGCCAGGGGGGCCCGCATGTGGCAGGAGGCAGGGGCGGCGCCAACGTGGCGATGGCGCGGCAGGCCGATTAGTTGAGGGAGCTCGGCCCGGCGCTCGCATGCATGCTCGAATCATTCGGATGTAGCTTCATCATGTTGTCTTGATCGGCGCGCACTGCTGTTTCTTACCATAAGTAAAGGGCTCGGCACCCCGTCCGCGGAGCCATGCTCCACGTTTGCAAGGTCGGGGGGTAGGCGCGCGGGGAGGGGGGCTTGCCCTTCTCGCCTCGCTTTCACACATTTCCCGCCCACCTAGGCCTGGCGCGCACCGCGGGCCTTGTGAGCGCGCAATTAGTAGCTTACTTGCTTTGATAGGTGTTGGTCTGTAGTGCTCGATGCGGGGGCACGTGTGCCCTTTTGGCTTTTTATTTGCAGAATGGTAAATTGGCCCCTGACTTATGGCGGCGTTCCGGCGATGAGGTGAAGTGCTGGATTGCGCGGCCCCAGTACTGCCCGGCCTTGCGGGGTTTGGGGCTCAGCCCTTGTCCCTGTCCTGAGGAGGACAGACGCCGCCCTTGTTAGTTGCAGGATGGTTATTTGCAGGCAATAATAGTGCACTGGCCGGGCCGGGCCGGGCCGGGGTCCATGCGCCCGTACCCGTAGATAGCCGCAGGCCCGTAGCTGCAGGTGGGTCCGGCCGGCTCTTCAAGCTGCCCTGTAATACTAGTGAAAGTTAGACGGGGCCAGCCCCTGGGAGGGCCGGTGGCCTTCGGTTGGCTTGCCGACCGGCCTCGGTACCCTACGAGGGGATGCAGAGGCGCGGGGAACCCTGACAAGAGGGGCCCGTGTAGCAAGATCGAATTTCAGCCACCGTCAGGCATGCAAAGCCCAGGCACCAGTTTACTGGTAGGTGGCATGCAGTGCTGGGTGAGACCTTCGGGGTTGCCCCGAAGGGCGGAGACAAACTGCTGAGCTTCGCATGCCACAGCTGCGTGTTTGTGCAGTCAGTGCGTGTGGGCAGGTGCCAGGCGGAGGCTGGGCTCAGCGGTTCCGGAGGGCTCGCTGGTCACATCCCCCCACCCCCCTGGTTCGCCCCTTGGCCCCGGCCACGTCATCGATCGGCCACCCTGCGAAGCCGGAGCGAGTACGACTGGTGAGCGGGACAGGGTGGCAGACCGCTTGCTTGCTCCCGTGCTCCCTCGCTTGAGCGTCAGGTGTACTCTGCGTTACATGGCTGCCCCCCCGCCGACCCCACCCCTCCCCGCTCCCCCACATGCCGAGCCCCCTCCTCCCCCGCCCCCCGCCCCCAGGCACATGCTTGCCGTGGAGCTGGTGTGCCGTGCGCGATGCACCGGCAGCGCTGCTGGAGGGGCTGTGCCCCCGCGGCGAAGCTGGTTGCCAACCGCAGTGCGGCTGTGCAAGGGCTGCACCGGCGCGATGACTGCAAGGACCTGGCCGCCTTCCTGGACGACCTGCTGTCGAGGGCAGGGCACACGGGTTCGCCGCCGCTGTGCGCCAAGCCTTGATGCCAGGCCCGCTTGGATGGGCCCATCCCCGGGGTGGAGGGCTTGCACGCTGCGGAACGGCACGGACGGACCCTTGCAATGCCTTTGTGCCGCCGTGTCGGACTGTGGTTGCGAGGGGCGAGTGTGGGCGAAGGGACTGGGGGCCTATTGCCGCGGGTACGTGTCGGCCGTCGGCCCGTTGGGGATTCGTGAGCCCGTGAAGGACCTGGGGTCCCATGGCGCGAGTTTACGTTGGGCCGTTGGGCCGTTTGGGCTTTGGGGATTCGCGGCCTGATGCCTGCCGCAGACCGTATTCCCGGGCAAATGCAAGCGAATTCACGGGACACAAGCCCCTGTAATTGGCCCTCGGCGCGTGTGGGGGGTCACGGCTGGTGCCAATGTTGTGTTACAACAGTAGAGGAGCACCAACGGAACGGGGAAGCAGCGGCAGCAGAGCAGGGCACGCTAGGGCAGGCTTGGCAACATTGCAAGCAGCTCAACCTTCTGCCGCATGGGACGTCGGTAACGTAGCCCTACATTGCCACGTCTCTGCAACGCACATTGTCCTCAACCCTCGCTCAAGCATCCATCAACGCAACAGAGCAGCACAGGAAATAGCACCACCGAGCAGGTCGGTGGGATCCATTATTCGGCGCCGCCCCTAAGCCACATCCCCTCGCCACCCCACGCACACATCAAGAGCGTAGCCCAGACAGTGAGCCCCGCCCGTCAGCGAATGCCACGTTAACCCAAGCAGTTACTCTCAACATCCTTTGCAAACTCTTGCGAGTCCTTGTGGTCTAACAGATAGGAGGGCTGCCTTCGTGCAAAAGACGGAACCCACGCGCCAGAACCGTTCGGGCTCACACGCTACGCTCCAATGCCCGGCCTTGGCCCACCCTGGGCTGGCGAGGCGGCGGTCAGAGATAACGGAACCCAACAGGCACGCCCCTCAGCACCCGAGCCTCATCTCAGCCAGACAGAGCTAGAACATTAGGCTGCAACCTAGGCCATAAGGTGAACCACAAGGGATAAAGAGTCGAAAGCGAGCGGCGAGATGCGGTAACGGACCTTGTCCATCCTACCAGGCCCAAGCTGGGGGCACTAAACCCTCTCCCGGCGGACAGCGGGTAGCGGCGAGCAGCGAAACCCATCCCCAAAAGCCAAAAAACGAGCGAATGGCTCACACATTGCGCCCCACTGCCCAGCCTGCGCCCACAAGGGCTTCCCGCGGCGGCGGTCGGAGATCAAGGGATGACATGACCTACATGACCATGACATGGGGCATCCTTGCCTGTTGTTATGCTCTCAGATACCGGCACGACGGTACGGATACGACACCGAGCGGCTGGGCCCCAACGATATCAACCGAAGCTCAAGCTCCAACCCCAAGCCGCCATCACGCCATGCGCCCCTAACGGGCAAGGCGTACGGCATATGCGTACACGACTAGCGAGGTGCAAGGCACAAGAGGCGTTTCCGCCCCCTACAACCCAAGTCGAGGAAGCTACCGGTAAAGCCATCTGTCTCTGAAACTTGCGGCCTAGGCGCGGGCCGCGTCGCTGCCGGCACCCTCCGCCACCAGCTGCTTGGCCGCCTGTCCCGCCGCCGCCGCCCCCGCCGCCCCGCGGGACAGCTCCTCCACCAGCGGCGCCAGCCAGCAGTCCAGCACGTCCTCACTGCCGTACCACACGACACCTGCCGTACATGGAAAGCCGGGCCGGCGTACACAGCACGATGAGTCCGCAAGATGACAGGATGCGCAGGGCGGCTGTATGTGGAGGCCCAGCGAGGGCATACCCGCGCTCGAAGGACGCCCGACCCCCCCCCCCCGCACAATCGCTCACGCTGGCTCCCCCACCCCACATCTCAGTAAGGGCATGTCACACGGCCCCTCCCAACCCCTTCCCCTCCCCTTTACTTCCCTCCCATCCCTGGAATCCCTCCCTTAACCTCAACACCCACCCCCCGGGAACCCCCTCACCGCTCTCCTTCTCGAAGGTCCCGATCTTGCTCATGGAGTGGTACACGCCGTCCAGCACCAGCCGCCGCGCCCCCGGCAGCATGGCGGAGCGCAGCGGCACCACGCAGTCGCCCTCCAGGCCCTGGGCCTCGCCGCACACCTGGGGGGGAGGGGGGGGGATGGGTGAGGAGGAAAGGAGGTGGGGGCAGGAGGTGTGTTGGCATGCGTGGCATGGGGATGCGGGGTGGGGTGGGGTGGTCAGCGTAGCATGGCAGGCCTTAGCCTCGAGCTAAGAACGGGTTGTGTGATTGTAGCCGGACCACACGGAGGATGGAGGATAAAGGTGGAGGAAACGGAGGATGGGGACACTGGTAGGGGCTTCATGCCAGAAGCGGGGGTGGAGGTGGGGGCTGCTGGAGGTGGGGGCTGGAGGTGGGGTGGTGAGCGTTGCACGACAGCTTGGCGATCGGGCAGGCGATCGGGCCATTGTCCGACCATGTGGTGCTGACATGCTGACGGAGCCCCTTGTAGCAGCACTGCCCTTCAGGCTGACACCAAGCGCCGGGACCACCAGACAGCCCGCACGATCGCCATACTGTCGTACCTCCATGTAGCTGTCGTACGCGTACTCCTCGGGGATGCGTGGGCCCTCGCGCGGGCGCGGGAAGGTGCGGAATCCGCGCACGGTGCGGCCGCAGATGGAGAGGTAGGCCACCCCCTGGTCCGCGAAGAAGGCGCCCGGGTAGGTGTGGTCCACCCAGCCCTGCGCGCCGCCTGGGGTTGGAGGTTGGTGAAGGGGTGGAGGCATGGGGGCGGGCTTCATCCCGAGACGCTCCTACCCCCGCCTCATCACAGAACCCCGATGCCTCCAACAATCCATGCGCGCCCGCAACCTCCACCCAGACACCTTACGCCACCCCCACTCCACCCCTATGATGCCCCCGCCCTACCGGCCATGTCCCGCTCCTTGGCCTGACCCCTCCTTGCTTGCCTGTGTCCCCAGCCCCGCAGACTAGAGCCCCTTCCCGCCATGCCCCCGCCCTACCGCCCTACCGCTCATGTCTCCCTTCTTCTCCCCCGCTGCGAATCCCTAGTGACTCCAACAGCCCCAACCCCAAACTTGCATCCGTGAACCCTGCCCCTTCTCATGCCCCCACCCTACCGGTCACCACATCACCTCACACTGCCCCTCGCCCACCATACCCCCGCCCTACCGGTCATGTCCCGCTTCTTCTCCGGCGGCGGCGGCCGCTGCGGCGTCCCCAGCGTCACCATGGCCCGCACAGCCGGGTGGGGCCGGGAGCCGGCGGTACCGGGGGGCGGCGGCGAGCCGCCGACGGCGGCGGCGTCAAAGGCGGCGGCCGCCACGGAGGCCGCGAAGGCTGGATCCGGATCGAAGGAGGCGGAGGAAGCCATGTCGAGGGACGCGGCGGGGGTGGTGACGGTGGAGGGGGTTGCGGAGGAGGAGGGGGAGGGGGCGGGGAGGGAGGCGGCGAAGGCGGGGTGCTGGTAGCGGGGGTCGCCCAGGTATGCGCGGCCCAGCCAGCCGCCCGCCGAGTGGCCCACCAGCACCACCTGACAGGGGGGGAGGGGGGAGGCAAGGGGGGGGGTGATGGCGCAGGGAACAGGGAAGCGAGGGATGCGTGTGACGACCCGAAACTGACGCCACCCGAGCCCATACGCCGCGTTTCCAGGCATGCTACAAAACGATCGGTTCAGAGCGCACCCTGCACTGCACTGGCCGCTGGCGCCTTGGGTACCGGGCACATGCCTGTGCTCGTGGACTCCCTTGCACTCAGAACCCCCCGTTCTGTCCACCTGCTCCGCCCCCGTCTGCCCTGCAACCCCACCCAATGCCCCAACCCCCCAAGCCCCCCACGCTCCCCACCTGCGCCGACCCCGTCTCCCGCCGCGCCCGCTCCACGGTTGCAGCCACCTTCTCCAGGTACCTGACCAAAGGGGGGGGGTGGAAGGCAGCCGAACGGGTGGCCAGATTTGATGCCCATCCCTACTTACGTCACCCCCGTCCCAAGCTCCCAACCGCGCCTTGCACCCCTCCCTCCTCTCCCTGCCCTCCTTATCTAACCCCTTCCCTCTCCTCCCCAACCCTCCTCACCCCTCCCCTCCTTCCCCTCCCCTCCTCAACCCCTTTCGCCCCCCCTCACCAGGTGTACCCCGGGTCCGTGGTGAGCTGCCCCCGCCAGAAGCGCAGCGTCAGCAACGCCTTGGCCACTCCGAACCACTCCTTGCGCTCCACGGGCACCACGAAGGGGCGCCAGCCGCGGACCTGGGGCCAAGGGGTAGGGGTGGGGCGGGGTGGGGGGGAAGGGGGAATGGGAGTGGGGGTTTGGGCTGAGGATGGTTTGAGGAGGGGGCAGGGGTGAGGGGAGTGTGGTAGGGGGTGGCGCAGCGGATGGATTCGCGGAGACGGCTGGGAGGGGGCAGGGGACTCCTTCCGGGAACTGTCTCGGGGGCTCCTACGTCCCACGTCGAGGTCTAACGCCTCCTGAACTGCATCCTCCTACTGATCCTAGCCCTCGCTCCTCACCGCTAGCCGGGTGGCGATAGCGGCCTCCTCGTTCCCAAAGGGCTGCGTGTAGTCGGTGGAGGCATTGCCAAAGCCCGGCAGGATGACGATGGGCGGGGCGCCGGGCGGCGCCTCGACCCGGGGTTGGCCGGATGGCCGCGACCAGGCCACCTGATTCTCCTTCCACTCGGGCTCTGCGGTTGAAGGCGGAAGTGCGGTGGGGTGAGGGGTGATTGTGCGGCGGGGAATGTGGGGCCGAGGTTGGAGCCGGCGTGTGTCGCGGGCGGTGCACGCGCTCCAACCACAGGAGTTCGCGCCGGACTGATCAACGCGGAACGCTTTCCACTGGGTGGATTAGCGTGGGGGCAAGGAGGAACCAGCGGGACGCAGCGAGCGAGTGCAAGCGAGCGTTAAGGAGCGCGACGAGGAGGGTCCACACCTGTCACCCGAACGTTTCCCGCGCCTGCCCAACGCTCTAGCGCTACAAGTGGTAGACCCTCTTTCAACGTCGCCTCGGCCAACGCAGACCTTGGATGGGTGCGTGGGGTGGTCCGAGACGCCCGCGAACGCACCTGGCAGGCTGTCCACATCATGGTAGACAGAGTGAGCCCACACCTGCCGCTGTGTCGGTGAGCGGATGGCCGAACGCCTGGCCTTGAATTGCCCCAAGCCGCATGGACGCACGCTGAGGAGCGGCCCAGCCGGGCGCTGGATACTCCTTGGGCCACAGCTGCTTGATGGTCCGCTCGCAAGCTTCATTGCGTTACGGACAGGCTGATGGGTGTTGCAGCCAAGGGTATTCGTCGGCACGCGCCTACGCAGCGGCTTGCACCCGGGGGGGCATACGGCGGGGGCTCCTGGGCCCTCAGTTGTAAGGTGGCGCGGGGGAAGCGGAATGTGGGGGAGGGGCGGAGGGGCGAGGGTGTGTATGGGGCGCGTCGTGAAGCGCATGCCACGGCAATCGCAAGGTCGCCTCGGACGCGCTTCCTCGCCCTGCCTCCGCCCGCCGTCTCGCTCATTTCGAATTGCCTGCTGCCTCGAGCACTTTACATGACCGGCTAGCCTAGTAAGCGCGGTTAGGTCGCGCGGTCGCGCCAACCCGCAGAGATGCCGCTCCAGGCCACGACGCGGGTCAACACGATGGCCAAAACGACGGGTGGTGGTGCCAAGGCCGGTGGCAGGTTCGAGGAGTGCGCGAAAGAGGCGCACAAGCGCGCGGAGGACGAAACTGGGCGTCGCGAGACGATTGGCAACGACGGCAACCTCGAGGTCTTGTACTTCCTGAGGTGAGAGCCCAGCGGCGCTGGGTTGTCCGGGCTGTTCGCAGCTGCGCCCGCGAAAGCGACCCGCCATGGCGATGCCCTGTGCGCAGGCTCATTAACGAGAAGCTGCGCCAGGAGGATCCCGATGGTCACACACATTACACCTATTCTAAGGCGGCCAAAGGCGTGGCCGATGCCACCAGCCGGCTTCGTACCAAGGAGCAGCTGCTCAAGGTTACCGGCATCGGCCCGGCCGTTGCCGGGGTGAGTGCAGGATGGGGCTGGCACGTGGGGCTTGCACTCAGGCAGGGAGGGGCAGGGGTCTCCCAGGAGTGCAGGAGGTGGCAGGCAGCCGCCGTCACCCTCGACCAGCACCCGGGAATGCGCAGTGACGCACTCGGGGCCCCCTGTTGACCCCAGCCTCCCGCGCTCGAAGCCCTCTCCTCATCCCCAACCCCCGCACCCCGCGCTCGTCTCCCTTCCCGCCCCCACACTGCCACAGGTCATCACAGGCACGCTGTGGCGCCTCTTCCCCCCCGCCGACCCCGATTCCGAGGAGGAGCAGATCGAGCGGGAGCGCGCGGCCATGGCCGCAGCGCCCCGCGCCGCCGCGGGCGGAGCCGGCCGCGGCCGGGGCCGCAAGGCCGCCGGCGCGACCACGGCCACCGGTATTGCCATCGGCCCCCATGACCTGCCCTTTGGGGATGAGGTCCTGGTGGGCGCGGATGGGCGCCCGGCGGCGCCCCCAGGCATCGGCCGCGGCCGCGGGCGAGGGCGCGGCGGCCGGGGCCGCGGCGGCGCCGCGGGCGGGCGCGGGCGCAAGCGCGGCGCGCCCGACCCAGATGGCAGCGGCAGTGACGACGAGGGCGATCTGGGTCGGGGCGAGGGCGGCGGCTTCGAGGCCATGGGCCTGGGCCACATGTTCCGGGCGCAGAGCGGCAGCCTCGGCGGCGGCGGTGGCGGACTGGGCGGCCGCCCCCTCGGTGGCGGCGCCGGAGGCGGCGGTGGCGGCGCCGGAGCGTACGGCGGCGGGGCGTACGGCGGGATGGGTGGTGTGCCGGACCCCGAAGTTGGGCTGGGCCGTGGGGGACTCTCGCAGGGCGCTGGCGCTGGCGCGAAGAGGGGTGCCCAGGCCCCCGCGCGGAAGCGTGCGCGGCGCGCGAGCGGCGCTGTGGGCAGCGATGGAGAGGGCGAAGAGGACGGGGGGGAGGGGGGGGGGAAGGCCAAGAAGGCCAAGGACTATGTGCCCAAGCCCGGTACCGCTAACTACGCCTTCCTGATCGTCATGTACATGGTGGGTGGGCGGGGGTGGGCACAAGCATGAGCGTCGAGCTCGTTTAGTCCACTGACTGCGAGCACAGGATGGCCTTGAGTTGCATAGGATGGGGTGGCGCTCCTGGCATCGTCAGAGCGCTGACCCCGGTGGGCGGCCTTCGCTGAGCTTATCAGTACTGACTCCAGTCGGGAGCCCACGGTTAGCTCCCCTGCACCCATGCCCCCTCAACTGCGCAGGCCTGGCGCCGGGACTCCGCCAAAGCGAGCTGGGAGAAGGAGGAGCTAATGAAGGTAGCCCAGCAGTCGGGCCTGTCAGCGCAGGTGAGAGAGCTGTCGTACCTAGCTTACCCTGGTGCCGTACCTGGCTAAGTAGACGAATAGGCGGGCGTGGAATGTGTGTATGGGTCCGCTAGACAAAGCAGGCACGCGTGTTTGGCTCAGCACAGGATGGCCAGGTGCGGGTACGTGGTAGGGGCTCAAGTTGGGCAGGCGCCACAACCGCTGCCTCCTTATGCCGTGCCTCCTATTGGGCTGCAACGTGCGAAGCCTGGCGTCACAGCCTGGCTTGCTCGCATGCACTGGCCGCACACGGGTTGGCCCAGGATGCGCCGAGGACCTGAGTGACCCTTTCCTGCACCCTGTCTGTGCAGGACATCAACGGGAAGAAGGACATGTCAAGCGGGGGCGACCCCTCGCGGTTCTACGATGGCTTCAGCTCCTTCAAGGCAAGGCTGCGGGGAACCCGGCGGGGCCGGGCCGGGTTCGTTTGGGGCATGGAAGAGCATCCCCTGCGGGTCGAGGCCGCCGGAGGCTGCAGCAGGCCGGCCGAAGCCGCCTGTACCTTCCAACCGTTTCGCATGTCGCGTGCCTTTCCGATCGCCTACAGAAAACCATCATTGGCCGTGATCCCCCTCTGGGCTGGGAGCAACGGCAGAGCGGTCGATCCGCCGGCAAGAAGGCGTACGCGCTGTTGCCGCGGGGGCTCATGCTGGCCGCGCGCCTGTACAAGTCCGCGGTCAGGTGAGGTTCAGGGCCGTGCGGTGTGTGGTTGGGTGGAGGTGCCCGTTAGGATTGCTCTTGTCCACCGTCGGCCATGGCATGGTGGCATGGACGAGGGGGCATGAAGAGCCAGCTTGCGAGCAGCCAGGCCCCTCAAGCCCTCCTAAAATCCTGACCCCGCGCCATAAGCTCTATGACCCTGTTCTCAACGTTCCTGACTGTCGCGCGCGTGCACGTGCGGAACCACAGGTACGGCGAGGTCCAACCGCTGCCGGGCGTTACGGACGCTCACGTGGACAAGGACATCCGGTACTGGGCGGACGGCGAGCGCATCCCCGCCGAGGAGCTGGAGCTGGAGGCATACCCGGCCGGCACCCCCCGGGCGCAGCGAGGTGGGGGAGGGCGGCGGGGCCGCTGGTCGGGGCCGCTGCTGTGCGTCTGCCGGCAGGCGATTGAGGCTGGGCGGCTCACTGACTGCAGCTGTTGCCTGCTGCTCCGCGCCCTCGCTTCGCCCAGCACTCTGCATCCAGGATGCGAGCACCCAGGCGCGGATTTCGCAGCACATCCATCCTGACATACAACCTAAGCATATGCGCACCCTTCTTTCCCTCTTCCTTCGATTCCAACGCAGGCCGAGCCTACAAGGGCCTCGAGCCGCCGACCCGGACGGACCTTCCCCCAGCGGGCGGTGCCGCGCGCAGGAAGCGCAGATCAGCCGCAGCTGACGGCAGCCAGGATCCGGGGTACGGCGACGGCGAGGACGACGCCGGCCTCGGCGCCGCACCGTACGGCAGCCAGCGGGCCGGTGCGTACGGCAGCCAGGGCGCCGAAGGCCGCGCCGCCGCGGCGGCGGCGGCGCCGGCCGCATATGCCGGCGGCTATGACCCGTTGGGCACCATGTATGGTGGTGGTGGCGGCGGGGCCAGTACGCTCGACGTGTTGGCCCGTGCCGGCGCAGACTTCGACAGCGGCGCGCGTCTCAACGCCGGCGCCGGCGGCGGCCGTCGCAGCGGCGGCGGCGCCGCCGCCGCCGCCGCTGGCCGTCCTGGCGGCCGCGGACTCAGCGGTGAGAGCGAGGTGGTGAGCCTTATCGATGACAGCGACGAAGAGGCGGCGGCGCGGCCGGGCCCGTCGGGACGGGGCGGCGGCGGCGCTGCGGCGGGGCCCCGGCGGGCGGCGGCTGGCGGCGGCGGCGGCGCTGAAAACGGTCGGGGAGATCTGAACGTCAAGCCGGCCTCTCTCACGGCGCTCACCGAGATGGGCTACGAGGAGCGGAAGGCGCGGAGGGTGGGCCCTGTGGGGTATGTGGAGATTAAGGCAGACGCGCTGGGGTTTCTGGGGATTCAGGGGGCGGGGGGCGTCTCCTCTGTCTTTCCCGGTCCGCACGCTAGCAAAGCTGCTTGTGTGATCCTGCTGTTCGACCCGCTTCATGGCTGGCCGCATGCCTGGACGTTTCACGGCGGGCAATACGTCAGCATACCCGCACTACAGTAGGCTGCGCCCTTTACTGACTTCGCTCAATCCCTCCCCTGGAATTCCACGCCCAGGCCCTGGCCCAAGTCAACAGCAGCGTAACCGAGGCTCTGGAGTTCCTGGACGATCCGGAATGGCTGGCGCGATTCGAGCAAGAGCAGGGGGCGGCGGCGGCGGCTGACGTGGCGTACGACGAGCCGTACGGCACCGGGGCGGCGGCGCACGGGGGCGGCGGAGGCCGCGGCGGCGCGGGGCTTGGGCTGGGGGCTGGCCAGCGGCTGGGCAGCGGCGCAGGCGAGAGCGTGCTCGGGGGGCGCGGCAGCGGGGGGCTCGGGGCAGGTGGCGGAGGCGGGAGCGGAGGTGGTGTGGACGATGAGCCGCTCACTCTGGCGCAGCGGATTGCCGCTCTTCGCGGCAACTCTGCGGCCGCCGCCGCCGGCGCCGCGGCGGCGGCCCGCGCCACGGCGGCGGGAGCCGGCGGCGCAGCCGCCGCTGGCCTGGCGGCGGTGGGGCTGCCGCCGCTGGGCGCGGCGGGGGGCGGCGCAGCCGCCGGCACAAAACGCGGTCGGCCCGGCAAGGCCAACGCTGATGGGGCAGCGGCGGCTGCTGGGCTGAACTTGGGAAGCCAGGTGCTGCCCCCCACGGGCCTGGGTATTGGTAGCCAGACTACCCAACCCTGCCGGCCGGGGTCCCAGCCTCTGCACCGCGGCGGCAGCGGCACCGGCAGCGGTATCTACGGAGCCGCGGCGCTCGGCGGCGGCGGCGGCGGTTTGGACTTCGCCGCTGGGCCTGGGCCCGGCAGCCAGCACGATCTGGGCCTGGGCCCGGGCGCGGGGGTGGGCCTGGGGCTGAACGCCCTGGGCAGCCAGCGCAGCCAGGGCCTGGGGTCCCAGCCGGGCCTGGGCCTGGGCCTGGGGAGCCAGCAGAGCATGGGCCTGGGCTTGGGCAGCCAAGGCAGCCTGGGGGCCGCGGGCCTGGGCCTGGGCCTGGGCAGCCAAGGCAGCCTGGGGGCCACGGGCCTGGGCCTGGGCCTGGGGAGCCAAGGGGGGCTCTTCCCGGGGAGCCAAGGACAAGGCGCGGGCCTGGGCATTGGCAGTCAGGCGGGGGCGGGGAGCCAAGCCGGAGCGGAGGGCGAGGGTGGTGGCGAGGACAAGACGTGAGCGGGGGCGAGGACGGGGTCGAAACGGACGGGGGCCTTGGCCGAATCGGAGACGCTGCGCTCACCCACCCGACATACACGAATCGTTATCCGCAGTCCCTGCCCTCAGCCCCTTCTCTCGCCCAACTGCCTGCCGCGCTCTGCCCCTGCACACAGCATGCTGAGAGCGTCTCCTTCCGCGGCCCGCCCCCTTCTCTCCCCCGCAAACCTAACGTCCGCCCCTCGTCCGCCCCTCTCCTTCACTGCCCATCACCCCCCCACCCCAACCCACCCCCAGCCTGATGTCGTACGAGTGGCTGCTGCCGCGGCTGTGCGAAGTGCCGCTGTGCCACGGGGAGCTGCCGCTGCGCCTCCCCCCCCTGGCGCCGGGGCAGCGCTTCGACTCGGTCTACGACGTGGGTTGGCGATTGGGCGGTTGGTGGGGGTGTTTCAGTTGCCGCACCTGTTGCTGCTGGGTCGCGACAGCCTGGATTTCATCGGTGGTTGGTGGTTGGCGGTTGGCGGTTGGGGTCGGTGTTAAAATGTCACGATAGTACAATAGCGGATAGGTGTTATTGAACCTTGTGCGTTCCTCCATCCCTGCTTCCCCCCTTGCCTCCCCCACTCCTGCCTCCCTCCCCCCCTGTCAGGTGGTGCTGGTGTACGACCACCGCGAGCCCGACACCGTGGTGAAGCCCCTGCAGCAGCAGGCGCAGGCTGCGGGCGTGCGGCTGCACACGGCGACGCCCATGTCGCTCAACGTGGGCGACTTCCTGTGGGTAGCGGCCAAGAAGGGCACCACCAGCCCGGCGGGATGGTGGGTGGGAGGGGGGTGTGGTGGGGTGGGTGGGTGTAAGGGCGGGTGGGGAGGTGGGGCAGGGGTGCATGGGTTCGGCTGGTATCCGAGGCCCGAGGGTGGCCCGGGCAATGGTGCGCGTGGGCGACTGGGTTGCAGGGATTGCAGAGATGCGAACCGCATTCTCCCCCTCTACCCTCCCTCAACCCCCCTCTTCCCAACCCACCCCCCCTCAGGTTCGTGCTGGACGCCATTCTGGAGCGCAAGTCCGTGAGCGACCTGGTTCAGTCGGTCCGCTCCGCGCGCTACGGGCAGCAGAAGTACGTGCTCAAGCGCTGCGGGCTGCGGCGGCTGCACTACCTGATCGAGGGAGACCCGGAGAGTCTGAACAGCGGTGAGCGCTGGGGTGGGTGGTATGGGTGTGATGGGTGTGATGGTATATTGAGCGTATGAGTGTATGCATCGAGTATGCGTGGGCGGGCGGGGAAGGGGGCCCGCGCGGAGAGCGCGTGGCCAACCGTGAGGCGCAGGAGGCCAGGGGTGCTGTGGCGGGGCTACACTAACCCACATTGTCATTCCTCTCTTCCGTGTGCCACCAAGCTGACCGCGGCCACGCCCGGCACGCTCACCCACACGCCTTATCTCCACACGCCCTATCTCCACACGCCCCACGCCCCATACCCTACCCCCACACGCCCCACGCCCTACCCCACGCCCCTACGCCGCGCAGCCCAGGAGGTCAAGACCGTCCGCACTGCCTCCCAGTCGGCCCTGCTGGAGGGCTTCATCCTGCTCAAGACGGCAGACCACAGGGGTGCGTTACAACCGAGCCCGGGCGTGGGGCTGGGGCCGGGGGGCAGACACGGGGAACGGGGCGTCGGGCCTTCTCCTCTCCGCTCCTCCTTCAGCGTGCGGACCGATGAGGCTGTACCTCTTCAGAGCCGGTCATACTCACGGTGAGCTCCTCTCCTCACCGCAAACTCAAAGCTGTCTTGGCCCCCGCAGATACCGCCCGCCAGCTCGTGGCCCTGACCAAGGCCCTCAGCCGCCAGTACGGCCCGCGGACCGGGCCCGCGCCGGGCCCAGCCGGCGCCGGGCCCTCCGCGGGCCCGGCCGCAGACGCGGGCGCGGGAGTTGAAGAGCCGCTGCCCCGCTTCTTGGAGTGGCACGAGGGGCTGCGCATGATCAAGGATGGAAGGAAGGTGCAGGCCATGTGGTCACTCATGCTCTGCGCCGTGAAGAGTGAGCGAGGGCGGGAGAGGGAGACGGAGACGACGGCGATAGTAGGTGGCAAATGCGGGATTGGCACTAGGGAGATGGCCCTGTTGCCTTCAGGTGTCCACCCGTACAGCCTCACACCCTCGCTCCCGCCCATGCCGTGTCTCGCCCCCACAGGCCTGGGCCAGGAGCGGGTGCAGCGGGTGGTGTCGCGCTACACCACGCCCTCGGCGGTGAGACCCCGGCCGATGCTGCTGCTGGGGTTACCATGCTTGGGGCTTGGTATTGCCGGCCGACCTGCGTGAGCCACTGCTCGTCCGCTCGCGTTCCCGGGTTCTTGCAACGGTGCCGCCGCCAACCGACTTCGCACTAGAAACCCCAACCCCACCCTGCTTCCCTCGCCCATCACCTCCCCTTCCCCTAATACTCCCTCCCTGCCGCTTCCCCCTCCCCTCCGCTCTTCCCCCTCTCCCCCAGCTGTGGGAGGCCTACAAGGGGGCCATGCTCTCTGACCACCACTTCCATTCTTACCTTCCCCTCCCCTCTCCCCCCCCGCCCCTGCCCAGCTGTGGGAGGCATACAAGGGGGCCATGCGCTCCGCCGCCGCCGCGGGCCTGGACCCCGAGGCAGCGGCCGAGCGCCTGCTGGAGAGGGAGCTGGGGCCCGCGGCCAGCAGGCAGCTCTACCGCACGCTCTTCAGGCTGGAGGCGGACCCGCGGGACGTTGTGGCGGGGGGCTGATGGAGGGGGCGTGTGCGGGCGACTGGAGGGGGGAGGGGGCAGGGAGCGCATGGCGGCTTGCAGGAAAGACGGCGGGCCGACGGGAATGGGGGAGGGCGCGTGGTGCATACGAGTGCAGCAGCTTAAAATACCGCGTGTGCTGGACGTACGGTCGTTTGGTGAACCTGCGGTGGCGGATGACATGACGTGTGAAGCAGGTGGAGGTTGGCGGGCACTGTCGGGCATTTTGCGTACGGCGTACGGCATAGGGGGTTTGCAGGTGGCCCCTGCAATTCACAAGCTTGCGCAGACTCTATTCCCGACGCACCGCAATCATGTCCGCCGCCTATGACGCGGAGGCGGGCCTCGGCCCGCTCCTGACGCACCGCGACCTGTGTCCGCAAATTTTGGAGCATTTCGACGGCTGGTGGGGCAAGGATGACCGCCGTTCTCTCCGACAAGTCAACAAGGCTCTCTGCGAGCTGCACGACCAGCAGGTTGAGACCCTGGAGCTGAAAAAGGTCTCCGGAACGACTCCTGGAGATGTCCAGGAAGCGGAGCTGGTCCTCCTGGGGCGCGGCTGCAGGCCCAAGTACGTGCATCTGCACACGAACCTCTATGACACCCTGGAGATGCAGCAATCTATCGGGTAAGCGCAAGCAAGTCGCGTTGACCTGCAAGACCCCGCGGCGCACACGCTGACTGACCGCAACAGCTGCCGACGTCTGCACCTCACCCTGAGCACTGACGCCGCACATACTTGACCTGTAGGTGCCAGCTCCTTCTTCCGTTCGCGGAGCTCAAGTCCGCCAGCCCGCTGCCTACTCGGGAGTTGCGCATCGATGCGACCGCCCTCAGCCAGCCGGCGGCCGACCTCATCGCCGCGGCCTTCCCAGAGCTCGAGAGCATTGAGATGCCACACGTCTTCAGCAACATCCCTCTCGGACACAAGGCCCTGGGAGCGGCCGTCAAGACCCTGCTGAGTCCAGGGCTCGGCACCGCACGCCTCACCTCGATGAACCTCCACCGGGTGCCGCTTTCGCCATCCTTGGGGGCGGCCCTGTCGGGCGCGACCCAGCTGACGAAGCTCGCCTCGGGCCTGAAAGTGGAGGGCATGGAGCAGGTCACAGCCCTTGCAAGCCTACGGTCGCTTGAGGCGCTCTCGTTCCGCTACTGCGAGCCCCCGGAGCTCTTCTCGCCCCTCCTGACGCCCCTGACAGGGCTGCGGTCCCTCTCCATGCCCTGCCAGCAAGGCGAGCTTCCCGCCGCGTTCAGCTGCCTCACCAGCCTGGAATTGCTCGTCGCCCGGAGTGCAAATCTACGCGTGGACACCCTGTCACAGCTCGCTGGGCTGGAAGAGCTGAGAGTAGCGCGCCTCACCAACCCCCCCGCGGAGGCTGGGGCCGGCGCTGGACTGCTGGGTGAGGCTGCTGCTCGCTGGACGCTGCCGACCCGCCTCAAGGAGGTGCACCTGACCAGCCAGGCACCCGAGGTGCTCCAAGCACTTCGCTACTCGCCCGTCCGTCAGCTGTCATGGGAGCTCAAACTCACCTTATCGCGCGGCCTCACCTTCGATAAGACGACCAGCGCACTCACTGAGGAGGGGGAGTCTGCCCTCTGCTCCGCCGCTGATTTCCTGGCCGGTCGGCTGAATGATCGCTCGAGGTTGGAGGTGTCCAGGCCCTGGCGGTTCCTGGGTTTCGACGTCAAGGATCGGACCTTGGTGCTACCCGTCGGCGGCGCGGCAGAGGCGGGGCCCGGCCGCCGCAACCACACGGCCTGGCTGGAGGCGCTGGGCAGGGCGGGGGTGCCTCGGCTTGAGCTTGACGGATTCGCGCTCAGCAACGAGGACATGGCCGCCATGGCAACCAACGCGCGCCTCAAGGTAAGCAATGATCTGGGTCGGGTGCAGGGCTAGCTGTAACCCGTCCTCCAGGTGGGAGGGATTGCGCAGCTTGCTTATTATGCTTGACCCCAAGTGCCTCCGTTGCCTTCCACTGCCCCAGGAGCTCAAACTCCCCGCCTCTACTTCATGCCCGGTGTCTGGACTGCTGCTAGTGGCGGCTCACTGCCGGGAGCTGGGGGACCTCGAGCTGGTAAGTCTGCTGCCGTCACGGCTATGACGGTCTTAGCCTCTGGGGTCCCCGCCGATGCCTCTGCCGTTGTCCTGCTTCTCGACCGTGGCTTACCTACCGGTTCCGCCCTTTGATGTGCTTCCCTCCCAACAGTACGCCGACTCATGGTGCATCCGTGCTGAGGACGGCTCCTGCCAGCCACCGCCGCCGCCGGACGTGTGCGACATGCTGCTGGAGCTCAACACCAAGTACCTCCACGTGCACGGCCAGCTGTCGTGCGATGACCTGCTCGAGAAGGCGGCGCGGCTGCAACTGCACGAGTCCATTAAAGCCCAACAGGGGAAGATGCGGGAGCTTGGTGGTAACCCGGGCGGGCTGTACCTCTCCCTCTGGGACCTGCACGACCCAGACAGCAGTGAGGGGGAGTGGGGCGAGGAGGATGCGGGAGGGGAGAAAGGTGCGGGTGACGTCGGTCCGGAGGAAGCAGCAAGGAAGGCGTGGACGGCGCGGTGGATGGCAGAGGGTGCTGGCCCTGACGCTTGAAGTTGTGCACTGGTGGGGCTTGAAACAGTCGGCGACTGCGCGGGATGGTTGGGGACAGAGAGCGGTGGTGAGAGCCCTGCTGAGTTATCGAGCCTGGATTTTATGATACGGGATGGGACATGGACGGGGACTGGAGGGGCTCATGATAGAGCCGCCCAGCACTACCTAGGGGGGGGGGTATGTTGATGTGTTGGGATCTCGTATCAAGTCAGCGGGGCTTGGTGAGAATGGTACCAATGGCGTGACTTTCATAAACGGTACCGTACATCATAGCAAGTCGGCGAGGCGAGGTGGATGGTGTTGCATGGGGGAGCCGAAGGGTTGTGTAAGACTGCATGGGGGCGCGCGCTTTGCTTGTATCTAACTATCCACCACATGCGCTTGCTTTGCCCTGTCTCCCCGCTACACCGTTCTCACGTCACCTTTCTACCTCGAAGCGCACTGACCAGCTTAGCGAAGAGCTCCTGTGTGAGGGCCATCTAGGGGACAAGCTGTTACGGTGTGGGGCCAGAGGGGCGGCGGGATGGATGTAGTACCGGCGGTACTGGGCGTTGAAGACCACAGGCCATGGCTACCGGTATCAGCGCATTCAGCGGTACGCCATGCACGTCAAAGCCTGCTGTGCATTACCTCAGATGGTAAGGACCATATGTAAGGAGGGTGGGATGGCGAGGGGGCGCCGGGCCCCGACGGGGTTGCGGCGAGGGGCAAGGCGGTGCAGGGCGGGCGGGTTGGCGCGTGCCGCGTGCCATGCTCCCTGCTCGAGGCGCCCCGCCACCACCCAGAACCCTTGCACTGCCCTCGTGTCCCGCCACTGCCACATATAAGTAGCGCACTGTCCAGGGCAAATTGAGCTGCGGCGTGCTCGATTGCAAGGCTCCGAAACCCGACATCCGCTTCGCACGCCACACCATACAAACAGTAGCCCAATACGTTGAAGCTGGATAAGGAATTACACAGGGGCTTGGCGGGGGAAGTTGCGAGAGGAGGCGTGCGGCATCGCGACTGAGCCTGCGACCGAGCATGGCCAGCAAGAAGCCGCTCGCACGAGTGCTCGCCACCTTCGGCACTGCGAGCGATGGGCGGCTGGGCCTCGGCTTCCCCATCGCGCGGGAGCTGTACCCGCGGTACGTCCCGCGCATGCCATCCTGGGGGTGCGCGTGCCACGTCGCGCTTGTCACCCCCCTGCCCGCCCTCACGGCCTGGCGTCACCTGCCATGTGCGCCACTGTCACACCCTGCACAACCCCACCCCAGACCCAGCCCTGTCACCCCCGTGTGTCGTCTTTGCCTCTAACCCTGTTCCGCCCCCCCACCCTCTCTGCCACAGCATCGTTGCCTGCCTGGCGGGGTACTCGGTGCAGCAGGTCTCATGTGGCGGGGCGCACACAGCGGTAGTCACCGGTGGGTGGGGCGATTCCATGGGTATACTCTCTTTGCGGCCTTGAGATGTATGCAGCCCCGGTTGTCTCTGGTCTGAATGGAGCAATAGAGCACAGCCAAACCGAAGCACGGCCGGATGCACCCCACCCGCCCCGTCTTTACCCCGCGATGCTCCCCTTCAACCCCCCCCCTCCAGATGATGGCACGCTGCTGACCTTTGGGGCTGATCGACAAGGGGCAGCTGGGGCAGAGCAGGTCGTGGTGATGGGGGGAGCAGGGGCGCTGGGGGCTGCGTGGGCAGGGGCGGGGCAGGGCGCGGGCACACGCCGGGGCCACAAGGTGCTGCAGTGAGGGACCGTGTGCTTACCAGTTATGTGTAGGCCGTTGCAGGACCGCTGGCTTGCCATCGTCAATGCCAACGTCCATGCCCTCCGAACCCGCCTTTTGCCCCGACTTGGCCCCCGCAGCAAGGCCCTCAGCCGCCAGTACGGCCGGCGGACCAGGCCCGCTCCGGGCCCAGCCGGTGCCGGGCCCTTCGCGGGCCCGGCCGCGGACGAGGGCTCGGGAGTTGAAGAGCCGCTGCCCCGCTTCTTGGAATGGCACGAGGGGCTATGCTTGACTAAGGATGGGAGGAAGGTGCAGGCCATGTCGTCACTCATGCTCTGAAGAGTGAGCGGGGGCGGGCGGGAGAGGGAGAAGATGGTCTTCTTAGGGAGGCAAAGCCGGAATCGGCAGTAGGGAGTTGGCCCAACTCGTAGTAGAGAGCCCAACGCTGGCCACCGCCAACCGACTTCCCACTAGAAACCCCAACCCCCACTCCGCTTCCCTCGCCCATCACCTCCCCTGCCCCTAGCACTCCCTCCCTGCCCCTTCCCCCTCCCCTCTCCCCCCCCCTCCCCGCCAACAGCTGTGGGAGGCCTACAAGGGGGCCATGCGCTCCGCCGCCGCCGCCGGCCTGGACCCCGAGGCAGCGGCCGAGCGCCTGCTGGAGAGGGAGCTGGGGCCCGCGGCCAGCAGGCAGCTCTACCGCACGCTCTTCAGGCTGGAGGCGGACCCTCGGGACGTCGTGGCGGGGGGCTGATTGAGGGGGCGTGTGCGGCCATTGGGGGAGGGAGGGGGGCAGGGAGGGAGGGAGCGCATGGCGGCTTGGTGGAAGGACGGCGGGGCGACGGGATGGGGGAGGGCGCGTGGTGTATACGAGTGCAGCGGGTGAGTTAACGCGCAAAACGTATGGTCGCCTAATGAACCTGCGGTGGCCTGGCGGTGACGATTGTCAACCTGTGAAGCGGGGTGGAGGTTGCCGGGCATTCTCGGGCACTGTGCGTACGGCAGGGGGTTTGCAAGTCTCTTGCAGTTCACACGCTTGCTCAGACTCTCTTCCAAACGCAGCGCACAAAAATGTCTGTCGTCTTCGACCCAGAGACGGGCCTTGGCCCACTCCTGACGCACCGCGACTTGTTTCCGCAAATTCTCCAGCATCTCTGGTGGTGGAACAAGGATGACCGCCGAGCCCTCCGACACACCTGCAAGGCGCTCTGCGAGCTGTACGACCAGCAAGTCGAGTCCCTCGAGCTGAAAGCTCCCACGGCCCGGCAAAAGCAGTTCGCCGAGCTCATCCTCCGCAGAATCCTCGGGCGTGGCTGCAGGCCAACGTCGGTCCGCCTGCGCTCATTTGAAACAGAACCTATGGAAGAACAGCAGGGTGTCGGGTGAGCTTGCTGAAGTCGCGTTGACCTGCAAGACCCCTCCGCGCACACGTTCACAGCAACAGCTGGCGACGTCTGCAACGAAATGCTTGAGCACTGACGCCGCACATACTTGACCTGTAGGTACCAGCTGCTGCTCCCGTTCGCGACGCTCAAGTCCGCCAGCCCGCTGCCTACGCGGGAGCTAAGCATCGACGCGACCACCCTCAGCCAGCCGGCGGCCGACCTCATCTCCGCGGCCTTCCCGGAGCTCGAGGTCATCAGCACGCCGCACGGCTTTAGCATTGACCCCTAGACCACGAGGCTTTTGCGGCGGCCGTCAAGGCACTGCTCACTCCAGGACTCGGCGCGGCACGCCTCTCCAAGCTCGACATCGACCGCGTGCCCTTGACCGCGCCGTTGGGGGCGGCACTGTCGGGCGCCACTCAGCTGACGCAGCTTGCCACAGCCCTCAGGGTCGAGCGCCTGGAGCAGGTCACAGTCCTTGCAAGCCTGCGGTCTCTCAAGGTGCTCTCGTTCCGCTACTGCGAGCCCCCGGAGCTTTTCTCTTCCCTCCTGCCGCCCCTCACCGGGCTCAAGTCCCTCTCCATGCCCTGCCAGAGAGGCGGGCTTCCGGCTGCGTTCAGCTGCCTCACCAGCCTGACAGTGCTCGAGGCCCGCAGCGCCCACTTGCGCGTAGACACCCTGTCACAGCTCGCTGAGCTCGAGAAGTTGAGTGTGGCGGGCCTCATCAGTCCGCCCGCGGGGGCTGAGGCCGTCGCTGGGCTGGCCACGGCCGCCGCTCGCTGGAAGCTGCCAGCCAGCCTCAAGGAGGTGCACCTGACCAGCCAGGTCCCCGAGGTGCTACACGAGCTACGCTACTCTCCCGTCCGCCAGCTGTCCTGGGAGATCAAGCTCGCCCTGACGCGCGGCCTCACTTTCGACGGCGCGGCCAGCGCCCTCACTGAGGATGGGGAGTCTGCCCTCCGCTCCGCCGCTGAGTTCCTGGCCGGTCGGCTGGACGATGAGTCAGAAGTGGAGGTGTCCAGGCCCCGGCGGTTCCTAGGGTTCAACGTCGCGGACCCGACCATCGTGCTGCCGGTCGGCGGCGTGGCCGAGGCGGGGCCCGGCCGCCGCAACCACACGGCTTGGCTGGAGGCGCTGGGCAGGGTCGGCATCCCGCAGCTTGAGCTGCACGGATTTGCGCTCAGCCACCAGGACCTGGCCGCCATCGCGACCAGTACCCGGCTCAAGGTAAGGATTCATCTGGGTTGATCTGGGTCGGGGGTTGCAAGCGTGCGTGTGACAAGTCTTCCTACCCGGTACCTTACTGAGTTCCATCTGCCGTCACCGCCATCATCTGCTGTGCCTGCCTCAGGAGCTCAAGCTGCCCGCTTCCACCTCATACCCGGTGTCGGGGCTGCTGTCCCTGGCGCAAAGCTGTCAGGAGCCGCGGAACTTCAACCTGGTGAGCCCGCCGTAAGGGTCCCAGGCCTGCAGAGCTCCTCAGTCAGGGTATAAGTTTGTCGTCGCCTTGCTTCTCAACTGAGGCGTGTTCTTGCCGTTCCCATCCTGGGTGCCCCCCCAACAGTACGTCGACTCGTGGTGCGTCCGCGCTGAGGACGGCTCCTGCCAGCCGCCGCTGCCGGTGGACGTGTGCGACGTGCTGCTGGAGCTCAACACCAAGTACCCCCACGTGGACGTCCAGCTGTCGTGTGATGACCTGATCGAGAAGGCAGCGCGACTGCAACTGCACGAGTCCATCAAAGCCCTGCGGGAGGACATGCCAAAGCTCGGGGGTGACCCGGGCAGGCTGTACCTTTTCATGTGGCACACATCAGAGTCGGACACTGACGAGCAGGAGGGTGGAGAGGACGCTGAAGCGGCGGGGGTGGCGGCAGGAGGTGGAGAGGTGGACGGCCTGCAGTCACATGCGGTCACAACCGCAGCATGGGTGTCTATTGGCAGGGCGGGGATGACGGGCGGCTGAGTGAGTGGAGGCCGGATGCATGTGGCGGGGAGTGTGTGGTGATCCTGCAGCATGAAGTGCAGTCAGCGAGGAAAGCGACGAGTGTGCACTGCTTTCGGGCTGGAGACGGTCCCCTCAGATGGTAGGGGGCGTTTTGCATTGAGTGCAACGTGCACAATGGGTAGAGCCCGTGGGATTGGGAGGGGGCGAGGGAACCAGCAGTACAGCACAAGCTTGTGCTGAGATGGAGGGGTTTGGACCTGTGGGTCGTCAAGGCTGCGTGAGTCACTTGTGTGGCTGCTGACAGTTCTTGGGGCGTGGAGCGTGGGACCTGGGCACGTTGGGAGGGTCCGCGGGAGGGGCCAGCGAGTGAGGCTGAGGATGGGAGTACTTGTCGACGGGGCCGTGTAAGCACCGGAAGTGGCAGACCACATGTCGTGGCAATGTGCGGTACGTCTGTGCTTGCTTCCGCCACGCAGATGGGAAGGGCGAGGGCAGGGGGCAAGGGGACGCGCTTGGGTGTAGTCGGGGGGGGGCAAGGTGGCGCGGGGGCGGGGGCTCGGGTTAGCGGCGTGCCGTGCGCCGCTGCTCGAGGCCACCCACCTCTTGCACTGCCCTCACATCCCGCCACTGCCCATTAACGTAGCGCACTCTCCAGAGCATACTGCGTCCGGCTCGATTGCAAGGCTCCGAAACCCGACATCCGCTTCGCACGCCACACCATACAAACAGTAGCCCAATACGTTGAAGCTGGATAAGGAATTACACAGGGGCTTGGCGGGGGAAGTTGCGAGAGGAGGCGTGCGGCATCGCGACTGAGCCTGCGACCGAGCATGGCCAGCAAGAAGCCGCTCGCACGAGTGCTCGCCACCTTCGGCACTGCGAGCGATGGGCGGCTGGGCCTCGGCTTCCCCATCGCGCGGGAGCTGTACCCGCGGTACGTCCCGCGCATGCCATCCTGGGGGTGCGCGTGCCACGTCGCGCTTGTCACCCCCCTGCCCGCCCTCACGGCCTGGCGTCACCTGCCATGTGCGCCACTGTCACACCCTGCACAACCCCACCCCAGACCCAGCCCTGTCACCCCCGTGTGTCGTCTTTGCCTCTAACCCTGTTCCGCCCCCCCACCCTCTCTGCCACAGCATCGTTGCCTGCCTGGCGGGGTACTCGGTGCAGCAGGTCTCATGTGGCGGGGCGCACACAGCGGTAGTCACCGGTGGGTGGGGCGATTCCATGGGTATACTCTCTTTGCGGCCTTGAGATGTATGCAGCCCCGGTTGTCTCTGGTCTGAATGGAGCAATAGAGCACAGCCAAACCGAAGCACGGCCGGATGCACCCCCTCCCGTCTTTACCCCGCGATGTTCCCCTTCAACCCCCGCCCCCAGATGACGGCACACTGCTGACCTTTGGGCTCAACGACAAGGGGCAGCTGGGGCACAGCAGGGAGGACAAGTTCGTGGCGGTGGGGGGCGCGGGGCGGGGGGGAGGGGCGGGGCGGGTATGCCGGGGGGGGGGGCGCCATCCGGGAGGAACAGTGCAGGAGCGATGCATCTCGTGTGCTTACCTCTCGTGGACTTGGGACCGCTTGCGTTTCTCGCACCACTGCGCCCTCTTTATCCATCTGCGCTCCTTCCTCCCTGCCCTGCAGGCGCCCATCGAGGTGGGCCTGCCCGACCCCGTCATGGCGGTCGCAGCGGGCGGGAGCCACACGCTGGCGCTCACGAGTGAGTCTGGGCAACACCCATCAAGAGAAGTGACATGCATTGTCAAGCCTTCGTTACATTCGAGGGGAGACGTTTCGGTCGTGACACCAGGCACCAGGCACACTGGCGCCCACGAGTGAGCCTCGGCAGCCGCTGGAGGGCAGACAGCATCGCGGCATCGGGGAGGGATGCCAATGTAGATATGGACGTGGGTTTGGGCCCATCGCCTCCACCCACTCCAGCCTCGAGGTTGCTTCACGCATGTAACGCACGCAACGGTCTCTTGCTCCCTCTCCCCCGCCTGCCCCCTCCCCCGCAGCCGCTGGCGAGGTGTGGGGCTGGGGCATGGCCGGCGAGGGCGCCCTGGGCATTGGGGACCCGGACCAGGGGCGGCAGGTGGAGCCGAGGCTGGTTAAGCACCTGACGGGTGGGGGCAGGGATATGCAGCTTGGGGGGGGGCATGCAACTTGGGGGGGGGGGCATGCAGCTTGGGGGGTGGGGGGAGGGAGAGGGCGAGAGGGAGGACGGGGGCCATGTCAAGCTGCGTAGCCACGTATCCCAACGCATGTCCGCAGCGCCTCAGGCTCTCCTTCCCTGCACTTTAGCACTTCCCCCCTCCCGCCCCCAACTCCCCCCCGCATGCCCCCTCTGCCCCCCCAGGCCAGGACGTGGTGGCCCTCGCGGCGGGCGACCACCACTCCCTCGCCCTCACCAAGGGGGGGGAGGTGCTGAGCTGGGGCCGGGGCGACCACGGCGCGCTGGGGCACGGGGCCGGTGAGCAGGGGCTGGGGACTAGGGGGGTGGGGGCGGGGGGGCAGAGAGCTGCGCTGTGTCCTTCCGGGGGCTGCGGCGAGCGGGGGACTGGTCGGGGTCGGGGGTGGAGCCCTGGCTTAGGGGTTCACCTACGGCCGTCTCCCCCAATCTGACTCCATCTTCCTCCCGCACTGAAGTGTGCACGGCCACGTGGGCGTGCAGATGCTGCCCAAGAGTCCCCCCGACCAGCACCTTCCTCCACCTTCTCTCCCCCTCCACCCCTTCCCCTCTCCCCTCGTCCCTCCCCCTCCCCCTCCCCCTCCCCCTCCCTCTCCAGTGCACGGCCACGTGGGCGTGGAGATGCTGCCCAAGAAGGTGCGGGCGCTGGCGGGCGCCCGCATCGCCTCCATCGCTGCGGGGCCCTTCAGCAGCGGAGCGCTGGACCGGGAGGGGTCGGCCTGGGGCTGGGGCTACGGCAACAGCGGGCAGCTGGGCACGGGGCGGTACGCCAATGAGCTACAGCCCGTGGAGGTGGGGTGGTGGGAGGGTGGGAGGGTGGGAGGGGGGGCATGGGGGGCGGTTGGGTTTGGGGGGACACTTTTGGCCGGTTGGCGGGGCCCGTGGCTGGGTGCTGCGGTGCGCGCGAACGCCTTTGCAGACTCGTTGCGGAATCGGGTGACCTCTGCGCGCACCACGCAACCCCCCTCCCTCGGCCTGCACCCTGCCCTCCCCCGCCTCCTCCTCCTCCTTGCGCAGCTCCGGGCGCTCCCCAGGGGCCCCACCTTGCGTGGGGGCTGCTGGGGTCCCGTAGTTGGGACTTCTCGGCCCGATGCGGACCACCGTAATGACTAATGTCCCTGTTTGCACTCCTGCCGCCGTGCAGCTCCGGGCGCTCCCCAGCGGCCTGCGCAGCCTGGCCCTGGGCCAGCTGCACTCCCTGGCGGTGCTGGCCACGGGGGAGGTGGCGTCGTTCGGTGGGTGCAGGCCGGGGGGAGGGGGGAGGGGGGAGAGGCGTGATAAGCTAAGTGCAGAAGCGCGTTAATCAGCTTCTCCCGTGGAAGAAGACGCTGCGGGGCGGGGACCTGGAAGGAGAGGCGAGTTCAACAGCTTGGCCCGTGGGGCCGGGTTTTGGGTCACTGTGAAGCTGCGCGTTGGGGCGATGTGAGTCGGCTCACCTCACCACCGAACGCTTTCACCCCCTTCCTTGTCCAGGCATGGACTCCCACGGGTCCCTAGGGGCAGGCCAGGCCACGCTCCGCACCCGCCAGACAGTGGCCCCCAAGATCGTGCCGGGGCTGCCCCCCTGCCGCGCAGTGGCGGTGGGGTGGCACCACAGCGCCGCCGTAGCTGAGGACGGGCGGCTGTTCACGTGGGGCGCCTCGGGGGCAGCGGGGCAGGGGCGGTTCCAGGACTATGGGGGCGGTGAGTCGGTTGGTGAAAGGGGCAAAGGGGGAAGGGAGGAGGGGGCAGAGAGGAAGGGCTTGGGCGGAGGGGGCGGCAGAGCAGGGGCGATTCCAGGACTAGGGGGGAGGCGAGTCGACCGGACAGAGACTGGGGAGCGCGCGGGTTGGGGGGGCACGAAGGGAGCCCAAGCAGCCATCCCCGCCCATGGGTACCCCACGTGCGCCCACCCCCTGGCACTGCACCCGCTTCTAGGCAAGGCCCACAATTCCCCCCACCCCTCACCCCCTCCTGCGTGCTAACCCTCTCAGGTCAGCTGGGGCTGGGGGACGATGAGGACCGCTGGTCTCCGGAGCAGGCGAGTGGGGCACGCACACTGGCAGCGGCCGGACAGCGCACAGGGGCCAAAGCGTCCCGAGCGATCCAGCTGCGTTCTGGCATGCTTATTTGCTCCAACAGTCCGCCGTCCCCCCAACCGAAGAGCTACCCCCAATCTTCCCCCTCCCTTCCCACGCCCTACGCCCACAACAACGCGCTTCGCGCTACGTTGATGTCTTCTACCCCACCCTCACTCCCACCCTCAGGTGTTCCGGCTGCACACCAGCGCCCATCGCTTCTATGACCTGCGCACCTCGTACATCAAGGCACAGCCCTGGCGCGTGAAGCAGGTGCGCGGCAGCCGTGCCGTATTTCTAGACAGCGAGGGGCTTGCTAGGGTTCAGGGAGGGAGGGGTGGCATGAGGGCGCAGCCCTGGCGCGTGAAGCAGGTGCGCACCGGTAGCTCTGGTTCGGGATGGGCTTGGGCCGGGGCCCGGGGCCCCTCGAGGCATGGCGCAAGCGGCACGTGCAGCAGGTCCCCGGCGGGGATGCAACAGAGAGGGTTTGATGCCACATGGGGGTTTCAGCCCGGGGTGTCAAGGAGAGCGGGGGCCACATGCAAGGGGTCCCAGGCAAGGATGCAATAGAGAGTGTTTGGCTGGGGTGGGGTTCGTGGGTGGGTTAACACACAGCAACCCATCCCCCAATTACCAAGAGCTGCTGTTTGCGTTCAACCATTGGCCGCATCCCCTCCCCCCAGATTTCCGCCGGGCGCAACCACACCGCAGCTGTCATCGAGACGCCACTCGACACACGGGACCTGGCGTCCTAGTCAGCCTCAGGCCTGAGCCGGGCCCAGGCCCGGGCGGGCCCAAGCGCTTGATGGCAATGGCGGCGGAGGGATTGCATGGGGGCAGAGGGCATTGCGCTCCTATAGTACACATTGTGTGGCACACAAGCAGCACTCGCACGGCTCTTCAGTGCCACGGCGAGCGGTATGCGTAGACGATGCAGACCGGGCATGCGGCTGAGCATGGGGATAGCAGGTTGCATGGGGGCGTCGCTCGTGGCACACATGGGCAGTTGCGCCACAGGGGGATCCCGCGCGAGGCTTGGCTCCTCACAGCGTGGTCATGTGACGCGGTGTGGAATTAGTGAGGGCTCAAGGCGGCGCCATGAGGCTACCGCCTGTTGGTGGTCGGGGTGCAGGCCTAGGCTGACCCCGCCACAGGTAGCTGTCGCCGACAACCTACCGTAGCGATGGGCGATGAGTCCGATAACAGACAGGAGCACAGGACCAGGCAGACATGTGTGCGGGGGGGCTTGGGCGTGTTGGGCGCTTGGGCCCAACTAGTGAGCTCTGCTCGAGTACGGCAGTGGCGTGCCAGTGGTGAAGCGAGCAGGTGGCAGGCCGCTGGCTCGGGGGGGCCCGGGCAGGAGTGACGAGGGGCACAGGCGTCCCAGCACGACGTAAGACTCTTCTGCGGAACGGGCAAACCCTCAACCCGGTGCCCAAAAGGCGCTTACACATGCGTATCCCCCAAGTGTCGTTGGGGTGGCACCCAGAGGCGGGACGGCGGGGACTCGACGCCGGGTATGCACGCGCATGGGCATTTCGCGCTCTATACCACCACACCGTCCACAATGCCACTTAACCTGCACTGAAGAGACGAATGTGATTACGCATAGTTCATGTCAGTCAGCCGAAACGCGACGTTGGTCAAGGTCTGCCTGTAAACTTGTTTTCGCCGTCTGCACCATCGAGAAGCGCTCTCTCACAGCTATTGAGCGAGCATGTTATCGACCCGCGACTCGCTCTGCTGACGAAGCTTACGCGCGAGCATGCTTAGCAAAGGACGATGGAGAGCGTGCTCAACGCAGCACAGACCGTGCTCACCGGCTATGACGTCACGCTCCAGAGGGCCATACGGTCCGAGGAGAGAGTCTGGAGGACGGAGGACCTTTGTCATCGTGCGCTGGAGCGGGATCTGCTTGACAGCGAGCAAAAGTGGATGTGAGCGCTTCAAGGCTTCGGGAACCGGCAGAGAGGGGCGCAGGGACTGCAACGAGGAATGGGGGTGGTGCCATGGGGCGGGGGGGGGGAGAGGATGCAGGGACGACGGGCGCGCGAGGCCGGGGGGCAAGGCCTTGGACAGACAGGGCTCGGCACGGCTGCCTCATCAGGGAGGGGGAGGGGGACACATGCGGCTGCCGCCAGCCCCCTTCGGCCACATGAAGCGCTCATGCTACCATGCTGCCGTGGAGCGAGCGCCAAAACCTGGGGGGCGTTGTGGCTGGCCGGTTTGCAGCTCCGGTGCATACCGTTCACACGCGCCTGCCTCCCAGCGCCCTTGCCCACCCCCTTGACCCCCCAACGTTTGCTCCTTGCCGCCCCCTCTCCACCCCCCAAAGGCAGGAGGAGCGGGCCTACCTGGCGGCCCAG
Organism: Edaphochlamys debaryana; assembly: GCA_016858145.1. Taxonomy (NCBI): domain Eukaryota; kingdom Viridiplantae; phylum Chlorophyta; class Chlorophyceae; order Chlamydomonadales; genus Edaphochlamys; species Edaphochlamys debaryana. The sequence continues at coordinate 339,685 of JAEHOE010000095.1, read as the reverse complement.
GTGCAGCAGGCGCACCTGGACAACGCCCGGGCCATATGGCTGCGGTGAGGCAGGTCTCCCGTTCCTGGGCTTCCGCAGGAGGGGCGTGTGGGGGCATGGCACGAGCACGTCGCCCTGGCCAGCTATGCCCTCGCCAGCGGCCCTTCCGTGAGCTGTCGCTGCATCCCCTGTAACCGGGCAAATCTCTGCATCCCCTTCATGCGGTCAGGTTTGTGAACCGCAACCGCACGGACGTGATGGAGAAGACGGAGCAGCTTAAGGCGCTGAGCACCATGTCGGCGCTGCTGGCAGGGTTCGCGCTGGTCAGGTGGGGGCCAGGAGTTGCTGGTCAGGCGGGGGCCAGGCGCAGCCCGCGGGTGGGGGGTGTTGGCATGGACGTGAAGAGATTGACGAGCCGTACCCATGTCGTGGTCTGCAGTTTAGAGAGGTTGTACCGCATGCACGGCCCTGGCCATGCGCTGATGCCCTCCTCGCGTCTACCCCGCTCCACCCGGCCGCCCGCAGCTTCCTCGAGTTCCAGTTCCGCGTGGGCGGAAGCTACCAGAAGGCGCTGCTGCCGCTCTTCGCGCTCACCACCGCCATCACGGTGCGGCCCCTGCCCTGCCCAGCCCTGCCCTGCCTTGACTGTATGGGGGTGGGGGGATGGGGTGGGGGTGAGCGAATGGCCTCAACAGGCCAGAGGTGGGATTGGCAAGAGCTTACCAGGGCTGGGGTTCTGTGATCCCGCCGACTGGTCCGCTTGCCCTGCACCCACCCTTGCATGCGTTCACAGCAGCGGGGGGTCCCCGGCCAGGGTCGGAGGCCGTAGGTCGCGGGAGTGTGCACACGGTGAGGGCCGCTGGTGTGCTCCCTGCCCGCTCAACCCCTTGCGCAAACCGCAGGTGGGCGTGGAGATTGCGGTGGTGGTGCTGTGCTCGCTCATGCTGGCCAGCATCCTCCGCACCGGCAAGAACTACGTCAGCGAGGAGGTGCGTGGGTCAGCTGTACCCTAAACCCACCCTACTCCCTGACCTCCCTCTCGGCTCGCACACGATAGCGGCGCGTGCCGGATGTGCTTTGGTGCCCGGCTGTGCGTCTGAACATCATCTCCGCACGCCCACACGCTGCACACCGTCGGCCGAGTCGCAGGACCTCCTGCGCAACGCGTCGCTCGGAGCGCCTGCCTCGCGCCTCGTGCTGCCTCACACGCGGGCCCCTCGGCAGCGTGCGAGCGTCAAGCGTCAAGCGGCTTAAGCGCGGTTGTAAGAGCACCAGGCAACTTTTGCCTGGTATTGACGGCTCCCCGTTCCTTGCCTCTGCCTCACATTCGCACCCCCTGCAGGAGGAGGCCGAGTTCATGCACCGATGCCAGGTCTTCGTCAGCAGCTACACGTGAGTTGTACGGCAGTACGGCAGCGTGCCATGCCATCACCCTCGCACCCCACACCCCCGGGGCAGTGCAGACCTGCGCCTCAGCACACGGCCCTCCCCCCGCCCAAGCCACCCGCACCCAGCTCCCGCGCCCCCTCCGTCACCCATGCACCTCGCACCTCCGGGCCCTGCACCAACGCACTTACCATCCCGGCCCTCCCGCCCTCCTTCTTCGCCCATTCCCCCCTACCTCCCGCTTCCGCCGCCTGCCGCCTGCCCCTGCGCAGCCTGGGCGCCCGGCCGCCCGCGCCCGCCCGCACCTTCGCCGCCTACTGGGCGCACCGCTGCGAGGCCGAGTGGCGCACCGCCTTCCGCCTCTTCTCCGCCGGCATCCCCTGCTTCTTCGCCAATCTGGCATTCGCGGGTAGGCATGGAGCGAAGGACGAGCCAATCACCCTTCTGGCTTCAGGAGACTTTTGGGTGGAGGGTGGGTGGCCTCTCTTTCCTCGCCTTCGCGGGTGCGGGGCGTGGAGTGTAGTGGGCGTGATCGCCGCCTCGCCCCCGCCTGGATCCAGGTTGGATCAAGTTCCACGGCGCGCCCACCCCCGCCGCCGCCATCATCGTGTCCGGGATCATGGGCATCGCCCTGGCGTACAACCTGTACACGCACAGGTCTGTGACGGCTTACGGGGGGATGGGGATTTGCGGACAGTTGCACGTGGGACTGGGATAACCGTTGTATGAGGCTAACGAGCTTGGGTTCTGAGAATGTGGGCGAGATCGCGGCTTCAGAGGGTGCAGCGCGTGCCGGGGCGCCGAGCGCCCCACATGCGTGGACTGCCTGAGATGGACATTTGGTCCGTGCCGTGCGTTAGGCCTGAGGTGGAGGGGCGCCGAGCGCCCAGCATGCGCAGCACGTGCACAGCATGCACAGCACGGTGCGGGCGTGTTGATGTGGGTCGGCCCTGTGTCATGGAGCGCAGGAAGTGGAGCCACTACCTGCTGCAAGACGACGAGGCGGCGGCGGTGAGCCTTGGGTGGGGAGCCGTACAGCGGTACAGGGGTGGTCGCTCTCTGTACTGTTCTCGTCTCGTCTAATGCCACGCCAAAGGCTTCTCAGGAGCCCCCTGATTGCAATCTGCGCATCCACGTGCCCCGGCCTGGCCGCAGGCTGGAGGGCACCGCGTGGCTCAGCCGCCACTGGGCCTCCCCTTCGACTGGCACCTGGCCGGCCCGGGGCCGGGGCCGCCCCGGCCGCCCTGGCTGGGGCCACAGGGAGCCGCGGGCGGCGGGGCGGGAGCAAGCGTTACGGGCGAGGCGCATAGTGCGGTGTGGCGGCAGGGGCCGGGCCCGCCCTCGGGGCGTGAGGAGCACAGCTGGAGACCTAGCGCTCGGGGCCCGGTTGAGACGCGCTTTGGACCGGGGTCGGAGCCCGGGATAGGGGGAGGAGCGGGGCCGGTGGTGGGGCTGGGGCTGGGAGCAGATATGGCGGGGGCGGGAGGGGCCGGCAGCGGCGCGACGGGGCTGGTGCAGGGGAATGGGGGGCCTCTGGGCGGGCACGAGCCGGCGACGCCACCCGGGGCTCTGGTCGCCATGCAGCTGGGGTAGGCACACGGCCCCGGAACGAGCTGAGCTGTGGACAATCCTTGCAGGCCTTAGAGCGAATGGGGGGGGAATAGGGGTCTGGCGCTGTGACGCTGGATAAGGGCTTAGGCGTTTGGCGTGGAGTACAGCCAATTACTGCGTGTGAGCAACTTGAACGCACTTTTGACTAGGCCTGCAAGAGGCGGTAACCGTCAGGCGGTAGCGCGGTCGGGCAGATGGTTATGTTGCGACCCAGGGTGAGTGGAGACACGAGGGGCACTTGTACCTTGGCGCCCGAGAGCATATGTGCAAGCTGCTTGGAGCGTGTGCAGGGCTTTAAGCTGGCAATCTCCGTTGGGTATGGGGCGGCGGGCAAGGCGGGGCGGCGGAGGGTGGAAGGGCGGGGTTCTGCGCAGGAACGTCGTGACCCGCGGGCGATCACGTTGTGCTCCGACCATGCTCCGACCGTGCGAGGGAGTCGACACGTATGCAACGAAAGAGATTTGCGAAGCAGAAGCGGAAAACCGAGGCCGGTGCTGGGTCTGACCTTCCGAGCTTCGGAGTAAAGCTTCCGTGAACGTAGAGTAGGGCTTCGCGACGTCGCGACCGAGCCGACCGCGCGCTCTGCAAGGCGTAGATAACACCTGTGTTGACGCCGAAGGGCAAGCGGGGACGTCGACGCTTTGCAAAAGCCGACGAACGCACACAGGTTTGTGCGCCCGGATTCCTCGCCGCAGCGCTGGGCGCAGCGGCAAGCGGCATGCGACATTTGGTTCTGCCGAGCTGCAACCGGCGTAAGCGGGTGAGGCGCGACACCGGGACTTTGCACACTGCCGTACCATTTTGCTGCGCGCTCCCGCCTAGTCGCTGCTCCAGCACGCCGCGCGCCCCACACACTACCCGCTTGCATGGTATGATAGCGCACTCGGCCCGGCCTTTGCAGGCCTCCACACTCCCGTGGGCTGGGACATCCCCACCAAAAAGGTGCCCGCCTATCCTCCGACCTCCCTCTCGGCTCTCACACGATAGCGGCGCGTGCCGGATGTGCTTTGGTGCCCGGCTGTGCGTCTGAACAACATCTCCGCACGCCCACACGCTGCACACCGTCGGCTGAGCGCGGTCCTGCGCAACGCGTCGCTCCGAGCGCCGGCCTCGCACCTCTTGACGGTGAGGGGCTGTGCTATGGTTGCGTGACGCGGCTGGGTGGGCAACGGCTGTCGGGTTATCGGCGTGGAAGCCGCTTCCAGCGCACCCAACGGGCGGACGCGCTCCAGGCCCAGCGCCCGCAGCAGTTGGTAGCCAGCACCGTTCCCAGTCCCACTTGCCCATTCAGAGGACTCCATTTTCGCGGCTTTCTGCCCCCGACGCCCACGATGTACCGCGCCAGGCCAGGTCCGCTTTTGCAGATGGCCGCCACCTCGCACGCGGTTATGTTCGACGACACAGACGCTGTCCTGTTCGGGGGAAGCGACTGCGACCTGTTTGGCGGCAGCGTGACTTGCATCGCCGGCGAGCTCGAGCTCCAGGTCCAGTCCTATGAGTGCGGCACCGGGTAAGTCGCAAGTGGGCTCTCCTGACGGTGCGAAACCGGGGCACCGAGCCTTTTTGGCCGTTTGCGCAGGGACCTCTGCGTCGTGGGCGACTCGTCCGCGGTCGCGCTCACCAAGGACTCGGGAGGCAGCAGCTTGAGCGCCATTGCCCCCGGGGAGCTGGGGGACGCCGACTTCATGGAGAATGTGTCGTTGGAAGTGCTCGGTGAGCGCAGGGCTGTGGTCAACCCGTTTCAGTCGCCGCTCCAGGGCTGCAATACCCCTCAGCAGTTGCGCACAGGGTTTCGGCCCCCCAGCCCGCCCCTGGCTGTGCTGCGCCACTCGCACCGCTTGCGCCATTGCGCTTGCTACCACGCGAGAGGCCTTGGATCTGCCGCCTGTGGACGTACGCATTGGTCTGACCCGCTCCTCCCCCATGCCTTCCTGCAGCTGCCGCTGACCACTACGGCCACACGGTATGCGCTGGGCGGCAGTCCACGGCCGACTCCGGGACAGCTCGCAACCCGCCGGCGACCGCGGCGCAGGGCTGGTGAGGCATGGGGCCCACCGGATTCGGATATACTGGCCGCACGTGCCTGCACCTGGGCATGCCGCCAACCACTCGCTTGAACCCACGACCCACATGGCCCCCGACCCACATCATCCCTCTCCTTACCAATCCCCACGGCCCCTTCCGTCGCCCGATCTCCGCAGGACCGCCCCGAGCGTTCCCGCCTACCTGCCGCCTCGTGCGTCAGGCAGCACCTCCCAGTCGGGCATGCCGTCGCAGCCCCCTGCAGCCGTGGTGCAGGCCCCCGCGGTCCTGGCCTCAGTGCCACAGCCGCAGCCGGCGGCGCCGCTGCCCCTGCCCCTGCCGCTTCCCATGCCGATTACGGTGCCGGTGACGCAGCAGCGGCCGCAGCAGGCGGATAACCACTCGCACGGGCACGAGAGCAGCGATTGCGACATGAGCCACACGGTTGGGGACGGCGAGAGCTCGGGCGTCAAGGGCACCGCGCACGGGTCTTCGCACAGCGAGGCCTCGGAGGACAACTCCGCGGGTGAGCTCAGCGGGCGAGAGGAAGGGTGCTGGGGAGGGTGGGAGCAGCTTGGGCATGTTGTATGCGGCTGCGGCTGAGCGGTGGCATTTCCAGCCGGGTTGGGGAATTTCGCATGCTGTTATGCCCAACCCAGATCAAGCGGATGTGCCGGCGCCGCAGAACCCTTGCCATGAGCCTGGCCGCTTCTTAGCTGACCGTTACTGACCTCGGCTCGAACCTGTCTGCCTTCGTGTCCGCTCTTGCCCAGGCTTTGCGCCATCCTCGCACGGGGAGGACGAGTACGCGACCTCGATGCCCTCGTTCGGCGGGTTGAGCCTCTCGCGCCTGCGCGCGCGCCCGTGCGCCGAGGGCCCGGCGGCCCCGGCGCCCGCGCCCGGTGCCGCCTCCAGCATGCCCCGCGCCTACAGCGTCGACAACTTCGCCGGCGCTTCCGCGGCCTCCGCCTCTGGGGCCGCGGCAGCGCACCGTGCCGCCAACATGATGCGCTCCTACTCGTGCGCCGCCACGGACACTTTGCCCATGGAGTTCCAGCTGGGCTGCGGCGACTCCTCCTCCGAGCTCAACCTCGACTCGGCCGCCTTCGGCTCACGCGGCCGCTGCTTCTCCCTCAATGAGCAGCAGCTCCGCAAGCAGTGGCTGGCGGAGGGCGAGCTGCTCGCGCCGCAGCTGCCGCCGTCGGTGGACGAGCTGGAGCTGCTGGAGCTGCCCGAGGACAACATGCCCTCGCGCCCCTTCTCGGCCGGCGTGGCGGGGCACGTGAAGCGCAAGATCATCACCTCGCCCAGCCCGCTGCTGGCCGCGTCGCGCGGCAGCCGCACGCGCACGGGCCCGCTGCCGCCCGGCACCATGGTCCCGGCGCCCTGGATGGGCGGCTCCGCCGAGCCCAAGAGCCCCAAGCGCGCCCGCGTGGGGACGCTCCCGCCCTGGCCCGAGGCCGGCGGCATGCCCCCCACCTCGTCCGCCGGCCTGCTGGCCGGCTGGCCCTCCTCGGCCGCCCCGCGTGGCGGCGGCGGCATGAAGTCGGTGCGGTCAATGCCGGCCAACATGCACGCCATGACGTCGTTCCTGGACGGCGTGGAGGTGACGGTGCAGCCGCTGGGCGTGCCCACGGCGCCCGAGGCGGCCGGCGTGATTTCGCCCAACAGCTCCTGCGTCTCGGCCTCGACCCCGCTCGCGCCGGCGGCGCAGTCCGCCGGCGCTCAGGCCGTCGCGGCTTTCCCCGGCCGCAACGCGCCGTTCTTCGACCCCGCCACCGGCCAGGCGGCGGGCGCTCGCCCCGGCACTGTGCCGCTGCCGCTGGCTCAGCCCGCACCGCCTGTCAGCCGCGGCGGCAAGAGCAAGGGCGCGGCGCAGCAGCCGCTGCCGCTGCCCCTGCCGATGCCGCAGCCGGTCCTGGTCCCCGGGCAGCCGGCCCCGCTGGTGCCCGGCCTGCCGCCCGGCTTCACGCCCGGCCTGGCCTTCCCCGACAGTGAGCAACGGGAGAGGGGTCGGGGCTTCGTGCAGCTGTCTCCGTGGAAGGGCAGGGGGCTGTTCTTGACTGTCTTATCCCGAGTTTGGTTATGGGTGTGTGCGTTTGCTGTTGTGGCTGCCCGCCCTGACGCCGTGCTCGTGTGCTCTGCCCCCCGCAGCCAAGCGGCCCGTGCCGTCGGTTCCGAAGCCCCGCAAGCGCGCGTCGCCCAACGGCAACCCGCCCAAGGCTCCGGCGCCCAACCCCAACGGCCACTGCTGCACGCAGTGCGGGACACAGGTGCGGGCGGGCAGCGGGTTTGGGCATGGGCTGGTGGAACGTTGACTAGTCACGTCCGTCGAGGAGGACTGGGTTCATCGGGAAACTGCGTGCCTCGTCGTTGGCGCTTGAGCCGGCTTCAATAACTATCTAGCAATTGTGTGTCCTGGGCTGACCCTCTGCTCACTCCCTGAACATGCTCTCTCACCTCTGCAGACGACACCCGTGTGGCGCGCCGGCCCGCACGGCCCCAAGACGCTGTGCAACGCATGCGGCGTGCGATACATGAAGGTCGCCAAGGGCAACCAGCCGCCTGCCCCGCGCAGGCAGCAGCACCAATGACCGCGCCGCTAGTGAGGCGCGGCGCGCGCAGGAGGAGCGCGGCACGCATACACCCATTCTTCATACTTCTTGCTAGTGGTGGCGGTGGCAGGGCTGTGGGGGGTGCGATGCACAGCTTCCAGCGCCACGCGCCACGCTTCTTGTGTCTGCTGGAGGCTCCTGCTACCGCGCTGGGCGGCCCTGGCGAAAGCGTTTGCCGCGCTGGGGCCGCTCGGCGGGGGGTGGAGAAGCAGCCAAAGGGGCGGCGCACGGCCGCGGGCCGGGGGGCGGCGACTCGGCGGCAGCTCGAGAATACAATGACCCTTTCGTTCGGGCTTTCTGGGCGTCCGCTCGCTTGCAGCGGAAGGCAGGGGGCTTGATCCCGTGACCTTTCCGCAATCGGGGACGCGGGCGTTCGCGGGACAGGAGCAATACCGCATGGGGGCAGTGGGTATTACTGTCAACGGAAGTGCAACACGCTTGAGGGGGTGTTTCGGCTTGTGTTTGGTTGCTGCGTCCTTCATGTGAGGCGCCTACTTGTGTTGGCTACGTTTGGACCGCATGACCGGACGGCTCCGCTTGTGCGGCGGGGCGCGGAGACGCAGTGAGAGATATAACCTGTCGGGGACGCTCGGGGATAACATGCCCGGGAGCTCGGGCCCCTGAAGAACACCCGTGACTTTTATACGGGCCCGTGTGCATGGGCAACGGTGCTGTCCCCCCATATGGTACTGGCGGTTGCGGCTGAGTGTGGCCGGGGCCGCGCGGTGTGAACGTGAACGTTTGTCGGGTTTCGTTCGGTTGTGTGTCCTGGTGTTCATACTGCTGGTGGATTGCTGAGGTATGTGTGGGTGAGATGCGGAAGCTCGCGGGTCATTGTGCGCGAGCGGAAGGATGCGGCCGTGATGCTGGGTGCTATGGGATGGGGCGGGGCGGAACTTGCTTTGTCGGGCGGTTCAGGGTTTGGGGCTTGCATGGCCTGCTCTGTCGGCGCGCTCCTTTGCGATTTCCCGACGCATATGGCCCAGAGGGTCTTAGAGCTTGCTTGGCAGTGGTCGAGACGGAGGGAGCGGGAGCGCTTCTTTGAGAGCTGTGCCCGCCCAAGTCACGTCAGGGCGGAGGGTACACGCGGGCACTGGAAAGGTTGACCGAGAGAAAGAGGCACCATTATTCTGGGACTGGACTGTTTTACGGGCCCGAAAGATGACTTGAGGGGCAGGAGACACCTGTGCGCGTGGCGGCTGCGCGCGTTATGGGAGCTCGGAGCGTTTCTTTGCGTGTGTTTGACGTCCTTGTGTGTGTATGTGCGCGGCGAGGGCTACGGTACTAACATGCGCGAAGTAAAGTCAATCGGCGCAGATGTGGGCCGGGCTTGTGCCGCGCTCTCATGAGAGCATGCGGACTGCGGTCCTGATAAGCGGGCCGACCGGGGCCCGGTGAGAGAGGGACGGACCGCCGCGATAAGGTGGCGGGGCAATTTTGGGGCGGGGAGGGTTACGATCACTTGCGGTGTGGTGTGGTGGCTGGGGCGGGCGGGCCCGGGCGGGGCGAGCGCGTGGGGCGGCGTTGCTGGGACGTCGGGGGCGCAGCCGCCGCCGCCGCGCCCGGGCCGCTGCCCCGCCCCTGTCTGTGCGGGCTGCACTCCCCGCCTGGAGGACAGGCGTGCGCGAGGCGCCACGTGTGCATATCCGTTTCTGGTTACCAGTACTGTTTGGCGTGTGTGTCCGCGCGGGACGCAGTGGCCTGTCGGCGTCGAGTGTTTGGGGCGGCCTGGAGTCGGCTCATTTGTGGTTTGGCCCCGCAGGCTCTCGGGATGGTGCTCTGCTGACCTCTAGATGATGAAGAATTACCCAACTCCAAATCGGGATCTGAACACCCGCTTTGCTGAGGCGCCGCACACCTTGTGCGGGCCTTGGCTCCGCGCTGCCCCTGCCGGCGGCGGGGTTGCACATACCCTTAGGATTCCGTCCATTCCATTTCTAGGTGTCTTGAGAGAGCGGAGAGCTGCGGTGCCGTACGTGTGGTTGCCACTGAGAGCTGTGGGCAGGCCTGTGGCCCGGATGTGGGCCTTCGCATGCTTGTGTACGGCAATCCTCGCCAACAGTCTGTCTCGTCACCTCAAGGATGTGTGCCTCTCTGGCCCCTGGGACCCAACACCTCAGCTGAGCACCTCGGCTTGAGGGGATGTGCCAGCAAGCGAATGGCAAGCAACCAATCCGGGAACCACCAGGAAAGCAATTAGGGGGATGACACCGCATGGGTCTATTCAGTGCAAGCCCACGGGCAAGAGTTTGCCCTCATTGCATCACGGCGCAGGCTCCCAATTCCAACTAACCCTCGGCTCTCGGCCTCGGACAGACGTACATGTCCAGCTGGCACAGGAGGCGGGGTTACGTACGAGTGATTCGCCGTCACGTAGATAGACAGCACGCAGCAAGGGGTCCCGCACCCTCTACCTCCCCTCCCGCGGATTCCAACAATTGGCGCTAGATAGGCGCACCCTCTATCTTCAGCGCCCACTGCTGCCGAGTGCTCAGACGATTGCGAAGTGCTGGTGTCCCTGGCACTTCCAGATCTTCAGTTCGGCACCGTTGCTGGCGTCCACCGTGGCGCACATCTGGATGGCGAGGAAGGGCACGATCTCGTAGCGTGTGGAGTCGGGGAACCTTGACAACAGGGGCCCGTGTAGAAAGATCAAAGTTCAGCCACCGTCAGGCATGCACAGCCCAGGCACCAGATAAGTGGCCAACCGAACAGTGGCCATGTGAGGGAGCTCACAGCATGGGAGCTTATCACCGCAGGGTGGACCCTGAATGCACCGCTGTATGCTGCCCGGCCGGGCAAGAGCCTGGCATGTATGCAGCGCCGACGACCAGGAATCTGGGCTCCCTCAGACCCTGTGAATCAAGGTAGATCCCGCCAGGCCGCTCCGAGCGATAGTGCCGAAGAGTGTCATGGAGCCAGACACAAACCTGCACTTCACGCCCGGCGCGCGATGCCAAGGGCTATTGTTTGCTTGCACCTACACCTTATTAATTGGAGCAGGGGAACTATATGGCCCGGCGCGAACTCATGGTCAGGAACCCGTTCGCACCAACTCGCACCCGTTGCCCAAGGAGTGATGCAAAAATCTGTTACCAGTCTCGCGTTGCAGTACGAAACCGAGAGCGAGGCTATTACGTTAAGTTTGCGCGCAGCTATTGCGAGGATGCTGCGGCGCCAACTTCGCTATTACGTCACAGCTCGAGACTGGACTGAGCGCGGTGTTGCCATGCACCTGTATTCAGCTTGGAATCGTTCAGGTAGAGGTGATTTCAACACTTTGTCGCGGGTCGGCGTGGAATGTGTTTCGCCCCGCGTCCATCTTTCGGCCCCCGGTGCGTGCTCGCAAGGCTTCGCGCGGAGTGCCGCACGTCTCCCACGCTGTACACTGTACCGGCGCGCATGTGCCGCCGACCAGACATTCCAGGGCTCGGCCAAGCCAGTTGTCACAGCTTTGAGGACCGCGACCCGTGATGATGCGGCCGGGATTCTCACGGCGGACCCGTGGCCTGCCATCTCGCCTGGCGTCTCCCTACACTTCGCCTCAACCGAGACCTGACTTAGCAAGCAGATGCTAGCGAGAGAAGCAACTTAGCTAGCCAAGCCATGTTGCGCAGCACCGCCCTGGCGGCTGCGCCCGCGCGGCACCCGCTACTGCTGCTGCGTCGACCCAGCCTCGTTTCGGGCGGCCGCCAGGCTTCTCTATCGCTCGCACCGCGCTTTCCGCCAGCCCAAACCCATGGCGGAGGGCACGGCTCCGCCGCGCAGCCCAGCTGGGTCGCCGCGGCCAAGAAAGAAGGCAAGGCGCCTGGGCGACGCGGATCCAAGCAAGCCCCTTCACCGGTAAGGCCGCAAACCACTCCGCACGCTGTGGGGCGTAGGGGTGTACACCAGGGGTGGGGTGCAAGCGAATAGTGCGCGAGGGCACGGCCTGGGAGACCAGTCGGGCGTAGGGATGCATTGAGGTGAGGGCCACGCGCGCACAGCCGCTCTCGCCACCAGCAGCAGCTCTGCCGCCGCCGGCCAGGTTGAGCACCCTCACTCCCCCGACCTTCGGTTGCCACCTTCCCCTCCCAAACTCCCAAACTCCCTAGGCCCAAAAGCCTGCTGCAGCGGTCCAGGACCCGCGGTCTGAGGAGCTCTGCCTGGCGTGCGAGCAGGGCGACCTGGAGAGGGCCAAGGAGCTGCTCTCCGCCTGCGCTAACTACCACGCATGCAACAAGGTGGGCGCCAGTGGGGGCGGGGGCGGGATCAGATGCGCCGTACCCACCAGGCGAAGGATCCGTTGGGGTCCTCCTTCTCACCCTACGCCTCCTGCTGCCTTCGCTCCGGCTTCCGCACACAGGCCGGCCACTTCGCCCTGAGCCTGGCGGCACGTGGGGGCCACCTGGCCGTCGTACGGGAGCTGCTGGAACGGGGCGCCCACGTGGACCGGCCCCCCGGCTCCCGGGTGAGACCAGGGCCTCGGCGAGGCAACTCCAGTCGCCCGCGCACGCTCTGCTGATGCAGTCAAATGCTGATATGCTGATGCAGTCAAATTTTATCCTCTCCTTTCCTGCGACAGGGCTTCACGGCCCTGCGTGCGGCGGCCGGCCGCAAGGGCAACGTCGAGGTGTTGCGGGAGCTTTTGAGGCGGGGGGCACAGGTGGACATGGCTGCGTCCTCCGGCTCCGACCCGGACAAGGAGGAGCAGGACGGCGACGGTGACGACGCGGACGATGCATTCCTGAAACTCCTGCTTCGAGATGGGAACACGGGCAGGCCTGAGGTGCGCATGTCTGTGGCACTCTCTGCTATACGGCAGTGGCCCGCGTTGGGCCCCCACTCTTGGGCCCCGCACGCCGCACCTGGCCCCCGCACTTGACTGGCACTCGCATTGGGCCTGCATATTGAGCCCCCGCATTGACCCCTCCCGGCACGCAGGCGGGCACCACACCGCTGATGGCGGCCTGCCTCTGCAGCGACGTGGAGATGGTCCGGCTGCTGCTTGACCCCGGCGGCGCAAGCCCGCATGCCAAGAATCAGCAGGTTCATGGTGACACTTGGCTTAGGCATGCATGCGCCTTCAGCGCTGAGCCGCCTGCATCAGCCTCGGCCCATGTCAGCCCACGCATTGCACCGCCCACACCTACCTCGTGCCATGCAGGGCATCACGCCGCTGCACAGGGCCGCCGCGGCGGAGGGCTCCGAAGTCGTGAAGGAGCTCTTGTCAAGGGGCGTCAAGGCGGACGAGAAATGCTCGGCAAGTCACCATGGATGACGGGAGCCTGTTTGCCTCGGCCCCCGGATGGCCCACCTGGCTTGGGCCTCCTTACTGGGGCTCGGGATGGAGTGATGCCATAGACCGCTCCCATCCCACGCAGGACGGTGCGACGCCCCTGTACGTTGCGGCTTTGTTTGGACGGCTTGACACCGCGAAGCTGCTGCTCTCGCATGGGGCAGACCCTGAAGTAAAGGACAACGAGGTGAGCAGCGTCTGCTAGCTGGCAACAAGTACAACAAGGGAGTCTTTGCCCTGACCCTGCCTGCCCCGCGTGGCCATGTTCGCTGCCTGCACCCAGGGCTTCACGGCAGTCCACTGGGCTGCAGGGCAGAGTGACGCAAGGTTGCTGGAAGCCCTCTTGGGGGCGGGCGCCAAGGCCGACGTCGTGGGTGAGGTATGCACGGTGTGCGTACGGACACGCACCGCTCATCACCTAATGGTCGAGGCAGGCACGCACGCTTGATACCACGCCTCATCACCTGCTGCGTCCCTACCTCCCATTCGACAGAGGGGCCCGACGCCGCTCATGCTTGCTGCCACTGAGGGCACATTTGAGAGCGTGCAGCTGTTGCTACGGAAGGGAGCCCGCGCCAACGCCAAGGGACCGGGTGTAAGTGCATGCGCTGTTGCATTCCGTGCACTCGCTCCGCTAGATGAGCGGGGCCTTTGCTTGCTGTGCAACCCGGCATGCAGGGAGTCGAGGCCATCCACCTCGCAGCAATGTCAGGCGACGCGCAGGCAGTGGAGGCTCTCCTTGACGCGGGCGCTGACCCAAATGAGGTTATTGTATCGGCACGTGTGCCCGTACCTCTGTACGGCATGGAGCCCTGGGCCTGGAACCCGGCGTAGGTAGCCGCGCTCACGCACTACTTGCTTGCTTGCTGCTCCTCGCAGGACAGCATCAGGAACAAGTACGATGATGACTTTTGGAAGCAGGCAAAGTTTCTTGTGAGCATCTAAGGGGGACTGGAGGGTGGCCCAGGGTGACGCGCTTCGCTTGGATGGTGACACCCGGTAGTTCGTACTCACGCGCAGGGCCCCACGCCGCTGCACTTCGCATCGAGCCCCGACGTCGCCCGTCTCCTGCTGCAACGCAAAGCAAGCCTAGCAGCGTGTGACGTGGTAGGGCGAAAGCTGGGACATCTGTGTCGTCAGCAGTAGTCTTCCGAACGTTCCATAAGTATGCTTCCTTCCCAACACAGGACGGCCGCCGGCCCCTGCACTACGTCGCCGCCGAGGGCCGCGCGGAGGTGGTCAAGGTCCTGGCCGCTGTCGACAAGGGCATCAACAAGGCCGACAATGTGCGTGCGCCGTACTGCCGTATCATTCTGTTGTCCATGCCGAGATGTGTAGCGCCCCACACCCCGAGGGTACGTACCGGTGTGCTTGCATCAATCGCCAAGCTAGCCTCCCGCGCGTGCATGCAGAACGGCGTTAGCCCACTGCACATGGCAGCCGGCTGTGGCCACGCGGAAGCGGTCAGGGCCCTGGTCGCTGGTGGAGCTGACCCTCACGCCAAAGATAAGGTGCGTCAGACCTGAGGCATCTCTGGGCGTGTGAGGGCACGGGGGCGGCAAATGGAGAATTGCATGCTGTGGTGTGGCGGCCCCACCGATGACCCCTCCAGGAAGGGGACACGCCGCTGTACCTCGCGGCTCGGGAGGGTCACGAGGAGGCCGCACGTGCGCTGCTGGAGGCGGGCGCAAACCCGCAGCAGGGAAACCAGGTGCGTGGCGTGCTAAGCACAGGTGGCACCAGCCCGGGTACCCGTGTGTGCGGATCACCCCCCGCCCCTGTCTGGCCCCCTCGACCCGTGCAGTACGGCATGACGGCCCTCGAGGTGGCGCCCAAGGGATCGGCCGTGGCGCAGCTGCTGACGCAGCACATGCAGAAAGCTACGCAGAAGCAGAAGGATGACAAGAAGCAGAAGCAGCAGAAGCGCAAGCCGTAGGCCGTAGCTTCGGGTCACGCGTGTGTTGCTGGCTGGTGGTGCAAGCGTGCTCTACAACAGGTGCAGGGTGTTGACGCAGGCTGAGGCGTAGAGGCGAGAGTCGGGCTGGATGAGGGTCAAGGCAGTGAAGGCACGGGTTCAAGGGACGCAAGACAATGGGGGTGATCCCCCGAGGTTGCGGGAGTTGGTGCAAAGGGCTGAGCTGGGCTGAGTCACCGGCACCGGACGGCACGGAACCCCCCGTGTGTCCAGCGCATAAGTTGCCGTGACTCCCCACCTCCATCTCACCTTGCGGCTTTTGGCCTGGCCAAGACAACCTGAGGCCGAGGCCGAGGCTCCGGTTCATGCCATCCCCGGCTATCCATGACCCGCGCAGCTCACCCCGCAGCTCCCCGCCCGTCCCCCGCTGGCTCCCTCTCTCAGTGCCCTGAGTAGGAGCCCAAGTGCATACCGTGCGTATCGGCTACAGTACGTGCATATCGGCTACAAAGGCCGCTTCACTTGCTCGGCCATGTACGGCGACGTGGTGCGGTGCATCGCACGACCGCAGGGTGATAGCGTATACCAGCCCCATTAGCCTCGCAGTAACCGCAATACACGGAGCGCGCCATATTCGAGCTGCAGCGCCCGCACCGTCCGTTCCGCGCCTGTGCACACCCTGTCGCCTTTGAACGCACCCTAATCGCTCTAGTCTATAAACCACTACAATATGCAGCTCCACAGACAGACAGCGCGGACGGCGGTCGCTGGCCGGCGCAGGGCAAGCGTCCCAGCTCGCGTTATCCTGGCGCGCGCGGCCGTGACTGAGG
Organism: Edaphochlamys debaryana; assembly: GCA_016858145.1. Classification (NCBI taxonomy): domain Eukaryota; kingdom Viridiplantae; phylum Chlorophyta; class Chlorophyceae; order Chlamydomonadales; genus Edaphochlamys; species Edaphochlamys debaryana. The sequence goes on along the minus strand of JAEHOE010000095.1, from coordinate 324,049 downwards.
AGGTTGTCGCAACAGCGGCGAGCTCCGCTACAAACGGGCACCGGCCTCTGTTTTACAAGGCGCTCGTGTTCGGTGGGTGAGCCATCCGCAGCGCTTGCGGCCTTCTTCCCTCCGCTCCCCCTTTACCACTTCTGCAATACAGTTAGACCGGGGAGCACTGGGTCGGGGCGCTGGCTCACCTGTGCTCAGCTCACCCAAACGCCTGCCATCCATCCATCGCCCCTCACCGCCACCTGCAGACATGGACGGCACCCTCACTCAGGCCCATATCGACTTTGCGGACATGCGTGCGAGGACGGGTGAGGACGAACCCACAGCTACTGGAAGCCAGGGCTGAAGCGAGAGCAAAGAGGGGCTTGGGGCGACCAAGGGCGACAAACGTCCGGGAGCGGGGGGGCAGCATTGAGCGGCGCAGAGCGGGTGGTGGTGGGTGGGCCTGGTCCGTGGGAGGGACGTGGCGGAAAGCCTGGGGGGGAGACGTAGGGGCGACGATCGGGGCACCTGGGGACGGGGGAACCTGGGGTCACGGGAACCTGGGGGCGGGCCTGAGGGTGGTGCAGGCGCTGGCGTGCTGTGCGGTCCAGGGAAGTCCAGTGGACAGGGCACTGTCGTGAGGCGTGCGGTAGTGCTACGGGTGTAGCGGACTGCGTGCTCAGTACCGGGGCCCAGGGTGGGCCTCAGGGGCTGGTGCCCCCCAGCAGCGGTGCGGCGGCGCTGGTGCGGGGCCCGAGCTGGGTGCAGCCTCCCCTTCCCCCTCCGCTTGCCTTGGAAGCCCTGTGCCGGGGGCAGGCCCCCCACTGCCGCCCTCCCCCGCTGTCCGCTCTCCTACCCATGCCGTCCTCTCCCCTCAAGCCTCAACTGCCGCCCTCCCAGGCAGCCCCCTGAACGACCCCTCGGGGCGACTCACTCAATCTCCTCAAAGATAGTTTCAAGAGGACGCACATTGCAAGAACCCATCCTCCCCCCCCCCCCTCCCCAAAGGCATCCCCATGGGCGACCTGTTCACGGTGATGGAGGCCTGGGGGGAGCCGGCCCGCATCGCCGGGGCCATGGACACCATCCTGCAGGTGGGGGTGCCTGGGGGGGGGGGGAGTAGGGAGATGGGGGGTTAGGGGGTCATGGACACCATCCTTCAGGTGCCTCGGGGGAGGGGGAGGAGAGGGAGAGGGGGGCTTGGAACGGTGGAAGGGTGGGGGCAGAGGTAGGAGGAAGGGGGCCAGGGCCACCATCCTGCAGGTAGGTACCATGAGGGTGGGGGGAGGAGGAAAGGGCAGCGGAGCTGGTGGGCCGTCTTCCAGGCACCAAGCTTCGTGCGGCGCGTGCTGCCCGTGCTGCCCCCCCCCACTGCAGATCGAGGCCGAGGCCGCCAAGGCCGTGAGCGCCATGCCGGGACTCATGCCGCTGCTGGAGCTCATACGGGAGAAGCAGGTGCGCGTGTACCCGCACGACACCCGTACGGCACCCGTACGGCAAGCAGCGTGCGCCACGCACGACCGTATGCCATCCTCGCTTCCCACCTCGGGGGCCCCCGGCTTGCCCTCGGTCTGCCCCCCACGGGCCTGGGGTGGTCAAAGGTCGTTGCGTTTGAGCTTGCCGGTATACACAGCTACCCGCCTGCCGCCTCGCCTCCCCTTCTCCTTCCTCCATGATCCCGGCCCCAGGCCCATGCCTTCCCCCCTCAACCCTCCCGTTCCCTCCCCCCTCCCCCCCCCCCCCCCCCTGTCAGGTCCCCGTGGCCCTGGTCACACGCAACACCCCCCAGTCCGTGGAGGCCTTCTTCAACCTCATCGGGCCCGAGTGGGCGGGCATCTTCTCGCAGGTGCGCGACCGTTAGCGGTTGGTGGTTGGCGACGTTGGTTGTGAAGAGTTGCCTGGCGCGGTTAGCGGTTGCCGTGCGGTGCGGACGGGCGGGGCATGCATCCGCACAGCTCTTGCCCTACCCCGCCCTGCTTGGCCTCATGTCTAGACCGCGACGCCCCCATCCTCACGTCCTGGCTCCATTCCGCTATTGCGCACCCCCGCCCCCCCTTCAGGTCCTGACCCGTGAGTTCAAGTACGTCAAGCCCGACCGGCGGCTGCTGGCCGAGGTGGCCAAGGTGGGAGGGGGTGGAGGGTTGAAACAAGGGGGACAGGGGGCGGGGTGGGGTGGGGGGGGCTTACAAGGGGGGACCCACCAAGTAACCCCCCAACCGACTCCATAACCTCTCCCCTTTCCCAACAGACCTGGGGCATCTCTCCCAGCGACATGCTCATGATCGGCGATTCCTTCGAGGACGTGGAGTGCGGCAACGCCGCGGGCGCCGCCTCGTGCCTCATCGCCGGAGGGGGCAACGAGAAGCCGGGGACCGTGGTCCTGCCGCCGCCGGGGGCGGTGCCCACGTTCTCGGTGGGGAGCCTGGCGGAGCTGGGGGAGAGGCTGCGGGCGGCCGGGGAGCGGGGCGCGGCGGCGGGGGGCGTGGCGCTCGGGTGGCCTGCCAGGCTGGCGGCGGGGGAGGCGATCGGCGCGGAGGGTGAGCGGGGCTGCGGGGAGGGCGGGGGTGGGTGGGTGTGAGGGGAAGGGGGGCGGGGGTGGGGTGCAGGGGGCTGGGGGCTTGGGGATGGGTGAAGGGGGTCGGGGGCACCGAGGGATGTACGGTGTATTGCACTCACAGCGGTACGCCTCCGCCTTCATCCCTTGCCCTGTTCTCCTACAACTCCCAGGCGCCCCCGCCCCAGGCCCCTCTCACCTCTTTTGCCTCCCACCCCACCCCTCCCCCTCTACTTCTGCAGGCGCCCCCGCCCCCGGCCTGGACTACCTGGACTGGCTTGCTGCCGTGGGTGCGCTCCGCTCCGCACCCTGCTCCTTCCCCCGCATGGGCGCGGCCGCGGGGGGCCTGGCCGCCTGCGCCCCCGCCCTGCTGGGCCACACGCTGCTGCACGTCTTCTGCGGCAGCGGGGCGCTGACCAAGCTGCTGTCGAGTCAGGGGCTGCAGGTGGGCCCCCTACGCACAAGTAGCGAAGGGAGGTTTGACGGGGATAAGGGAGCGGTTGGGTCCGTAGGTGGGACCGCCTCCTGGTGGGGGATAAGGGTATGGTGGAGCGCGACTGGCACTGATGAGCGACCACGGTGCCTGGACCAGCCAAGCGGACTCAGCGGCGGGTTTGCGCCCTTTGAGGTGTGGCTTTGACGTTGACGCGGCACAGCCCCCGGGGCCTCCCTCCATACCTCACCCCCTCAACCCTCCCCCCCCTCCCCCCCTCTCCCCTATCCCCCCCTGTCAGGTGTGGGGGGTGGACTCCGATGTGGACGCCGCTCAGCGCCGGGGCCTCCGCGCGGCGCCCTTCGCGGGGGCCCCCCTGGGCCCGGGCTGCCTGGGGCGGCGGGGGCAGGAGGGCGGCGTCATGGCGGCGGCGCCGGAGCAGGGCTTCGACGTGGTGATGCTGGACGGTGAGGGGAGGGGGGGAGAGAGGGGGGCAGGGATAGGGTTGAGAGGGGATGAGGAACAGGGAAGGGAGGGCAGAGGGGAGGGAGGGAGCAGCGGAGCGGGGCTTCGACGTGGTGATGCTGGACGGTGAGGGGTGGAGGGGGGTGGAGGCAGGGATAGGGTTGAGAGGGGATTAGGGACATGGGAGGGAGAGATGAGGGGACGGCAGGAGCGGCGGGGAGGGGCTTCGATGTGGTGATGCTGGACGGTGAGGGGCGGGGAGAGAGGGTAACGAGGAGGAAGGTGGAGAGGGCAAGGAGGGCGGCGGGGGAAACGTGGAGGGAGGGAGGAGGAGTTGAAAAGCAGTGATACATGTACTCAACGCCCTCTCTGCCGTACTCACCCCCCGTCACCCCCTCCCCCTCCCCCAGGCTCCCACATGCCCGAGGCCGCTGCCGCCTCCTGGTGGACCCCCGCCTCCGTGGCATCGCTGCTGCCCGCCCTGGCGCCGGGGGGGAGGGTGGTGGCGCAGGTGAGGGGGCGGGTGAGGGAGGCAGAAGGGTTAGTGACAGGGAGCGAAGGGAGGGTGCAGGATACGGGGGGAGGTTGGTGGCGCAGGTGAGGGGGCGACAGCTAGAGGGAGAGGAGGCAGATGGAGGGGCGGGGCGGCAGGACAGGTTAGGGGAAGCCAGGGCCAGGCACGCATGTCACTCTGTCATTCTCGGTTGGCCGGGCAGTGGGCTGCTGGGAGAGACGGGCTCTGAGGACGTGGGTGCTCGTCAGGGGCTGTCGCCGAGAGGCCGGGCCCGTCTGCAGTCCACGTGCCTCTAGGGGGACACAAGGGGTATGAGAGAGGTCCGTTTTGTTGATCGATCGACCCTCCCCTGAATGACGTCACCTCTCGCTGACCCGCCACCTGTCAGGTCCCGCTCCTGTACGGCGACGTCAACCCCGCTGCCGTACTGTCCTCGCTGGCGGGCGCGGGGCTGGCGGTACGGCACTGGCGCGTGGCGGCGCCGCAGCCGGGATGTGTGGGGGCGCTGGCGTGCAGTGAGCAGCTGGAGGTGGTCGCCACGATGCGGGAGTGAGGGGGGGGCGAGGGGGCTAAGGGGGTGAGGGGATGATCTTGTACGACAGCGAGGATTGGGGTGAGGGGCTAAGGGGGGCCAGCGAGCAGCTTGAGGTGGTCCCCACGATGAGGGACTGAGGGGGGGGCGGGGACGGTGCGGAAGTGACGGCGAGGAGGGGGAGGGGGAGGGAGGGGGTGATCTTTGTCCAAAGTGAAGGAGCTAAGGGGGTATCGGGAAGGCCTGGGGGGCCGAGGGGGGGAAAGAGGCGGTCAGGGGGGTCAGGGGGCTCTTGCAAGCAATGGCTAGGTGGGTAGGTTGGAATTGGGGCCGGAGGAATCAAAGGGGGGCGATAGAAGTATGGGGAGGGGGAAGGGGGCCGCAAGGGACGGTGAGGAGGTGGAGGGAATGGGTGAGCAGGCGCTCAAGTTGACAGACAGATACCCGCGACGACACTGGAGGTGGGTGATTACGTGTGCTGCGACTCTTGCAACATCTGGGTCGGCGTCAATAGTTTATTGTTGTTGTTGTCACACGGACAAGGGCATCAGTCATGTACCGGTACACCCATACGGCCGGTGGGCCAAAGGGCTTTTTGGGCGTACGTCGCACGGTTCTGAGGGCCCGAGCAGGCGTGTCGCTCCTCAGCTTCTTGATATTATGCCTCTCAAGTTCTTGGTCGTGTTTCGAGTCACGGGCCATGTGTGTGGCTGCATAGCCTCCGTGTAAGCATCCTCTCGTATTACCCCCCCTTCCCTGTCCCCTCCTCTTGAGGATGCGGTTCCTGCTGTGGCGAATGAGCGCGGCATTCCACAGTTACCGGTGTCGCTACCGCATTCACAATTGCTGGACTGAGCCGGGCCCTGGGAGCCTTGTGCGTGCGCCAGGGAGGGCTGGCGACGGGCACGTGCTTGAGTGGGGGTAAGGCACTCGATTGCGCTGAACCTTCTGTTAAACCCATAAGGGCACGCACAGCTCCGGGGTTCGCGAGCAAAGGTCGACAGCGGGGGGCGCGGGCCGCGGGGCACGCACTGCGGGGGCATGTGCGTTGCAGCTCGCACTCACGGTATGCAATGCGCAGGTACCGGCACGCAGTACGGGCGAGTCCGCCGGTCATGCACTCTCCGAATCATCCACATCCTTGCAACGATGCGGAGCAGGAGAGAGGGGGTTACGAGTAGGCCCGGGGGCCTCCACGAGGACCACGACGGCGTCGCGACTGCGGGGGGCGGGCGACGGGGACGACGGGGACGGCGGTTTGCTTGGGCCGAGCTGCGGCTCACGGTAAAACCTGCGCGGAGACATGGCAGCACGGAAGGGAGCAGCAGCGGGGCGCGCGAAAGCAGAGCTGAGCTCGGCAGAGTCAGGTGGAGAGAGTCCTGCAGAGTGGAAGCCGTTGACGGCATCCCGCCCGTCATGGCGCCAAGGTACTTCACCCTGTGTCCTAGCACACCCACGAGTACCATACAGTCACAGACGTCGCTCCAACATGACATGGACACCGTAGCGCGAGCCCTTAAGGCCGCGAATGGCCCTGACCAGTTCAGCGTCGACGTCCTGGGGGCAGCGACGGAGTTTCTGCGTATGCTCGTGGCTGCGGAGCTCTTTGCAACTGCACATGGTGAGGAGCGAGCGAAGACCTGCTGCCCGCAACCCGGCATTTCGGTCTGTGCGTTCTCCGCCGGGCAGCCTGGCGCCTCCCATCCGCTCCGGAATGACAAGCAACACTAGCACGAAGACACAGGACGAGTTATCGAGCGAAAACGACTGGAGACCTCTCCAGGGGGGTGCCCGTGCTCGTCTCTCTGTTGTTCGGACGTGCCGGTTCAGCGCCGCCCGCGCGTGTTACTTGCCTTATTAAACGCCATATGTTTCCTTAACATGTACTGCAGGTAACGGGCTGTATGGCGGGGCGTGGGCGGAGCTCGCGGTGCGTCGGTACACTCGGCATTTTTTGCCGCTGCTACTCGCACAGCGCGACACTGGTGACCGGGAAGCTCTAATACCACCCCTGGACGTGGGGCTTGTCTGGTTGCTGCACCGCGCCATATGGATATCTGCTTACGTCGCCGATGTCGGCCTGATGGCTTTCGTGGCACGAGTGCAAGGGCGGGAACCCGAGCTGCTCGCTGCGGGGCCAGCACAAGCTCTGGCCTTCAGCGACGGGAGCGGGAGAGGCTCGGGGACCGCTTCTTGTGAGGTGAGTCGCACTGTGAACTTGCTAGGGGCCACTTCAAGAAACCAGCGCTCCGCACGCTCAGGGGTGGCCGTTCTCCTCAAACCTCTGCTTCATTAATGCCTTCTCAGCGCCTTTCTTCGGGTTTAAGCGACCGCCGACCTCCAAGGGCCGCTTGTTCACTCTTCGGCGGGAAACCCCGTCACGCGCTATGCTATGCATGGCTGAGAGAACCCCTGCACCAGCACCACCTGCACGCATGCGCTCAAGCGTGCCACCCGACCGCTCTTCACCCGCAGGCCTGGAGGGAACAGCAGACAGCGGCGTCAGACTGCGGTGGTCTCGCCGCTGCGCCAGCGCCACCCCAGCAGCCCTACTGGCCGCCCCAGCCGCCCTACACGTCCCAGCCACAGACCACACAGCCCACGCCCGACCCATCCGGCCATGGCTTTTCGCCCTCGCTCTACCAGTCCATAGCAAAACCCGCCGAGTCGGCAGGGGCGCGCCCACCAGGGCCCGGTCCGGATCCGTGCCGTACACAGGATCCGCCCGCGGGCACACGTGGCGGGGAGCCCGAGCTGGCGGCCTGGGAGGTGGAGATGCAGTCCCGGCTGTTGGCCTCGCTGCCTCGCGCCGCGTGGTTGCTCCGGCGCCTGACTCAGGCGGGGTTCGGCGGCAGTCGGGCGGAGCTGGAAGCGGCGGTGGAGCGGTGAAAAGAGCATGAGGGGGGGGTGTTGGAGGCAGGAGGGGGCGTGTGCCGAGAGCTCTTGCCTGTCCTCCTGCGCGCGGCACCTCTCATAACTTCATGCCCCGTTCGCCTGTTGCCCCCTCCCCCCCCAGCTACTGCCGCTTCCTGCTCCTGGCCCAGCGGTACCAGTACGAGTCGCTGCTGTTCCCTCCGGACGTGCAGCTGGTGTGGTGGGCGCACAAGGCACACAACAGCGCTTACCTGGCAGGTGGGCCAGCGGGATGCATGCGGCTAGCTGACTGGGTGCCCCCTGCTGCTCCCTTTCCAACCTAGTCCCAGCAAGCATGCCTGCTCCCCCAAACTCACGTCCCCACTCGCCTACCTGCACCTACCCTGCCCTCTTGCCTACCCTTCCACTGCCCCCCCTTACGTCAGACATGGACCTCCTCATGGGCTGCCCCTTCGACATGGCCATGCCCGACCCGGCCGACGACCCGGAGGCGGCGCGGCGTACGGCAGATCTGTACGAGGAGGAATACGGGCTGCCGTACGACATGTCGTACTGCACGGCCGCGCCCGGTTCGGGGGCCGCCTCGTCGTCCCTAGCCTCTCCCGAGGGCTCGTGCTCGGGGGCGTCTGCCGCCTCCCCAACGGTCTCAACCGCCGCCGCCACCACCGCTGCGGCGGCGGCTGCCCAGGACGCAATTGCGCGGTGCCTCGCGCCGCTGCTGACGATGCTTGGTGCCGGCGGCGCGGGCCCGGGTGCAGGCGAGAGCGGTCGAGCCTCCTCCGCCGCCACCTGCGCTCCTGCCATGCCCGCCACCCCCCCGCCCAGCGCGCCAGTCTGGCAACGGCCGTCGGACGAGCCGCCGCCCGTCCGGTCCGGACTGGACCAGACTGGGCCGGACTCGGACCGTACCGGACCGGATTCCGGACGGGTCTCGAGCGCCAGTCCCCTCCTCCGCAACCTCTCCGCGCCCCTGACTCGGGTCGCCAGCTTCCTCGTCCACAAGGTCGCGCGACGTAACGCCAGCTGGGCACACGCCGCCGCCGGCGCCCTGCCGCCGGCCCTCCTCCTGCACCAGCCCTCGACCGACCGGCTGCCCTCGCCGCACCTGCACCTGCCCTTCCAGCTGCCTCCACAGATCCCCGCAGCGCTCCATGCCCAGCAGAAGGCTGTGGACGCGACGGGCCTCGGGAGCTTGGGGGCTACCGCCGCCGCCGCCGCCGTGACCCCGGCCGCAACGTCCAGGCGGCGGCGCGGCGGCGGCGCCGCCGAGCGGCGGCGCGGCTCGAACGACAGCTCGTCCATATCTGGATTCCGGTTCCGCTGGCTCGGGCCCGGCGCCACCGCAGGCACAGCAGGCACCGCAGGGAGCAGCTCGGCCTACGCCTCGCCCGGCCCCGCGGCGCCGCCCGCCGCCGGCCCGCCGGCACACGGCTGCGCTGCCGCTGCCGTCAACAAGCTCCGACCCAGCCCATTCGCCAACGCCGTCGCGGTGACGCCGGCTGCGGTGGCGGCGGCGGCAGCCGCCGGCGGCCCTGGCGGCGGGGTCTCACGGGACAGCAACGGGGACAGCAGCGGGTCCTGTGGGTTTTCCACCGGCTCGAGTAGCCTACCCAGCATGCCGTCTTCCAGCACCACCCCCTCCGTCTCCACGGAGCCAATCCTCATGCCCCTCTCTACGGAGGCCCTCGCCCTCTTCAACCAGGCCCAGACGGGCCCAGCCCACCACCCCACCGCCTCGTGGGCCTGCCACGGCGCCAGGCATCCCCCGAGCTGCAGCGCCCGTCCCGTCGCCGTCGGGTCCACCCTGGGCCCAGCCCTGGGCCCGGCCGGGCCCAGTGCCCTGGGCCCGGGCCTGGCCGGCGAGCCCGACCTCAGCCGACTGCCCAGCCACCCGGGCGCGCCGCCGCTCGCCTCGGGCCCAGCCGGGCCCGGCCTCATTGCGCCCATCCCCAAGATCCTCCTGTCGTACCTCGTCTGGATCGCGGATCGCGAGCTCCCGGCGGCGCTGGCCGCGACGGCGGCTGCGGATGCCGCAGCACGGGCCAGCAAGGGCCGGCGTGCGCTGCAGCGGCTGCTGCTGGGCTCAGCACGCGCAGCAGACGCAGCATCGGCGGAACGCTCACGGCACACCGCCAAGGCGCTGGCCCGATCCCTGGTGGCAGCTGCCGCCGGCTTCTCATCGCTCCGGAACCTGCCCATGAGCTCAGACCACCCCTTCTGGGCCGACGCCTGCCCGGGGGCGGTGGCGCTGGCGGGGTTGTGCGAGCTGGAGGGCGGGGCGGGGGCGGCGGGGGGCCCGGGCGGCGGGGCTCCCGGGCTGCAGGTGCGGCCCTCGCCCCAGCTGCAGGCGGTGCTGCGGGGGGAGGCGTGGGCACAGGCGCTGGCAAAGGCAGTAGCGCAAGCGTCGGCGGCGCAAGCTAAGCGGGCCTGATGTATCTTTGTGGTGGGGGTCGGCAGGGGAGGGCGCTTGGCGTCTCCCCTCCCTTGTACGTATGTCCCCTCTTCCCTGTGGACCCGATTGGTGGTCCGTTCCCTCTAATGCTTTGTGAGGTCATCATTACTGGTGATGTTTGTCCTACTTCAGGAGTGCATGTTGCAAAGCCACCTCGCTCGCTCCAGTAGTAAGTATCCGTATTACTCATGGGGACGCGCCGTAACTTGTAGGTCGCACCCCTTCGTACTTTAATCCCAAACATGCCACGTGCGCCCTGTCACGCCTGCGCTCTGGCCATCAATGGTTCACGTGCTCCGCGGTCGCATAAGCGCAAGCGGTGGTTGAGAACGTATGTTTAGGTCCTGAACGTGACGCGAATTCCCTTTCGGGCGGAGGAGGCCCTGAGGTGACATCTGCCATCTCAGCCCAGCCGCATGTCGTTCGGCCGCCGCTAGCTTCTCATGTCATGTCTGCCGCAAGACAAGAGCGGGGCCCTCTTGCCTGCCGGTCCCCCGAGCTTGGGCTCACTAGCTGTGTTATTCATGGAAGGGCAATCTGAGAGAGGCTCGATGAGCCCGCTGTTGGCTAGCTGTGATGGCGGCACGTTGGGCTTTCCTTGCAAGAGCAGGGCCTGCCAAAGAATCTTGTCATGCGCGAAGTTTCGCCAGGGAACCAGGGAACCAAGGAGTAGCTGCAGGCTTGAAGATGCAAGATGTATGCTCAATCAGCTTGATGCATCGGAATTTTAAGTAGTGAGAGTGAGATCTAGAGTGGAGGATGGGGAGAAGAGGTGGCTGGGATCGAGGGACGACGCAGACTGGATTGAGAGGCAGGGAGGGCAGAGAGGGGGCCTGTGTACGGCGTGTGTACGGCGTCTGGTTAAGCGTGCGTACGGCATGTGCATGCGTACGGCATGAATGCGAGTTGCGAGGCTTTGCGTACGACGCTGGGGCATGCAGGCATGCTCGGTTGGGTGGTGAGTCATGGTACGGCATGTGGGTTCCACGGGCAATGGTGGGTGGTACCTACGGTGTCTGCCCCCTGATTGTCGGTGTGTTTGGTATTACGGTACTTACTATCACCCAGTTATGAAGCGCCCCGGCAGCCGGCACACCCCCGTGTCGGTGTGTCCTTCTACTTGCTAGTTTCATTTGGCTTTCTGGTATCCCCGGCTCAGCCTTTGCCTCGTGCAGGCCCCCCAGCTATTTCAGCTGCCGTGAGGTGTGTATCAAATCCTAACAGGCACTTGCTAATCAGTAGTAGCAAATGACTGAACCGTTGGCCTAGCCGCACAATGCCGTCTGTGGCGATGTGTGGCTGCGTTTGACCCCTGTGTGGTGCCGTATCAGGCTGTGCAGTGCTGGTTTCGGTTCGGTGCTTGACAGGCGGCGGGGGCGGGCGCAAGGGCTCGGAGATGAGCCTGTTGGGCGGGGGTGCTCTTACACGGGGATTAAATAACGCCGGGAGGGGTTTTGTGCTGCTTACCGGTAGATGCTTTGTGAGGGTTCCCAGGAGTACTAAGAGCGTCTGCATCACGGGAACTAATCATCACTGGGGCCTTCCTTGATCCTGGGCAGGAAAGCTGGTGCGTGGCTAGAGGGGGTCATAGCTTCTACATGTTTCATTGGTTTGCGTTGTGAAGGCGGGTGTCCACGAGCGGGGTTGAGGGAGGGCCACCGGGCCGTGGGGTACGTAGGGATGGTGCGCGGGCCTACCGTACTGCGCGTGAGGACACGCACTTGCGGCCACCCGGTGGGCCGTTAATGGTGTGGGGCATGTCTGCCCCTTGGGCTTCCAGGGCGTTGTGGGCTGGTCTGCCCAGGGCGTGGTGGGCTGAGGTTGCTTCCCAGTGCCAAGTAAGGCCGTTGGCTAGGGTTGGCTACAGCCGCAAAGGGTAGCAGGGTAGCGAGGGGGTGCCGGAAGCCTGCGTGCACGTGCGTGCGGCGCGGCGGGGGAGTCGCTGTAACCGTAACCTACTGGTCGTGACGACCAGTAGGCCCTTCGACGACCAAGACTTCAGGTGGAGCGGGCGGGGTGCGGCTAGGTGCCTTGCAGGTGGCTAGGTGGCTAGGGGCAGGGGGCGGGGAGCAGCTTGCCCAGAGGCACGCAGCCCCAGCACGGCCGCGGCTCTGCGAGCTCAGCACCCCTCCAGTCGCAGCTAGCACGCTGAGCGGCCCCTGCGAGCACGTCAACCCCTCCATTCCTGCACGTTTGAAGCACTGCCTTCGCAAGCAACCGCCGCCCTCGAGGTGAACGGCGCCAGGCGGGGCGACCCAGGGCCGAGACCCGCGGACCCGCGGACCCGCGACCCTGCGGGCGGGAGAGGGGCCCGGTTTCGCGCCGCCAGCTCCCTTTCCCCACGCCTTGAACCTCCGGGTGCTTTGTTGCGTGAGCCAGCTGCGGGCCTGCGCAATTCCCGGTTCGCGGACATTGGACTGCGCGGCGCCCGTCCCGGCCGGAGCGTCAAGCGGAGTCAAGGCCTGTCCATCGCGCGCAATGCGGCTTCCCCCGCCGCGCTTGAAAGACGGCTGCTAGCCCGCTTGAGGCCCCTTGTATCCCTCAGCAGCCTCGTCTCAAAGTAAGCAATCAGCACTGCGAGCTCCTCAACCCTTACAACCTCGTCCGCGCCAAAGCAGCAACCCTCGCCGCGCCCTGCCTTGCCCTCGCCGCTACGCAACGCCGCTACGCAACAGCCAAGCTGTGATCACGCGCTAGATCCCCACAGCCAGCAGCAAAGCAGCGATAGCAGCAGCGGGCACCCGCGCGCGGGGTCACCGGCCCTCGGAGGCGCGTGGAGAGCGGGAGGCGCCTTGGCGCGCCCTCGCGGCGGCCGCGGCCCTCGCAGGGCCTCGTGATCCCCCTACCCGCCAGTAGCCATAGCTAGCCAGCTCGTATCCTTTCTGCCCCGCCCTTTCGAGGCGCGCCGGTTGCAGCAGCAGATTCCGTTTCTCCTTCTCCTCAAACAGCCTCCCTGTGAGCAAGCGGCTTCGCTCTAACACCCAACTCAGCCTTAGTCCAAGCCGCAATGCACGCCTCAGCCTTCAAGGCGGCCGCCGGCGCCGACTTTGGCCCGCCCCCGCTCCCACCCGGCGCTGCCGGCGGCGGCGTCGGCGGCGGCTTCTCCGCCGCTGAGCTGCAGACCGCAATCGCCGCTCTCCAGCTCCAACAGCAGCAGCAGCAACAGGGACTCGGCGGCGGCGGCGGGTTTGGTGGTGGCGGCGGCGGCGGCAGGCCTCCGCCGCCGCCGCCCTTCGGCGCCGGTGGGCTGCACGGGGATGAGGGCTCCTTCCTCTCCCAGCTCCCCTCCCTCGCCAGCCCCGCCGGGCCCTACACGCCCGCCCACGGCTACAACCGCGGCGGCGGCGGTTACGGTGGCGGCGGTGGCGGTGGCGGCGGCTACAGCCAGCACGGCAGCGGCGGCGGCCCCAACGCCGCCAGCTGGCTTAGTAATGCCACGCCGCCCGCCAGCCCCGGCGGCGGCGGCTACTACACCTCCCCCACGGTCCACCGCGGCCCCCAGAGCGGCAGCCTGTACGGCACCCCCACACGAGGTGGGGCGGGAGGTGGGGCCGCATTATGGGGGGCCGCGGGGAGGGGGGGACTGGGCAAGGGAGGGGGAGTCATGGAGGGGCCACCCGGACAGGGCTTGCTCGTGCTCCCACTCAGTTCTTGGCAAACCTGGGCCGCGGTCTCCTCCATCGTGTCGCGGAAGTCTCCCGTTGCCTCCTGTGCCTCCCCAGCACCCTTTCCGCTCCTCACCTGCGTCTCGTGTGCTTGCCCCTCCTTGCCTCCCCCCTCTCCCCACCCCCCCAGGCCCCTACCTGGGCAGTCTGGCGATGGGGGGCATGGGGCGCAGCGGGGGACAGGGGGGCTCGGCGTACGACATGAAGAGGTGAGGGATCTTGGGGGGGGCTTTGGGGGTAGGTCCTGTGAAGTGGATCAAGCAAGAGACTGGGCTCCTGCAAGCTTGAGTAGACTTGGAGTCACTCCCGGAAGCCCTGCCCGGAGCGCATCTGCCCCGCCACCCCGCACCGTCCCTTTCGGGCCCCCCATCGCTCAGCCCCTTCCACCTTGCCAAGCCTCCCGCCCCACGTCCCACACCTTTTCCTGCCTTGCCCACCCCCCGGCACCCACAGCCTGACGGCCGCCGTCAACAGCGCCCCGGGCGGCAGTGGCGAGATCCGCCGTATCTTCACTCACGCCTCCTTCCGGCCCCGCCTGCCGGGTGCGTTCGTAGTGATGGGATAGGGGAAAGGCGGGGGCTTTTGTGGGTTGTACTGCCACCACTGCCCGTCGCGTCCCGTCCCTGGCCCTCTGGTCCCTCTCGCAACCCTTCCCACCCCCTGCTCCCATCGGCCGTCCCACCCCTTCCCCTTCCCCTTCTCCACCCCTGATCCCACCCCGCCTCTATCCCATCTCCCCCCTGTCAGGTCTGACCAAGCTCGTGTCCCAGCTCACGCGCGAGGGCCAGTGGTCCAAGGGCCTCGAGGTGTTCGACGCGCTCGACTGCGTGGGCCTGCTGCCCGACACCACCATTACTAACGCCGCCATCTCCGCGTGCGACAAGGGCGGGCAGTGGGAGAAGGCGCTGCAGGTGGGGGTTGGGGGTTGGGGGTTGGGGGTTGGGGGTTGGGGCCGGGGGGTTGGGGCGGGGGTGTTTGGGGGTGTACGGGTGCCCCGGGGTGTAAGGGTATGGGGCGTGGCCGCCAGGCGTTGACAGCCAGCCGGGCACTGGCGCCCGGTCCGCGCCAGATCGCCTCCAGTCTCCGACCTCATCATGACTCACCTTGATCTCGATCTCGCCCTGCCGTACAGATCTTCTACGCCATGGAGTCGTGGGGCCTGGCCCGTGACGCCATCACCTACTCGGCCGTCATCTCCGCCCTCAGCAAGGGCCGGCAGTGGTCGCTGGCCATCGACGTGTTCAACCACATGTGGTGAGCCGTACGGCACACGTGTGTACGACACATGCGTGTACGGCAGGGGGGCAGGGCGCGGTGGCAGCGCATGGTGGACGTACGGCGGGGGTCGGGGGGTGTTGGGTCGGGTCAAAGGTCGAGCGGGAGCTTCAGCCGCGACCAACTGCAGCACAGCAGCAGCTATTGCTCTACGATAGTTATGCCGTCAGGTTCAGCTCATATCACAGCTGCAGTTGCAGCCAAGCTTTGGCTCCCACGCTTGACATGGCTCGTAGCATGCGCCCCACTTGGCGCCAAATGCTTCGCGTAAAAGTACGTTCACGTTTGCTTCTGATGACAGGACCGGTGCGAGACAAAAATAACAGCAGGGCCGACTTCATTGCTTGAGCCTTATGCGATCGCGATGCACACGCACGCTTCCCCTCCCCTCCTGAGTTTCTCCTCAACCCCCTTCCCGCCTCCTTTCTGCCCTTTCTCCTGCTCTCCCCACCTTCCCCATCCCCCAGCGACAACAACATCGAGTGCGATGCGGTCACGTGCTGCTCGCTCATCACGGCCCTGGACAAGGGGGGGCAGTGGCAGCTGGGGGAGCAGGTGGGGAGGGCAGGGTGGGGGGGGTGGGGGGGGTGGGCAGCGGATGGTGGGGTGTGTTTATGGAGGGGAGGGGCGGGCTTGTGGAAGCAGGTGGGGGGCCGGGGGCGACGGGGGAGGCGGGGGCGGGGGCCGGGGCCGGGGTGGGGCGTTTCGTGGTGGTTATGCTGGTGATGAGGGCTCGGGCTGCGGAAGCGCGGGGTGGCGGGGGGTCGGGGGGTCGGGGGGGAGTCAAGTGGTTCGTGCTGCCAGTGGTTGTGGTGGTGACGTGGGCTCGCTGTGGGGGGACCGGGGTGAGCGGGAAGTGCGGGGGCGGAGGGGGATGCTGTGCGGATGACGACGGCCATGCTGTTTCCGGGGCCGGCTCCCCCCCAACGCCGGGCCCTGGGACCGGGCGGTGAGCCAGGCGAGCAACGACCTCAAGAGGGGGAAGGAGAAAGGGGCGACGAGGGTACGGCCTCTAGAGGGGCCGGCCAGTGTGTATCCACCACCACACTGGCCCGCCCCTGTGCGGTCGCTGGTCCCCTAGCTCACCGTTTAGTTGCACGGTCCGGCGTTGGGGGGGAGCAGAACTGCGGAAGCGGGACTGGGCGGGCTTACTAGGAGACGGGGCGTAGTGCAGCGGTCTTGGGAACCCGGGCGGCGGGGCACGGGTGGGGTCTGTCTTGAGGAGGGAGGCCAGGGGGCAGGAGAGGACGGCTTTTACCGATGGCCACGCCAGTCAACTCTTGCGTCCGCGTGTCAACTCTAAACCAGCCATCCCCCTCAGCTCATGTCCCCCCACCCGTTCCGACCCGCATCACCTGGTTCACCTCCCTCGCCGCTTGTTGTCTGTCGCCGGCCATCCATCTTCCCGCCCACTCACCTTCCATGCCTTCTGCGCTGCCCGACCTTTCATCTTCCAACGCCCGCCCGCAGGTCTTCTTCCAGATGTACGCCGACCACCCGCAGTTCAAGGTACTGCTGCAGTGCATGGACGATGACGTAAGCGCCGTATCGCCGACGGTTTGTACGGCAGCCGCCGCCGCAGGCGGCGGCGGCGGCAACGGCAGCACCGGCACCGAGCGTCCGGCGCTCTCCCGCGCCGCGTCGGCGGCGGCGGAGACGCTGCTGTCGGCGCTGACGGGGCCGCTGCGCGGCGCCGCGGCGGCGGCGCGCAACGGCGGCGGCGCCGCCGCCGCCAACGACCCGTCCGACGTGCTGTCGGCGGCGCTCGGCGGCGGCGACCCCGCCGCCGGCGGCGGCGGTTTGTACCGCACCGGCAGTACGGCATACCCTCCCCTCTCCCCCTCGGGTATGGCCAGGATCGATGAGGAGGGCATCAGCGGCGGCGGCGCCGGCGGCGGCGCCGGCGGCGGCGGCCCCGCCGCCGGCGGCAGCAAGTGGCGCAACCTCGTCGCCGGCGACGGCGGCGGCGGCGCCGCCGCCGCCGCTGGCGGCAGCTACCTGGAGATGTGGGACCGCCGCGCCGCCGCCGCCGGATCTTCCCGGCTGGCGGCTGGCGGATCTCACCCCCATGTCGTGATCCGATCCCCCGCCTCCATGTCGCCCGCCGCCGCCTCCCTGCAGCACCACCCCCCGCATGCGCAGCACGGCGCGCCCGGGTCCGCGGGCCAGGTGGGCCTGGGGTGGGCCTGCGGGTGGGCCTGTGGATGGGCCTGGGCTGGACCTGGGCGTGATGGGGCTTCCGCGAAGGCCCGCGCGCTGTTCCTTTACCAAGAAGCTCCAATTCCGCTATCCGGCAACCGCTCATGTAGCTTCATAGGTAACCTTACGTCAGCAAGGCTTATGAGCGCAAGGTGCTTGGGTCACATCGTTTGCCTTTCAAGCCTGGAACCCCTTCGGCACGACTCGGAACCCTGCCTCTCCCCTGCCTTACACCCCATCCTTCCCCGGCCCACCCCGGCCCACCCCTGCCCACCCCCCGTCAGAGCGCCGCCGGCACCCCCGGCCGCGCCTCGCCCTCCCCCGCCTCCGCCTCCGCCGCCGGCGGCCCCGGCAGTGCGGGTGTGGGCTCCAGCCTGTGGTCGGCGCAGAGCGGCGCCAGCAGCCACCTGGGGGAGCTGGCGGCGCTGCTGGGAGAGGCGCAGGTGAGGGCCTACTGCTGGTGGTTGACGGTTGGCGGTTGGTGGTTGGTGGTTGGGCCCGTGTGGTTGGGAGCCAGCAGCCACCTGGGGGAGCTGGCCGCTCTCCTGGGAGAGGCGCAGGTGACGCTCTGGCCTCTTGTGTCTAGCTAGAAGGTTCTAATGGGTATGGGTGGGTGGGTAGGTGGTGTGGGGTTCGGCCCGTGTGGTTGATCGGGCGCCTCCTTCCTCCCAGGTCCGGCCTGAGTGCTCCAGGGGTTGGGTTACCAGCAGCCATACAGGGCGCTTCAGCTCAATACACACCCTTGCATCCTTGCCCGGCGACCCGCGCGTTCTCTGCCCTACCCTACACCCTACACCCCGTCCCTATCCCCCAACTCTTCCCCACTGTACGGTACGCGCCGCATCCCTCCCCGTCCCTATCCCGCAGTCCCCCGGCGGGCCCCTGAACCGCAGCGGCTCCTTCGCCTCCCGCCCGCCCCCCGGCTCGGGGCCCTTCGGCGCCGCCCCCGCCTCGCCCCACCCCCACCCCCCGCCCGCCGGCCCCCCCGCCGGCGGCTCCGCCCAGCGCGGTCTGCTGCGCACCTCCTCCCTCAACACCAAGAAATCCGCACCCAACAGGTGGGGGAAGGGACAGGGGGGAAAGGCAAGGGGGGTCTTGAGATGGAGGATGGGGGTAGGGAGGGAGGGAAGGGCATGCCGCCTCCTCCCTCAACACCAAAAAGTCAGCGCCCAACAGGTGTGTGTGTGGGGGGGGGGGGACAGGGGGAGGGCCAAGGGGGGAGAAACAAGGGGAGCGAGGTAGAGGTGAGGGACAGGGGGAGCATTGGGGGGGAGGCAAGGGGGAGGGGGTAGAGGGTAAGGGAGGGGGCTGCCGCGCACCTCGTCCATGCGATTCAGGGGTCAGGGGGGGAAGGGAAGGAGGTGCACCTCCTCAACACCAAGGACTCCGCGCCCGAACGGAAGGCGGGGGGTTGCCAAAGGAGGGAAGCGAGGAAGGGGGCCTCAGCACAAGCGACCACGGGCAGCCAGGGCCTCGTATGCGTTGACGCGACGGAATGGTTCAGGATGAAGGCAACGGCCGCAATGTTGGTGTTGCGCGACGGCCGTTGCCTCCATCCTGAACCATCCCGTCCCGTTTCCTGCGTTTGGGGGCCGAGTAACTAGTCGTCTGTTAGTTGGAGGGGGGGATTGGATGAGGAATGTGTCGTCAGCCTTGGGTTGCCTGCTCATTGCTTGCTCATTGCTTGCCTGCTCATTGCTTGTGCGGTTCCTTATCGAACACTGCCTCCTCCTTTTGGCCTCCTGGACACAGCCCATGGATTGACCGACGTCGAACCGTCATTCCCCCTCCCCCGTGTCTTCCCTAGACCCACACACAATCTTTTCCCCTTCCACCCTTCACCCCCTCCCCCTCTCCCTCCTCTACCCCCCCTAGGGTGTGCTGCAACGCTCTCCTGGCTGCATACGCCCGCGCCACCCCCACCCAGGTACGGAGGGGAAGGGACGCCCGCGCCGCCCCTACCCAACCCCTGCCAACCAACTTGCTCCTTGCCCTCTCCACTCTCGTCCCTTCACCTGCCTCGTTCCGCCCCCCCTCACCCCCCCTCACCCCCCCCCCCTCACCCTCCCCCCCACAGTGGCAGCGCGCCATCCGTCTGCTGGAGCTGATGTGGCAGATCGGCGGCGAGCTGTGCCCCGACATCGTGTCGTACAACACAGTCATCAAGGCATGCGGCAACGCGGGACAGGTGGGTGGGCCTGGACCTGCCTGGGCCTGGGATTGGGGCCTGGGCCTGGGATGGCAAGGGGGCCGGTCGTCCGTGCGGCCTGGTCTGTTGATGCATCGTGGTTACAAGGGGACGGTCTGGGCCTGGGCCTGGGCTTGGGCCTGGGCGCTGAAAGATAGCAGCGGCAGTCGCAGCCATGGGCCCACAGCCCGCAGGGTAGCAATGGACATGGTCCCCACACGGCCACAGCAAGCCACGTCAACGCAGCAGTCATGTGCCCTGATCCATGCCGTGCTACTCATCTGTCGTACACATGCCGTACAGGTCGAGCTGGGTTTCAAGGTGTACGCGCTCATGCGGCGGCGCGGGATCGAGCCCACCGTTGCCACGTACGGCACCCTGGTCTGCATCGCTGCGGACGCGGGCGCATCCGCGCGCGTGATCGAGGTGGGGTTGGGGTTGGGATGTCTCCATCCCCGTCCCCATCAGCGGCTGTAACCCCTCTCTCGTTTAAGCTTCGACAGAGCCGTGTTGACCAACCCCCACCCGTTCCCCTCCCCCCGTCAGGTCTGGGGCTGGCTGCGCGCCTCGGGGCTGGAGGTGCACGTGACCTGCGCCAACGCCTACCTGGCGGCGCTGATCAAGCAGGTAGTTGGCGGTTGGCGGTTGGTGGTTGGTGGTTGGCAAGTGGGGTGGCTTCTGTGCTGTTGAGGGACGCCCCTGCGCACCCCCTGCCACAGCAGCGCATTCCCCTCCCTCCGCCCTCCCGCTGCCCTCTCCCTCACCCACCTGTCCCTTCCCCCCCTCTCCCTCTCCCCCCCCCCCCCCCCCCCCTGTCAGGGCGAGTGGGACGCGGCCGTGGGCTTCTTCCGCTCCCTGCTCCGCCCGGGGGGCGCCTGCCGCCCCAACACCATCACCTTCAACACCCTCATGGGGGGCTACCTGGAGAGGCGCATGCCGGATCAGGTACGAGCGTACGGCACACGATCTCCGGGGGATGGCAGCACTGTGAGGCGCTCAGACAATTCCTTCTCGCAAACCCTTTGCGCCCCACCCTTTCCGGTTGTCATGCTTGCGGGGGGCTTCTGCTCTACCAGCCTACCTGCGCTAACCCGCGTCCAACTTCACCCGCCCCCCTCCCCCCTCCACTCCTGCCCTGCCCCCCTGTCAGGTCATCTCCCTGTTCGGGGAGCTGCAGGGCGGCGGCGGCCTGGCCCCCTCCATCACGTCGTACGCGCATCTGGTGGCGGCGTACGGCAACTTGCAGCGCTGGGAGGACGCCTTCAACGTCGTCGCGTACGTCTGCCGGTGAGTACGGCAGCGAATGAGTCGAGTCTGGCGGGGATGCCAGGCTTTGGCCGAGTGCTCCAGCGTTGACCGAGTACGACCAGATGCGTAGCGCATGCTACCAACAGCTCCAGTCCAGAGATGGCAGCTTACGGTACATCGCTCGTCCCAATTACTTACAGGCCCGACTCTGCCGTACGCCCCAACGTGGCCATGTTCACGACTTTGTTCGCGGCGCTGCGGGAGGCGGCGGAGGCGGCCGCCGCCAGCGCCGCCGCCGGCGACGGCGCCGCCACCGAGGCCGCCGCCAGCGCCCTGCTGGGCCTGGCGCAGCACATGCAGGAGCTGAGGGCGCTGCTGAGGGTGGGTCCCTTTAGGGGGGGTCCCCTTGGGGGGGGGAGGCAAGAGGGGGGGAGGGGGGCAAGGGGCCTGGCGCAGCACATGCAGGAGCTGAGGGCGCTGCTGAGGGTGGGTCCCTTTAGGGGGGTCCCTTTGGGGGGGGGGAGGCAAGAGGGGGGGAGGGGGGGGAGGGGGGCAAGGGGCCTGGCGCAGCACATGCAGGAGCTGAGGGCGCTGCTGAGGGTGGGTCCCTTTAGGGGGGGTCCCTTTTGGGGGGGGAGGCAAGAGGGGGGGAGGGGGGGAGGGGGGCAAGGGGCCTGGCGCAGCACATGCAGGAGCTGAGGGCGCTGCTGAGGGTGGGTCCCTTTAGGGGGGGTCCCTTTGGGGGGGGAGGCAAGAGGGGGGGAGGGGGGCAAGGGGCCTGGCGCAGCACATGCAGGAGCTGAGGGCGTTACTAAGGGTAAGGGTGGGTTACTTAGAGGAGGGGGGGGAGGAGGAAAGAGGAGAGGAGGCACGCCGTTAGACGGTTGTCTAGCGATCCTGGACTCTTGAGATGAAGCGTCCATACCGGTAACCTCCCCAACCGCCTCGGATGAACCCGCAAAAGAGAGTGGGGCGTGTGAGTCTTGTGAGGAGCTTGGAGGGCTTGGGAGGGCTCCATGCTCCTCACATGACTTACACGTCCACTCTCTTTTGCGGGTTCAACGAAACCGACACCCGCCTGCCAGCGCCAAACCCGCCTACCTCGCGTCTTCCCTAAGGGAGAGGAAGCACGCCGTCAAACGATATCTAAACGATCCTTGATCCTTTCTTTCCCCCCCTCCCCCCAGATGTACCCCCACCTCCACCCCGACGTCGCCTGCCGCCGGGCCATGATCGGAGCCTTCGCGGCCGTGGGAGAGGTGGGTACGGCAGATCTGGGTACGGCAGTACGGCAGGTTAAGCTCTTCAACCAGCCCTGCCCTCCTAACGCCCTGAACCTTCCCTGAGCTTACCTGAGCTTACTTCGAGACTCCCACTCACAATACTTCACCCCACCATACCCCTCCATACCCCACCATACCCGTCCATACCCCACCATACCCCACCATACCCCACCATACCCCACCATACCCGTCTTCCCCATCACTACCCTCCCCCACTCCCCCATTCCGAACCCATCCCTGTACCTCCCGCCCCACGCCTCAGGTGGACGTCTGCATCGAGCTCTTCAACCAGCTCCTGCTCATGCCCGCAGCGCCCCCCGCCTCCGCCGCATCCTCGGCCTCAGCCGCCACGGCAGCCGCCGCCGCCGGCAGCGGCAGCGGCAGCGGCGGCGGCGGCGGCGGCGGCGGCGGCGGCGGCGGCGGCGCGGCGGACAAGGGCGCAGGCGACGCCACCCACGCGGGGGCGCTGAAGAGCGGCGGAGCTTCGGAGGATGCTGCCGCCGCGGCGGGCGGAGCAGGCGCAGCAGGAGGGGGGCTGGAGGGGGGCGCAGCAGCAGGGGGCCTGCCGGCCACCGCCGGGGGGGTGGATGCGGAGGTGGCGGGCGGCGTGCTGCGCGCAATCGCCATGCACCGCGCATGGGACAAGGCCGTACAGCTGCTCAAGGTGCTGCAGGTGAGGACGGCGGTTATAACTGTAACCGGAGGATGAAGTGCGCAGCGGACTGACCTGGGGAAGTGGAGGGGCTAGTGGACTTGTGCTACCTTCTTGACACGGGGGCTGGCGGGCCCTCTCCGTCCCAACCTTTGCGACCAACGATACCACTCTCCCCCTCCCCCCCCCCCCCCCCCCCCCCCCCCCCCCCCCCCCCCCCCCCCCCCCCCCCCCCCCCCCCCCCCCCCCCCCCCCCTCCCCCCTCCCCCCTCCCCCCTCCCCCCTCCCCCCTCCCCCCCCCCCCCCCCCAGGAGCACGGCCCCCAGCTGCCCGCCTCCACCCTGCGCTGCCTGCTGGAGGCCATGGCCATGGACGGAAGGTGGACGGCCGTGTACGGCGTACTGCAGGTACGGCACATCTGTCGTGAGGTGTACGAGCACTCGCAGTCCGTACCTTTGCCCAGGGCCTCCATCCTGTCCCGCTCCTGTCTGCCACCCCCACCCCCTCCTTCCCCTCACCTCTACCCCCCCTGTGTCTGCCCCCCCTGTCAGGTCCTGGTGGGATCCGGCCCCGCCTCGTCCCACGTGGTGGACGAGCTCGTACAGGGCCTCAAGGAGGGGGGCGCCACGCAGCTGCTGTTCCTGGCCCTGCTGGCCGCCAAGGACGAGGCGGGGGCGTGGGGGGAGGCGCTTAGCATGTTCGCCTGGCTGCAGACGGTGAGGAGGGGGGGTTCGAAGGGGAGGGAGGGGGAGAGGAGAGGGGGTAAGGGGGGAGGGTTTGGAAGTGCTGGGAAGTTGCAGAGCATGTTTGGGTGGGGTGAGGCGTAGTCGGCTGCCTCTCTGCGCCCCAGCGCGACCTCCACGAGACCACACCGTCCCTCGACGCCCACCGTGCCTGCTCCCTTCCGCCCAGGCCTGCCCGGATCTCGCCCGCTCCCCGGATCTGTACCGCATCTTGTACGAGGTGCTTGTCGTACGGGGGGGCGTGGAGGGGCTGCGGCACGCCGTGGCTCTGGCGGAGGAGGCACACGACACGGGTGAGGGGGAAGGGGAGGAAAAGGGAAAACGGGGGCACAGCCTGACTGGGTTGGGCAGGGGCTTGACCTCCAGGAGCGAGGCAGGAGTGCCTAGAGCACAGATGCTCGTCGCGACTTTTCTCTCTCGCTGCCAGCCCCATTTCACCCCTGCTCCCTTTCCCCGCTCCCCACACCGTCGCAGGCGTGCTTCACTGGTTCACGCGCCCCCGCGCCGCCGCCTCCGCCGACCCGTTCTCCCCCACCTCCGCCTCCGCCTCCGCCTCGGCCCTGTCGGCCGCGGGCCGCTCCCGCGCCACGCCCTCCCCCGCGCCCTCCTCCCCCCTCGCCTCCTCCTCGGTGCCCACCTCCCCCCTGCGGGGTGGCCCCGGCTCCGGCCTCACCAGCGGCCAGGCGGGGTGCATTGTCGTACTGGAGGGAATGAGCCGCATTGAGACCATGGTCACGCTGCTGGCGTGGCTCACGACGGTTAAGGATGACGCCGCGTGAGTAATGGGGTGGTTGGGCTTGGCGGTTGTGGCGGTTGGGCGGTTGGGCTGGCCGGAGCACGCCTCCATGCCAACGTGCGCCGCGGGGGGCTCACCCCTCTCCTCCTTTTTAACCTGGAGCACGCTACGTCAGTGCGTGCCCTCCCAAACGCACTGTGCGGCGCTCAGCCCCTCCCCTCACTCTCCACTCTGTTGACCCCTCCCTGCTCCCTCACTGCATGCTCCTGCACCTCCCGCAGCGCCGGCGTCCGCCTGCTGGGCCCCTGGGTGGACATCCAGTCCCCCGACGCATCCACCGCCGCCGCCGCCGCGGCAGCGGCGGCCGCCGCCGCCGGCTCGGGCCTCAACTCGCCCACCTCCCTCTCCGCCGCCTCCAACCTCTCCGGCCCCTCCGGCTCCGCCGCCGCCGGCCACATGGGCAGCGGTCACATGGGGGGTGCCGGTCACGTGGGTGCCGTACTGGAGGGCTCCGAGCTGCACGTGCGCCCCGCCGTGGCGCTGGTGCTCGAGGGGCGGATCGGGGAGCTGCTGGGGGTGGGGCCGGAGGCGCCGGCGGAGCACCGGTGAGGGGGGGAGAGGGGGGAGAGGGAGGGTGGCGGGGGAGGGCTGGAGGGCCGAGGGCTGTGGGGCAGGGGCTGGGCCTGCGGTGCTTAGGGAATGTGGCAGCGGCAAGCTGTTCTAGGTTTGGTAGAGGTCATTACTCTTGTGCGTGGACTTTGCCTCGCCCCACCGTCATCCGTCTCCCTCTCGCGCCCTTTCGCCTACCTCCTTCCCCCCCTGTCAGGGCCCTGTTCCCGCTGCTGGGCCCCGTGCGGGCCTACCATGGGCTCGACCCGTCCCGGCCGGGCCTGATCCGGGTGGAGGCCGAGAGCATCTACGAGGCCATGGGCCTGAGCGGTTGAACGCGATCCGAGATCAGATCAGATGAGATCCGAGGAGGACCCGGAGTTTGGACAGGATCCGGGGTACGAGCCTCCGACAGGAGTAGCAGGTTGTATGCGAGATCTTGGGCAGAGGAGAGAAACTTACTCTGAAGAGAAGTTAACCCCGGGCCCCCACAAGCAAGGTAGAGATGGAAAGCCGGCGCCGACCACTGCCGCGTGTACAGAGGGCGGAAGGCGCGTACGGCATGAGTAAGGCTTCGGGGCTGTGAGTCATGTGCACGAGGGTCATCGATGGCAGGGGGCGGGGGTGAATGAGGCGCCTGCCTGTACGGCGGCGTACGGCGATCACGTGGTGAAGAGGCACGCGCCGGCAGCCGTCGGCCCCGGCAAAGCGGCAGGGGCCGACCGCCGCCGCCTGCCCATAGCTCCAACGAGCCTGAGTTTTTTCTGTGCGAGTGGCTGGGCTTGAGAAGCTGCTCGCTGATCGGTAGTCGCCGGTAGTTGTTGCAATTGTGCTTCTGGTCACGGGTTTTGGTAGCGCTATAGGCTTAACAAGGCATCCGTTGCCGTGCCCTCAGCCCACGCCCCCACAGACCGGGCGTGGGTGCGTGTTCTCCCGTCCGCATGTGATGCATTGTAGCGCCCCTTTTCGGCGCGTTTGCGCGGGTGCCCCGCAATCTGAGGTTGCTGCCCAGGAGATGGTTTCCAGCCTGGTTTTAGCTGGGTAGGCGTTTTACCGTACGGCGGCTTCCGGTCGTGTCGGCGTGTCTGTGAGATGAGGATTACGGGTTTCACAACACCAGGACTTTCTCCTTTAGCTCGATGGGGCTCGATGGGGCTCGATGGGGCTCGATGGGGCTCGATGGGGCTCGATGGGGCTCGATGGGGCTCGATGGGGCTCGATGGGGCTCGATGGGGCTCGATGGGGCTCGATGGGGCTCGATGTGGCAGGAGTGTGCGTGAGCGATAAGCCAAGGGCCCCGGCCGCCGCAGGCCTCGGCTTGGCGCCGGCGGGTTTCCCTTCCGCAACCCATTCGCAACCAAAGCAGTTTGCACCCGGCCGCGTGTCACACAGCGGTGGCGGCCGGTGAGGCGGATGGCAGTAGGCAGAGGGCATGAAGGCATGGGGCAAGGAGTCACGCAAGGGCAGGGAAAGGCAGAGAAGAGAACCCGGTTTGGGGCGCTGAGGTCGCCGCTCGTGTTCCCCACAACAGGCAGGGTGCGGCTTTGGTGCGGCGCTGGTGAGAGGAGGATTTCGGATGCGTTCTGTCGCGCGGGGGCGGCGGAAGCTTTTCACGTCATGCTCGCCTGTCGTCGGCGGAAGCGCGTGTGACATATGAACGAATGCGGGTTGTGGGCGGAGTGTTTCAGGATGGATAGAAGGATGTGGTTTTCGGCCGTCTATGAAGGCCAGTTGTCCTAAAGCAGGCCCGCGAACCGAGTTGCATGTTCCGTGTTCCGGCCAAGGTACGGCACGTATGGTGTGCGTGAGTGGCTGGGTGTACGGCAGTACGACGAGGCACAGGCTTTTCCGTGGTCAACAACCCCTTACGTACGTACGCACGTGCAGACTGGACTGTCGGGCCTATGCTGCGCCCCATCCCGGTTTCTGGGAGAGGGAGATGCTCGTGGCATATCCTGTGTTAACAGCAGACGCTGGCGTCTGTCTCTCCAGGGTAGTCTTTGTGAGGATGGACTGCAGAGCCCTTGAGGCCCACTGATTGTGTCCCATGTGTTCGTTAGCTGGTGGGGCGTTGTGATTGAAAGTAGCGTGCAGTAGCAGCAACTGTAGGCACTGCTGTAACAGTTGAACGTTGCCCCTGACGCTGCCGGGAAACTCTGCCCCTCCCTTCCTTGTTGTAACTCCTTGGTTGATAACAGCTTGCATGGCAGCACCGCAAACCCAGAGCAGAGACCCGGTGGCGTCGCGGAAGGCTGCTCAAGCTAAAGCGGGCTCTGCACCGCATTAGCCCGCGAACAAGGCGCGAGCCTGTGTGTTGCTGCCCAAGCCCCGGTCATCGAGTTGCGCCCCTCCCATCAGCCACGGGCACATAGCTAGATCACCGAACACGGCTCAGGCAGGGGCCAAGGGGCGGGCCTCGCTCGGCTCGCTGTCAACCTGCTCTGCCATGACCACCCCGCCGCCTCCGCCTCGCACGGCATGGCTGAGCCCGCTCATGGGAACGTGGACAAGGCCTCCGCAATGATTACATTGATATCCAGGACATCCCACCGCGCTACTTGCTACTACGGTAGGTATAAGCCACCACACAAACGAGTTCAAATTAGAACTCTTGCGGACTGGAGGGTGTGTGGCGCCCCTCCTCCGTGCGTCGGCAACTAACCGCATGCTCAGCACAGCGGCAAACTGGTCACCACGCCAGGTTTGCGCAACCTGAGCCCGAGTCGTATAGAGAAGAATCCCTCACCAAATCTCTCCCCACCACGAACTGGCCAGCCCAGCCAGTGGCCTTATGAACACCACATTGGGCCCTCCCCGCAGGGAGCCTGCTGGCCCATCAACCTTTATAGCTTCACAGCTTACGCGCTACTACCGCACGGCACGCCCTGACCCATGATGCTATGCGGACTGAAGTGTGAGTAGCAAACTCTCCCCGCCGGTCCAAGAGGCCTGGTCCAAGCCATCCGGGATGATTATGGTCCATCGAGCTTAGAGCAAGTGCACCGTGTCGCGACTGCCCTCAGAGAATTGTGCAAGGTTAGCTGGCAACCCATGAAAGAAGCCGCCAGCTGGCGCCACGGTAAGGCGGCGGCAGCTGCACGGAGCTGGCCGTATCAGGCCTCAATCCATGTGTTATCTCCGTTTCCAAAGTGGTCCTGATAAGCCTGTCATGGAGCCGTCGTGTTCCAATCCCTGATACCGATAAGCCCCTCATCATGATGAGGCAGAAGGGCGCCAAACAATCCTAACCAACCCAATCAACCTTACCAACCGCATTTTAAGGGTATTTGAAACGAAGCACATCAACCCATGGCAGGTGATTGCTGGGCTTATGCCCGGCGCCCAGGCCAGGGACAATACCCTCATCACGAGCCAACAGGTCACAGCTAGCGACGAAGCCTTCCATACCTGCCCATGCAAACCGGAAACGTATGCTTTGTGCGTCTAGACTCAAAGGGCCCTGGCATTGCCCTATTTCGGCCAAACCTTTCGCTCAAAACGCCGGGGCAGGGGTATAGGCAAGAACACGCTCCATCCACCCGGTCCAGGCTTACATTAAAACGCAAAGCAATCTGGATCACTTGACTTCCCTCGAGAACGCGGTTCCATCATCCAATCCTTCCTGCTGCCTCCACCTTTGTGCTATGTTCGTGTGTGCAGATGCGTCCAGTTCTAGCTAGCCCCGACCGGAATTCCTCGATTACAGCAAAAATACCCTGCCTTTCTTGCTCGGGGGTGTTATCAAATGCTGCAAAGCCAGCAAGCCGAAAGCCAAACAGTCGCAACCCTAGTCTATGTCTGCACATGCAGCCTGACGCATGCATTCATCCCAGGCTCCAACCGCAGTTAAGACACCGTTCGGCCTGGTTCGGCGCACCAGGGCCTGATAAGCTACTTGTAAAAGTGCATAGTTAAGGAAACAGTATGAATTCACCAGCTCGCGGAAAGCCACCGCAAGCCGGTGGCCCCGCCAGGAGCAGCTCTCAAGCGTGCGTCAAACCAAGAGGTCCACAGCTGACAGGCGCAGCTGGTCATGCCTCGCGTGCGTGTGCCTCCACTGCTGCACCCATCCTCACCCATGCGTGGGTGGCAGGAGCGGGGTACCATCAACCCCCGCTGCTCCTCACCTCTGCCCCTCCTCATCTTCGCCCTCCTCGTCTTCAGGCTTCCAAAATTTTTCCATGCAATAGCTGCAGCATGCACGTCGGCCACGCAGCGAGCCCAGATGCCATGCACCTGGCGCACAGCCACAGTCTGGTGACCCGCTGCTCAACAAATCATGGTATGAATCTGTTTGCCTCGCTTCTTCTCCCGCCTGACGCCACGGAGCAAGCCGCCCCAAGCCACTAGCCGGACAGCGCTGGCCGCATCAAGCCATGGACCAAACGGTGGTGAACCCGGCCAACCAAACGGCCTAGACATTGACGCACGGACCGCTGCTCAAGGGCCTCCTCCAGCCGCCGAACCCGACGCCTGCGCCACTGCCTTTGCCAGCGCCTGCGCCCACGCCTCCCCCCGCAGCACCGCCTGCAGCTGGGGCGAGGGCCGCACCTGCAGCCCGGGAGCCCCGCCGCCCGGGCCCCCCGCCGCCCCCGCCCCGCCCTCCAGCTCGCACAGCCCCGCCAGCGCCACCGCCCCCGGGCAGGCGTCGGCCCAGAAGGGGTGGTCTGAGCTCATGGGCAGGTTCCGGAGCGATGAGAAGCCGGCGGCAGCTGCCACCAGGGATCGGGCCAGCGCCTTGGCGACGGCCTTGTCCAGCTTCGCGTCGCCGCTAGATCCAGATCCAGATCCGGACGTGGACCTGGATCTCGATCTGGGTAGCGATCCGGAAGACGACGCCGAGGCCGTGGCGGACCGGAGGCCCAGCTTGGCTAGCAGGCGTCGGCCCGCGCCCCACCCTTTCCCCGACGTCGCGCCGCCGCCAGCACCGCCTCCGCCTCCGCCGCCGCTGCCTGCCTCCGCCGCCGCCAGGGCGGCGGGCAGCTCCCGCTCCGCCAGCCACACGAGGTAACGCAGCGTCGCCCCGGCGCGTGGGACGGGGCAGGCGCGCAGCGTCGAGCTGCCGCCGCCGATGCTGGATCTCAGCGCAACCCCGCCGTTGCGCTGGCGGCTGCCGGGTCCGCACGTGCTCCCCTGGGCGGTCATGTGGAAGATCGCGAGCACCTCACTCGACAACGGCACCACGAGCGGCTCCGACAGTTGCTGCTGTGGCGGTTGGGACGGTTGGCCGTTGGCGCCGTCGGGCTCCGTGATTGATGACGTCACCGCGCCGGTTTCCGTGTGACGGTATGTACAGTTGGATGCCGTGCAGGCCCCCAGAGCGCCCGCCGCGGCCGCTGCCTCCGCCTCCGCCAGTAGCGTCCGGCGGCGCTCAGACGGCAGGGGCTCGTTGCTCGCGCGCGCCGCCGCCAGCGCCGCCGCCGACATGCCGTACAGCCCGCCGGTCTGCTGCGGTTGCTCTGACGTCAGCGTAACGGTCCCGGTGCTGACCTGGCGGCGCAGGGCCCGAGGCAGGCCCATGAGGGCCCCGGCCATGCGGGTGAGCGGCGAGCTCAGGCCGTGCCGCAATCGGGCGGGGCCTGGGCCTGGGCCCGGGCCCTGCTGACTTGGCGTACTGCTTCCGACGCTGCGGCGATGCTGTGAATGCTGTGAGAAGGGCTGTGAGTGCTGTGTGTGCTGTAGGTACGAGTACGGGTCGGGCGGCGCTTCGACCGATGCTCGACGCCACATGGGGGCGTGCAGGGGCGGCGTGGAGGGCATGGGCGGCGGGACCGGCTGGGCCCCGGACGAGCCGCCCTTTCCGTTGTTGCCGGCCCAACCGATCGGGCCCACCGTACTGCTATCCAACATGAGCAGTACAGGCGCAAGCCACCGAGCAATGGAGTCCTGAAGCGTCGAAGGAGCGGCGGCGGCGGCGGTTAAGGCCGTTGGGCCGCCAGACAGCCCCGAGCACGAGCCCTCCGCAGTGTCGCATGACGACGGCGCAACCCCCGAGACGGGCGCGGCGGACGCCGCCGTACAGTACGACATGTCGTACGGTAGCCCGTATTCCTCCTCGTACAGATCTGCCGTGCGCCGCGCCGCCTCCGGGTCGTCGGCCGGGTCGGGCATGGCCATGTCGAAGGGGCAGCCCATGAGGAGGTCCATGTCTGACGTAAGGGAGGGCAGTGGAAGGGTAGGGGGAGAGGGCAGGGTAGGTGCAGGTAGGCGAGTGGGACGTGAGTTTGGGGGAGCAGGCATGCTTGCTGGGACTAGGTTGATAAGGGAGCAACAGGGGGCTGCTAGTCAGCTAGTCGCATCCCGCCGGCCCACCTGCCAGGTATGCGCTGTTGTGTGCCTTGTGCGCCCACCACACCAGCTGCACGTCCGGAGGGAACAGCAGCGACTCGTACTGGTACCGCTGGGCCAGGAGCAGGAAGCGGTAGTAGCTGGGGGGGGAGGGGGCAGCAGGCGAACGGGGCATGAAGTTATGAGGGGTGCCGCGCGCAGGAGGACAGGCAAGAGCTCTCGGCACACGCCCCTCCTGCCTCCAACACCCCCCCCCTCATGCTCTTCTCACCGCTCCACCGCCGCCTCCAGCTCCGCCCGACTGCCGCCGAACCCCGCCTGAGTCAGGCGCCGGAGCAGCCACGCGGCGCGAGGCAACGAGGCCTGCAGCCGGGACTGCATCTCCACCTCCCAGGCGGCAGGTGGACGGCGGTGGCTGGGGCCTCCTGACGACCGAGACGACCCCACACCGCTGGAAGAGGGAGCTACGGGAAGCTGCGGTGGCCAGAAGGGCTGGGGCGGTGTTGCTGGCGTGTGGTTGCCCCAGCGGCCGCCGCTAGGGGCGCAGTCCTCGAGGGCGGCGTACTCCTGCCATGCCTGCGCGTGCGGGGTGGCGAGGTGCTGCCTACCTCACAGGAAGCGGTTGCAAGGAGACGTGATGGCACTCACTTGCCATGGATGCAGGTGGGTTTGGGTGTGGCAAGCAGTGGTTGGGACTTGGGAGCCTCCCCGCTGGAGCTCGCACCCCGCCAGGGATCCCCCAGGGACTCACGTAGCTCGAGGCCTCGCCCACGCCGCTGCTGCCGTCGCTGAAGGCCAGGGCCTGCGCTGTCCCCGCTGCAAGCAACTCGGGTTCGCGCAGGACTCCGGCGCTGCAGGTGATGTTGTTGCAGTCATCAACGTAGGCATCAATGTCGCTGGCGCGGTGCAGCAGCCAGACAAGCGCCACGTCCAGCGGAGGTACGAGCGCCTCGCGATCTGCAGCGTCGCTCTGTGCGAGTAGGAGCGGCAGCCAGTATCGAGTGTAGCGCCGCACCGCCAGCTCCGCCCACGGCCCCGAGTAGAGTCCGCCTGGAGTCCGGGAGAGGGCGGGAATATGAGAGGGGTGAGTGCGGGCAAAGCGCGAGGCATCGACTTTGAGCCGTAAGTGGTCACCAGGCTCGCGCAGAGTCCAGTCGTGCAGTGGCGCTGGGGGCCGGTGAGCAGGCGGTGGCGGTTTGGAGACATGCGCGCGACTTGATTGTCCACTACGACTACGACACTTGTGAGCATTAGTCCCCCTCGCAGTTACAGGTCGTTTCCGCCACTGCTGCTGAGCTGGCTGGGCTTGTCGCGCCCAGTGGCGAGAGGTCGACGTGCCCGCGCTCTGCCCTTTTCGGCGACAATGCAGCCCAATTGCTTGGAAACTCTTATCTCCAAAGCGTAAAGCTAGACGCGACTTCAGCCTGACCGCGCCGCAGGTGCCGGCATTTCAGCTGCCGTTAGCCTCTCGGAGGCGGCTTGAAAACCCGGCTTCAGATGTGATCAACGTGAACACGCCTATACTCTGAGATAGGAACTGATCCGGGCCGCTGTCTGGGCGAAGGCTCGACTAGGTACTCGAATGCAGGGCATTCTACACCGGACTAAGCACGTTGCGGGTTGGCGATACCTTAGAGCGCTATGAGCTGGTGCCAATGCTGGGACTTGGTCCGTCTCAACGCCGAACGGTGGCACTCACCAAGCGGGTACAAATCCGTCGCCACCAGCAGCGACAGCGCCTGACCAGTCTCCATAACCAGGTCAACGCTCAAGGCATCGTGGACACGCTCAAGCTGCTCAAACGCGAGCTCGGCAGCGGGCATGCGCGGGTCCGAGGACCCGCTTGTGGCGGACATTGCAGCCGAGGGGCGACGCCCCAGCAATTCGTGTGGGCTCCTATGTGTGTCGAGCATACAGGGTTCAGGTCTGTGGGCCTCTCGGGCCGACAGTCGAGTACGAGTTACCCGTCGGCGTCGATTGTGTGGGCCAGTTGTGCCAGTTGCAAGCCTGCGGGGCCAGCGCTTGTGCGGAGCGACCTGCGAGCACCTCTCAGCCACGCACCATCACAAACGGGCATAAAGCGGTTGTGTGGGCACGCACCGAGAAGTGTGAAGCCTCCGACGATGTCGACGCCCAACGGCCCCGTCGCGGCCCGCGCCAGCAGACAGCGCGACAGCAGGCGTAAGCGGAAGAGACCACGGGGAACGGGGAAGGCGCCGGACCTGGCGTCCCAAGACCGTTTGGCCCCCACACCGCGGCGGCCGACATTGGGGCATGCCCTTCACTCCTCGGACGGCCGCCGTCAACAGGAGCCTCGCCGGCGCCTTGAGCAGGCGGCGACGCTAGCGACGACGACGTCTTGCCACCGCTCTTCCCGGCGCTTGGCCCGCTCCCCCGCTTGTCCATCCAGCGCAGCACCCCAGCACCCAGCACCGTGCACTCGTCCTGTGCGTGTCCTAGCCGGGTGGTCCCGCTGTGCTGCGGCCCTATGGCCCCCGCCCCTCCTCCCGGGGCCCCCCTCCCCCCGGAACCGGGCCCCGAGCGACGCGCGGCCTCCCTCCCCGGCGGCGGCGGCAGCGGGGCGCCAGCGCTGACGGCCTCCGCCGCCGCCTGGTCGCCGCCGTCGCCAGCTGGCGTCAACCTGCACCTCGCCGCCGCCCTGGCGGGGCTGTACGGCAGCGAGGCGGCGGCGGACTGCGACATTCTCTTCTGCAGCGACGGCGACGGAGGGGACCCTTGGGGGCGTGGAGGGGGGCACGCAGCGGCGGAAGCAGGGGTTTGCCCTGGCGGCCTTGCGGCAGCACTGGCGAAACGCGACGCCGCCGCCGCTGGTGCTGACCCGACGGCAGCGCTGACGGACGGCGCTTGCCAGCGGCGGGACGGCTGCTCCGAAGCCGCCGCCGCTGCCGCTGACCCGACGGCGGACCCCAAGCAGCCGGCGGGAGGGCGAACAGACGCCCCAGCGGCGGCGACGGAAGCGGCGGCGTCAGGCGGACAGAGTGAGCGCTACGCAGAGCTTGACGCGTGGGGACAGGGCGGGGCTGCGGGCTGCGGATGTGGGGCGTCGACTTCGGGGGGAGCCGACCCGGCGGCGGGACGGAGCGCCGAGGGCGGCGGTGGTGTGCGGGCCCGGGCCCGGGCCCGGGCCCTGGGCCCGGCGCTGCCCGCCCACGCGCTGGTGCTGCGGCTGGCTTCGGAGCGGTTCGCGGCGCAGGTGGGGGCTGGGGGGAGGAGAGAAGGGGGAGGTGTGAAAGGGAAGGGGAGGTTAGATGATTGCTGGCTAGGGGGATGGGGAAAGGGGGAAGCGGACAGATGGTGAAGGGTGCGGAGTCAGGTTAGGAACTGAGGGGGGTAGGTAAGGGACAGAAAGGGAGAGGGGAGGAGAGGTTGCAGACGGGGACGGAGGGGAAGGAGTAGGGCTGAGGGTGAACAGGGGGCCGAGGGCGGGAGTGTTCAAGCGTGCTACCGGTAGGGCATCTCTCCCGTCACTGTCTCCCCTGTCTCCCCATATGGCATCCCCTCCGCTCCCCTCCCGCACGCAGTTAGACCGCTGGGCACTGCATGAGCCTTGCCCCCCCGGCCCCGGCCCCTCGGGCGGGTCCAGCAGTCCCGGCACCTGCTCCTACTCTGCCTCTGCCGCCGCCGCCGCCCCCCGGGCCGGTGGCCGGCGGCCCCTGCTGCGGGTGCCGGTGGGGTGCGAGGGGGAGCTCAGGGGCGCACGGGCGGCCATCCGCTTCGCCTACACGGGGCAGGTGGGGATGGGGAGTGTAGGGGGGGGAGGGTGGGGGGGCAGTAGGTTGATAATTGCCGAGTGGTGAGGTTGGCAGTGGGACCCCCAAGGGCCCCCGCCCCCTGGTGGTGTGTCCCTGCCGCAAACCGTGATCCGCCTCGCCCCTCACCGATCCCACACTCTTCCTCTCAGGTCCACGCCGCCAGCGTCCGTGAGGCCCTGGAGCTGCGGCGCGCGGGGGACTACCTGGCCATCGAGGGGTGCGCCGCCGCCGCCGTCAGGTGGCTGGCGGGGCGCCTGCTGGCGGAGGCGCCGCCGCCGGCGGCAGGCGCGGCGGCGGCAGCTGCCGTTGGCGGCAGCGGCGGCGGCGGCGGGCTTAGGCAGCGGCTGTCTGACCGCGGCGGCGGCGGCAGGGCGCCGTCAGCGGGCCTCATGAGACCCCTGGAGGCGGCCATGCCGCCGCCAACGACTCACGCGGGCGCCGCCGCCGCCGAGCCGCCGGCGGTGCTGCAGCTGTACGCCTGTGAGGAGCTGTGGCCGGCGTGCGAAGACCGTCGCTTCGCGGCCCTGCTCGCCTCCGCCCGGCGCCTGCTCGTGTCACACTTCCGCTCCGCCATCGCCGCGCTCAACACGCCTCCGCTGCGGCGCCAGCTGCTCGCGCTGCCCGCATCCGGAATCCAGGCCCTGCTCGAATCTGGTTCTGGATCTGAGTCCGAATCTGGATCTGGATCTGGGCCTACAGGATCTGGATCTGGATTCGGGACGGATTCGGAGGACACGGTCCTGGCGCTGCTGGCGGCCTGGAAGGGCGCCAACTGGGCCCGCACCGACGCCGCGTGCCGCCAGCGCCTGTGCGGCCTCATCCGCCTACCCCTGCTGAGTCATGCGATCTCCTCATGCATCCTGCCTTGCCTGGCGGCCGATTACGAGATCTTCGGATCCAGCCAGCCGGCCGGCTGGTTCCCGATCACGGCCGTGGACGCCGCCTTTGCGGCCTGCTACGCGGGCGCGGCGGCGGAGCAGCAGGGCGCCATGCTGAGGGACCAACAGGCCGCGGGCAGCCCGGGCTGGGCGGTAGCGACCCCCCGGCCGCAGTGCATTCCCGACGGCGGGAGCAGCAGCGGAGGAGCAGGAGCAGGAGGTGGGGGTGGAGGAGGGGGCGGAGGGGGCGGAGGAGGGCTGAGCTTTCCGTTCAGCATCAGCCGGGAGACGCTGGCGGCGCGGCTGCGCGCCGCGCAGTACGGCGAGGGCGCCGTGGACGCGTACGGCACGTACGACAGCGGGGAGGAGTTAGTCATCGCCCGCGGCCTCTCGTGGCGTGTGTCGGTCGACTACGCCCGCGGCGAGGCCTGCGCCGGGGTCTTCCTGTGGTGCCGCATCCCCGCCGCCTTCCAGCTTCCCGGCTCCCGCCTCTGCGGCCCGCTGCCGCGTTTTCCGGCCGCAGTGGACGCACGTGTGGTCATCTACAGGTGGCGCGGGGGCCGGAGGGAGGAGGCGTACAGCCGCGTGTTTGACCGCGCCGGCGCGGCCCTGGGCGTCGACCACGGCCTGGGCAACTCCCGGGCCCTGCCGCTGGCGCTGCCCCAGACCCACCAGGCCCAGCCCTGGGCCCAGGCTCAGATCCACCAGGCCCAGGCCCAGGCCCAGGCCCAGGCGGCGACGGAGGCGGCGGTGGCGGTGCCGGGGGTGGCGGCGGGGCTCCTAGTGGGAGCGGGAGCGGGGCTCTCGGGAGGGGCGGTGGGGGCCGCGGGCGGTGACCCTATGGAGCCGTGGGCCGAGTACCTGGGCCCCGACGGCCGGGTCAGGGGCTGCCTCACGCTGCTGCGACCCTCGTGACACTGATCGTACCGTGAGGGTGCCAAGTAAGGGTCGAGGGCGGCGCACGGCTGCCGGGGGGCGGGAGAAGAGCGCAGGCTTCAGGGTGCGGACGGAGGTGTCTGGGTGGATGCTGTTGCTGTGTGCTTGGAATGAGGCGGCTCATTCTATCTGGCGTGGGTGCTTTTGGTAGCAGTAACATCGGAGCGGATGCTGATGGGGGAAAGGAGGCGGGCTTTGAGGAAGGGACGAAGGGTTGGAGCGAGGTTACAGGCCGGCCGTACTGGAGCACGCACGCCATGCGGGTTCCGTCGCCCCCTGCCTCATGCTCTTGCAAAGTAAGATATGCCAAGAACTCCTCACCCGACAGAGACTGCAGTCCAATTGTGCTGTCAGTTAAAGGGCAGGATGAATGCAACACATGAATGAGCCACACGTGTCCGGTAACCGGAAACCGACATGAGTACGAAATTCTCAACGCAGATTGGCGTGTCTGGCTGGGGCAGAGTGTCCCTCGCCAGCCACTGTATATGTACGAAGTACCGGTAGCGTCCGTCAGCTACGTACGTCCGTTACAGCTAGCTATGCACCAGCCAGCATTAATAAGCTGTGATCAATCCAGCCAGCCCACAGGCCCGCTCGTCCCGTTGAATGCGTTCCAGAGCTTCCCCTCAAATCAAGGTTTGTTTAATGCGAGGCACGCACCATAAGCTTTCATTGACACAGGCTTGCTCCAGATCAATATGCGTGCGCCAACACACAAATGCACGCTGGGGCTGGGGCTTGGGCACCAACAATCCTTTTTCGAGGTGGGGCCTCCCTCCCCCGTGGCAATAGAGGGGTTCAGTCATGCTATGAAGCTAGGGGCATGGCGCCAGGGATGAATGCATGCAAGCGGCAAGCACCCAGGCCTCCGCAGCAGCGAAGGGAGTAGCGCAATGAATACCGGTGTAACAGTTCATAGGTAGGGGTCCGATAACCGACCTCTGATCTTCTATGTTCCAATGCACGCCAGCGTGCACGCGCTTTACTGCAGATGGCGGCGAGACGACCCAGGCGCCTTGCCTCTGCTTCGGGGCTTGGGGCTGCACTTGGACCTGGGGCTGCGGCCTTTGCGACCGCCGTCGCCGCTCCCGTCGGGGCTGGGCGAGCGGAATGGGATCAAGTTGTTTCCGGGGCTCAGAGGCAGCTGCCCCACGTGCCCACGGGACCTGCGGTACAACACACGACGTACGGCAGCGAACGGGGACACGGTCAGCACGTTTCCGTACAAGAACGGCAGGCGTCTCCCACCCCGGGCATCTCCCACCCCGGCCCGGCCCGGCCCCCGGAGCTTGGACTCACCGGCCACAGAGGGCCCCACGCACCCTGCGTCCCGACAGTCCCAAGACCGCAGCCCCGGCTAGCCCAGCCTCGAGGGCACCCGCTCACCGAAGGGCCCTGAACGCGAATTTGCCCCGATCCCAGCCCCGAGCTAATCAGCCCCCGCCCGGCCCCGCGGAGCTTGAGCTCACCGAAGGGGGTGGTGGAGCCGGAGGCGTAGAGCCGCGCCTGCACGCACGTCACCGCTGCCAGGGGGCTCTTGGTGAGGTTGAAGGTCATGGCGTAGCCCTGGTGGATGGAGGTGGGGGCACGGGTGGTGAGGGGAGTTGGAGAGTGAGCTGAGGAATGGGACGGTGTGTGGGAGGCAGCCCAAGGATGCGTCAGCCAGCGCGCGCCGCATCCGCATTCGTTCGTACCTGGTGCGTGGAGGCATTGTTGAAGACGAACGGCAGGTACCGGATTCCGTTGAAGCAGCCCGCGGAAGGGTTGTCCCAGCACTTGTTCTCCACATGGGTGTTGGCGTTATACGTGCAGTTGTGCTGCGGGGTCAAGGGGTCCGGGGGCCGGGAGGTGAGGAGAGGAGAGGGCGAGAACGCACGAGAGGGGCGGCGCACTACGTACGGTCCCGCCTCCACCTCCCATGCCTTAACCCCACCTCAAGCCCCGCTCCCAAAACCTCAAGCCCCGCTCCCAAAACCTCAACTCCCCTTAAGTCCCCATACCTGCTGATAGTATGGGCAGCTGTAGTTTCCCACGCCCGCGCCGGCGGGCGGGCTGCAGCTGGCTGGGAGGCCGAAGGAGCTCCAGGGGGCGGCCTGGGAGTTCTGTGGCGCAAGCGGGCGCGAGCGTGGGCCGAGAGGAGGGGTTTGACACATGTATGGTGACATAGGTGGCCATGTGGGACAGGACCAACCCAGGACCAACCCAGGTCCAACCCAGGTCCAACCAAGGTCCAACCAAGGACCAACCAGGACCACCCCGGGACCAACCTTGTGCGACCACTGCCGGTTCCAGAGCTCGATATCGAAGAAGTTGGGCTGCGGGGAGGGAGGGAGGGGCAGGGGAGGAGGGGAACGTGTTTCAGCCAGCGACGTATCTGAGCCAGCGGTCGGGACTCAGAACAGGCGAGGGTGCAGAAGCCAACTTCCAACCGTCACGACCCGTGCCGTTGCTCACCTCCACGTTGTACTGCCCGTACCCATCCACGGGGGTCTGGTACGTGCCCACGACGGCGCCGCTGCCGTTCTTCATCGTCACCTCCACCTTGTTCCAGTCCATACGGGAGGTGTAAAACGTGATGGACACCTGGGGGCGTAGGTAAGGTGTAAGGCATTAGGAAGGGTTTGTGTGCGGGTACGGCTGCGTCGCTTTGGCTTCAATGCTTTGGAAAGGTTGTCTTGCACAATTGCAGGTCAGCGAGCCCGCAGGTGAGGCATGCTGTCGCCGTATTCCTGGCCGTACCTGCGGCTTGTCGGAGCTGACCGCTGTGCCGGTGGCGCTGACCGTGATGTTGGTGGAGTGGATCGCGTCCGAGCGGTTGTACGGCAGCACGCGGTAGGGGTTGATGCAGTCCGCCTGCCAGTTGGACGAGCAGTTGTCGTACATCGGGGCGTCCCGGATCTCAAAGTGCTGGGGATGGGCGGGCGGGGCGGGTTGTCAGTCACCGAAGACACCATGTGGGCATGTCCAGTCCCGCGGAGCCCAGCGACGATGGCTCACCAGGTGGGGGAACTCGGAGTGGCCCGCGCCGCTGGCGCCGATCTTCATGGCCTTAGTCACGTTGACGTTGCAGTCGGTCTCGTTGGCGCAGAGCTTGTTCCACACTGTGGAGCTCATGTGCCTGAGGTGCGTGAAAGCATGGCGGTTGGGCTGAGTTGGTGTGGATTCGGGTTGGGAGGTCAGTGCTGCTCGCGTCCTTGTTTCCGTGCCTTGACAAGCCCCACACGTCTCCACCCGGGGCGCCCCGTTCCCCCGGCCCTTCCCCGGGACCCACATGTACACGCTGAACCACTGCAGACCAAAGCGCCGGGCGGGATTGGGGGTGGGCGGGGGTGAGGGCGAGGAGGCGACACAAGGTGTTAGGGCAGGGGGTGCGGCAAGGTTCAGGTACCGGTAGTGGTGGCAGTGGTGGCAGCTTGCAGGTCAGGAGGGGGCTAGACAGCGGTGCGCAAGAGGATAACGCGCAGAGGATCACGCCAGGGCCAGGCGCGTGCACCCCACCCCACCTGGCCGCCGGTGCTACCCGTCTTCTTGCAGGTGAAGGAGCTGGGGTCCCTGCAGCAAGAGGCAATCGGAACCGTGAGCCGGCGCAGGAACGCAGTAAGCAAGTGTGCCCAACGGAAGCACGGGCCTTATGTAACCGCCCCCGCCTTTGGGTTCCCGAACTCCCAGCCCGCCCTCCGATCCCGGCACGTGCCTGTTGTGGCGAATGTAGACCGCCAGTCCGTCGTTGCCGCCGTTGGAGGTGGAGTTCTCGATGCTGAGGAGGCGGGGCACGCGGGCGTGCATGTGGGGTTAGTAACTTGGCCTTAGAGCAGCCGAGCCCAAGCCCAAGGTTTGTTCCCAGCCCCGCCCTCTCTGGACCACCAGGAGCGAAGAAGGGGCACTTGCACGTGATTTGCCCCGCCCCAAGCCCCAAGCCCCAAGCCCCGATGCAAGGGCCCCACCGGTACAGGCGGCCGCTGGCGATGGCGAAGATGGGCGATCCGAGGGGGGCGGGCAGGTCAACGCCTGAGGGACGGACGGTGGGAGATGCAGGGCGTCAGATCACAGGGTGTTGGGCTGAGACCCAGGGGTGATCACCCCTGCTGAGACCCTTGTCCATCCAGTGTGTTGTATGGCCGGAAACCACCGTTGCACGACAGCCCCAGCTGCTCATGTGTGCGCACCGCGGTGGAAGTCGATGCGGTAGCTCTCGCTCTCCTTCTGCCGGGGAGTGAAAGTGTCGCTGGGGCGGTCCGTCGTCAGCCCCCAGCGGTCCTGGGCAGAGTCAATTGCCAGAGGGAGGGGCGAGGAAGGGGTGAGGTAGGGCGTGCTGGTGACCCGCGACCAGATTGAAGACAGACTCAAGCTGCTTGATCCATAGCACATGTGCGCCAGAGTGTGTGCGACAGCGTTGTGCGCGGCAGAGATGTTCGCGGCAGAGCGCGGAATGTATGTGTGCGCGGCGGCGAGCTGTTATGCACCAACCTGAGGACAGTTGTCTGCTGACATATTGAAGTTGTACATCTGGCCGCAGAGCGGCCAGAAGAGGTCAGACGGGAAGCGCTGGCCATGCACGCAGGCAAGGCTGGCAAGGGCCAAGAGAACAAGAGTGAATTTCGCCATAGTGTTCAACGTTGTGTGTGCTGTGAGAGGAGCGGCGAGTCCGTCCTTAAGAAGCGCTGATTGCCGATTGTGTCGGGCGGTTGGCTCGAACGCGGGGCGAAGGACACTCAGGGTGATGGCTGGGTGGCAGAGTGACATGTGTAGCAAGCTCGTGTAGCCCTTGTATTAAATACTTGAAGCGTGCCGCGTAGTGCGAGTTGCGCGCGTGGCGCGGGGTCAGGATGCGGCCCTACTCGATCGCCGCAGGCAACCTTCGACCGCTCAACCTTGCCGCGTGATGTAACTCCTAACTCGCCCGAGCGAACACGAGCCACGCGGCAAGTTTCTGGGTGCGTAGTGCGTGCTTCACGCTGCGTCACGCGCCTTAACCTCCAATCGACACCGCACCTTCACACTCTCCCGCACGCCGCGTGTCCTCCATCCCCCTTCCACCCCGGGGTTCGTCCGGTTCCCCCCGACGCACATCCTCAATAGACCATGACGCCACGCTTGAAGCCTAACCGCAAGACGCACACTTCGCTCTCGTCTCAGGCGGAAACTGCGGCCAGGAATGAACCTCTGCCCTTCGGCTGCCACCCTCCCTCTCCGCCAGAGCAAGTTGAGGGAGTCACGGTTGTCCATCCCCTGCTACCAGTCTACCACCCCTTGCGCTGATGCCTCACATCCTCCGCCAGCTAATACCAGTACAAGCGATGCCCCCCACTCACAGTCCTGTGCACGGCAACGTGCATTCCTCCCTACGCCACTTCAGTCTGCAATTCCCTTTGTCGCAATCGTCGGTCCCGGCCTCCACAAGCGGCCCCTGTCGAAGCCCGCTCACACCCTCCGTCCGCCCAGGCTCAGCACCCTCCGCGCGCCCGCGCCCGTGGCCCCCGCCCCGGCACCCCCACCGCCCCGCGCCACCGCGCGCAGCGCCGCCGCCACCGCCGACCGCGGAGACAGATCCGCCACCACCCCTCGCGCCACCTCCTCGCCCTCCGCCTCCATCACCGCCGCGTTTGCCTGCAGGCGCTTGCACTGCCCCAGCACGCCCCGCAGCGGCGACGTGAGAGGGTCCGGGTCGAACCCAGCGCGGATCGCATTGACGGCGTTACGGTCCCCGAGCAGGCCCCCGCTGGCCACGGACCGTGCCGCCGCCGCCGTCCCGAGCCCGCCGCTGCTCCCTGTGCTACTGCTACTGCTACTGCCGCTGCTGGGAGTGGAGAGGGCCGTGTCAGCGGGAAGCGAGGCGGAGGAGTAGGAGGCGGAGGGTGAGCGGGGCCGGCGTGACAGGACGGGCGGCGGCGGCGGTGGCGGCGGAGCGTCGTCGTAGGGCCGTCCGTAGAAGCCCTTGTGGCCGCCGTTGGCGGTGGCGGCGTATCGGAGGGCTGTGGCGTCCGCTGAGGCGCGTGCGGGGGCGGCTGACGTGGGCCGGGCCCGTTGCGGCCCGAGGGAGCTCCTGGCCTGGGCGGCCGTGTCTTGCCGAATGGACGCCGGCACGGGCGCCCGTGCCCGAGCCTCCCGCCCATCGTCTCGGTATCGAGCCTCCACATGGGCATGGGCATCCTCCCACAGCAGCTGCTCGTCCACGCTCCGTCGTA
This sequence comes from Edaphochlamys debaryana, assembly GCA_016858145.1. Taxonomy (NCBI): domain Eukaryota; kingdom Viridiplantae; phylum Chlorophyta; class Chlorophyceae; order Chlamydomonadales; genus Edaphochlamys; species Edaphochlamys debaryana. The sequence goes on along the minus strand of JAEHOE010000095.1, from coordinate 281,591 downwards.
CTCCGTACGAGGCTCCAGCCCGCGTCTCCGCGTGCTGCCGCCGGGCTGGCACTGCCGTCGCCGGCGGCGGCGGCGCGCCGCCGCCCGACAGGCCCGCCAGCGTCGCCGCCAGGCCGGAGTTGCCCCTCCGGTGTGCCAGCTCCGCCAAGAGGTCTAGCGCGTCCCCCTCTGGCAGCACGGCCCCTGCCCCCGTTCCCCCGCTCCGAGTCCATGGCCGCGAGCCCTGCGCCTGCGCCTGCGCCGGCTCGGGCGCGAATGCTCGCCTGGCTGGGCCTGACGTGGGGTGCTGGGGCCTGCCGTCCCGGGGATTCGCGGAAGCGGCATCGGCACCGCCGCCACCGTCGGCGCTCCAGCGGACGCGCCGTTGTGACTGCGGGCTGCCGCCCCGCGAGGGGGCACGTTGCTGCTGCTGCTGCTGGTTTCGGATCTGGTTCCGAGGCAGGCGTGGTGGGCCTGGATCTAGATCCAGCTCGTAGCCGTCTCCGTCATCGTAACCGCCGTACTCGGGATTGGTCTCCTCGTCTTCTCCCTCCTCGCGTGACGTGTGCACGCCGCCACGCCGCCGCGGGTCAGGCTGGGGGTTCCGACGGGCGGGCGAAGGCGGGCGTGTGGGAGAGCCGCAGGTCGGACACAGGTCCTCCTCCCTATCCTGGTCGAATTCTTCCTCGTGTGCTCCGCCGGACACTCCGCCGTAAACGCCAGCTTGTTCACGGCCGTGCACCCAGGCACCGTCAGCCATGCTCCCTTCACGGGACGGCACACGGCGTTTGGGCGGCCGCTGGAGCGATTCCGCCCCGTCGTACTCGTGCTCCTCCGGCCCCCAACCGCGCTGCGGCTGCGGCGACCGGGGCTGTGGCTGCGCCTGGACAGGCGCGGCGGCGGTGGCGCGCGGCCGCGCGTTGCGTGCTGAGCCTGCTGCGAGGGCCTGCGGCACAGCAGTCCGTGCTCCGGCGGCCTGCCTCCTGACCAGCTCCTCCGCCCCCGCCAGGAACGTGGAGAGAAGGTCCGCCGCCACTCCCGAGGAGGAAGAGACCAGCGGCGGCGCAGGGGCCCTGCCGGCGCCGGCCGCCGCATCCCCGCCGGGCGCAGTTCGTGATGGGGCTCGACTAGGTGCTGCCGCCGCCGCCGCCGCCGCTGCGGCGGCGCGCATCCTCGCGGGCTCCGTAACGCTCGCCGACGCAGCGGCGGCGGCGGCGGAAGCCGCGGCCTCGATGGCGGAGGCCAGGACCGCCGTGTCGCGGTCGGAGGCGCGCGTCCCTGCCGCCGCCGCCGCCGCCTCCACCTCGCCCGCCACCGCCGACCACGCCGCCGCCGCGGCCTGCGCATGCACGCTCTGCGCCTCCAGCTTACGTAACGCCTGGTCCACCATCTCCTGCCGTACCGCCGCCGCGTCATCCTCCGCCTGCGCCTCCACGCCTCCCGCCCCGCTTCTCCCACTACCCCCACCCCCACCACCGCCGGCGCCGGCCCCGGCGGACGGCGTGAAGATGGGCGCGCCAGGCGCGCTGAGCGTCGTCGCCCGGGCATGGAGCCCATCGATGCCGTCCAGGCCAAACAAGCCCCTGCCAACAGCGACCCCGGCGCTCGGTCCCGAGACACCACCCACGGTGGCCGCTCGCCCAACCGCCTGCAGCTGAGCGTAGGGCAGCTGCTGGCGCCTCGGAGAGCCGACCATGGCGGACCGCGACTTGGCCTCGAGCTGGCCTAGCAGCCGGTCGAGCTCGCTCATGTCTGGGGCCACAGGGCCCAGGGGGTCGCCGTGACGGGATGGGGCTGGTGAGGCTGGGGTGGGGAGGGAAGCGGGGGCCGCGGAGGCGGGTGCGGCGGTTGCGGGCGGCGCGGCGGCGGCGGCAGCGATGGCAGCACCTGCAAGGGCGGCGGCGGCCTGCGCCATGTACGGCGCAGCCGACGCGGGGGCGGCGGGCCAGGTGGCTGGGGCAAAGGCGCCCGCAGCGGCGGCTGCGGGTGGTGGGAAAGTCGGGACGTGGGCGGAAGGGGGGCTGGCGGGGGCGGTGGGGCTGGGCGTTCCGGCGGCGAGCCAATAGGGCGTGCTGGCTGCTGTGGGGTTGGCGGCGGCCAGTCCGGCTCCAGCCCCTGAAGCTGTCGAGGTGGCGGTGCTTGGGGCGTGTGGCTCGTTCGTGGCCAGCACGTACGCGGCCAGGGGCTGAGGCTGGGCCGTGGCGTAGCCCGGCTGGCTACCCACCACCGTCAGGCCTTGGCCGGGAGCCAGTGCCACGATTGGCTGGTGTGATGGGGACCCCGGGGCGGCGCCCGGCGCGGGTGCGGGGACTAGGAAGACGGGGGTGCCGGCGGGTGTGTTCTGGCCTTGCAGCGGTGGCTGCACTTGCGATTGCACCTGGGGCTGTTGTTGCTGCTGTGAAGTGGGGCTGTGGGGCGCCGGCTGCGGGCCCGAGTGCGTCGACAGCTGGCGCTGGGGGGAGCCGGGCGCAAAGACGAGGGTTGGGCCGGCGAACGGCGACTGGCCCGGCAGCCCAGGAGTGCCCAAGGAGCTGCTCTGAGCCAACCAGGGCTGGAGCTGAGGGTGGGGCGGCTGGCCACCGGGGAACGAGGCAATGCCGGCCAAGGCCGTCTGGGACCCGGGCTGCAGCACGGGCTGCACGCTTGGCTGTGCCGTCCCTTGGGTCTGTTGCCCCAGCCCCGAGGAGCCCTGAAGCGCTCCGGAGGGCAGCAGTTGCAGCAGAGGCTGGCTGTGCTGCTCCTGTCCGGACTGTCCGACCAGTCCGGTCTGTCCGGACTGTCCGACCAGTCCGGTCTGTCCGGACTGACCCGACTGCTGCTGCCCCGGCGCCGCCTGGTAGATGTACACGGATCTGCCGTCGATGATCTGGTGGTGGATGACGGGGGCCTGACCTGGGCCTGGGCCTGGGTGTGGGGACAGGGCCTGGCCGGGCCCGCTGGCCGAGTGCTGCGGAGGCAGGAGGGAGGGGTGCTGTGCCAGGAGCTGCTCAAGCTGCCCACCCGTGACCACACCCCAGCTCGGGTGCCCTGAGACCTGCGCGGAGAAGGCCGTGCCGGCAGGGGCGGACCAGTCAAGCCCGGGGTGCTGGGCGTACTGGGGCGTGGGGGACAGGATCGGCGGCTGCGCCTGTGGCTGCGCCTGGGGCTGGGGCTGGGAGGGGTGCGGTGGTTGGGGCTGCGGCGGCTGGGGCTGGGGCTGGGGCTGGGGCTGGGGCATGCCGGCGAGGCTGAAGGAGGGCAAGCGTGAGGGCGGCGAGGAGGAGCGGCGGGAGGGAGGCTCCGCCGAGCGTTGCCTCTCCCGGTCCCGGTCTCCGTTGCGGCCCCTGTCGCGGCCCCGGCCGCCCTCAGCCTCAGAGTCGCTGCCGCCGCTACGGTCGCCGCCGGACTTCGTGGCGGCGGTGCTCTGGCCTATGGCGCTGAGGCGCGAGGGCGAGCCGCGCGTCCCCGCCGGCGCCGCGCCGCCGGCACTGCCACCGGCGCCGCCGCCGCTCGTGCTGGCGGAGCCCGAGGCCCGTTGCTCCGCCTTCTTGGCGTCTGAGTCCTTGTGTTGTTGCGCGATGACCTCCTGCACCAGGGAGTGCCAGGCGTTCTCGATCTGCGCCTTCTTGGACGCTGGGCCCAGCTGGACGCGAGAAGACGGCGGCAGCAGCCTTCCGCCACCGGTGCCGGCCCCTTCGGGGCCGGCGCCTCCGCCGCTGCTGGCGTCCCGGCCGGCGGGGCCCGGCTCGGGGCTGCCTGGCCTCCGCTGGCCGAGGTTGGACGGCTTGCCTGGCTGCGGCTTGCCGGGCCAGGCCGCAAACGAAGGCCCGGAGCCGGCTTCCTCCGGCCCGCCGCCGGCCCCGCCGCCGCTCGCACCGGGGCCCGCCCCGCCGCCGCTGCTGCTCTTGCGGGGGTGATGCAGGAGCGCGAAGCGCTCCAAATCCGCCCCGCCCAGCTCCACGACCTGATCTGCAGTTCGGCTCCGGCTGCCAACTGGCCAAACGAAGTCGACCTCTCCGGACGGAGGCTCGGATGTAGTGCGGCGGGAGTCCTTGGGTCCCAGCGCTCCAGGGGGAGGGCCGTAGGGGTTGACGACGTGAACGTGGACGGTGGGGGCGGCGGGCGCGGCCGGGATAGCGGCTGCTGCGGCTGCGATTGCGACTGCCGGGGCGGTGGAGGCGGCGTCGGCGGCAGGGGGCGTGGGGAGCGACGCGCCGGGGGAAGTGGGCGGCGGGGACGGCGTGGGAGAGGGCGCCGTTGCGCCGCTGTTGAAGGAGTCGTGTGGGGAGAGGCCCGGCAGGGAGGTGGCGGAGGCTCGGCCCATCTGCTTGAGCTGGTACAGGGGCCCCGGCTCGGGCCGGCAGCTGGCGGTGAGGATGCGGGAGCTGTTGGAACCGAGCGTGGGCGGTGGAGGCGGCGGGCGCGGAATGCTGGGTGCCGGGGTAAGCCCCGGCCCCACGCCCGCCGCCGCCGCGGCGCCGCCCACGGCCGCGGTCACGGCCGCCGCAGCGGCGGCCGCAGCCGCCGCCACCACCTCCTTGTCCTTCTCCTTCTCCTTGGCCTCCCGCTCCTTCTCCTTCTCCTCCCTTTCCTCCCGGTCTCGCTGCAGCTTGATGGCTTCCTCCAGCTTCCCCAGCCGCTCCTTGAGCAGCTCCGCGTTGCCGCCGTCCGCCGCCGCCACCACGGCCCCCGCCAGGGCGCTCCAGGGCGGCAGCGGCAGCGCCGCGCCGCCGCCGGGCATCCCGCTCATGCTCCCCTGCATCAGGTTGTGCCAGTGCTGCCAGTAGTAAGCGCTCTTGGCGGTCATCATGGCCCGGCTGCGCCTCGCGGACCGGCTGGGCGTGAAGACCTCCTCCACCGGTGGCGACATGGTCCCGTCGTCGGTGTGTACGTCCTCGCCCTCGTACACGGGGTCGTAGAACTGGGACGGGTCGCCGCCGGCCTCGACGCTGGATGGGTGGACGAGGATGGGACGCAGGTGCGGGGGGCCGCGGCTGGGGCTTCCGGCGCGGGGGCCGCCGGGCGAGAGACCGCCTCCGAACGGGACCTCGGGGGAGGGCGGCGGGACGGGGCCGAAGGGCGCGCCGTCGGCAGTGACGGACCGCCCGGGGCGAAATGAGCCGCCCGGACCCGCCGCTGCGCTGCCGGAGCTGTACGCCCGGGCTCGCTGCTGCTGCTGTCGCGCCGGGCTGCTGCCCGCAGGAGACGCTCCGCTGGCTGGCCCTCCTCCGCGTGGCGTGGGAGCGCGTTGTGGTTGCGGCCGGGGCAGGCGCGGCGAGTTGGGCGTCTCCTCGAAGAGGCTGGTGGAGCTGTAGCGCAGTGGCGAGCGAGGCGGCTCGTCGTGGTGGGCCTGGGCCTGGGGCTGCGGTTGCGGCGGCTGGGGCGGTTGGGACGGCGGCCGCAGGGGCGAGCGCGGGGCGGTGTCCGCGCGCGGCGGCGGGTGGGTCGGAGAGGAGGGCGAGCGCCGAGGCGAGCGGGGCTGTGGTGCGGGCAGCGGCGGGAGGCCAAGCTCGTCCAGCTTGGCAGCGGCCGCCGAGGCGGCGCGGCCCCAGGGCTGCACCAGCGTGAGCCATGCGTAGAAGGTCCTGCCGACGCAACAGGGGTATCGTACGTTAGGAGTCAGTTAAAGAATGCGGATGGGCACACATGCGAGGATAGATGCACCGGGCTGCGCTTTGATTCATAAGCTCAGTCTCTGTGATCTTGAAGAGGTGACGAGAGAGGCAAACACCGGTATCACGCCTTCGGCCCCGTGGACGCTTGAGGGATTTAGGCCCCTAGCCCACTGCCGTACCTGCACAGCTGCGGCCAGTCCTCCCTGCGCCGCCGCTCCGCCTGCGCGAAGCCCCACCAGGCCAGCAAAGCCAGGCCCGCCAGCCGCCGGTCCCAGCGGCCCCGCAGCAGCCGGACGCACGAGTCCGTGTGCAGGGCCGACAGTCGCGCCTCGTGCCGCCATGCCACCATCACTGCGGGAGCGGTCAGGCCAGGTACAGGCAAGGCATAGAGGAAGTCTCAGCCGTGACAGGACATGAGGCTAGATCTCAGCACGAATGGAGCTCAAGCAGCGCTTTGGCGGTAGCCATTCGGCGTGACAACAGACCAAATGACATTGCCTACGGGGCAAGCGGACAGGCGTGGGGGGAGGTTGCAAGCCTCACCTGCGCGCCGCATGCGTGCCAGCGTCAGGACGCCGCGCTTCTCTGCTGCGGTCCGCGCTTCCGCGGCGACGGAAAGGGCAGCCGACCAAGCGCGCATCGCCCGCCGCAGAAGCGACGACCGCGCGTCACTCTTCATTGTGCGCGCCTCCTGCGTCCGCGCCCTTGACGCTGCGGCCTCAGCCCGCCACGCCGCCAATACGGCTGCGCGCTTGCGGTCCGCCCGACGGGCCAGGAGCCGGACGCACTGGCGTCTCCTCCGGACCGCGATCTGCGCAGCTCCGGCCCAGCCTATCAAGCAGCGCCGGCCAAAGGCCCTGAGCACCCGCGCCGAGTGCGTTACGGCAGCGCGCCGGGCGGCGCGGACGGCCGCAACCGCCTCCCACCAGCCGCCGAAAGCTGCCACCGTCAGGGCTTGCCGCCGCCGGACAACCAGCCGCGCTGCCGCGACCTCCCGGCCCCGGCGCGCCTCCGCCAGTGCCCTCCACGCACGGAACGCCGCCAGCACACGCTGCTTGGGCCTGGTCGCCGCGCGCGCCAGTGCCGGCAGTCGCGCCAGCAACAGCTCCGAGGCAGCCCAGACGGCAGCCGCAGCGCCACCGGCGCCTCCTCCTGGCCCAATCGCCGCTGGCCCGCCAAGAGCACCCGCCAGGACCCTCAGCACGGCAGCCTGTCGCGTGTCGGCTGACGTGAGCGGGGTGGCCACCCAGGCGGGGTGGTGGGGCGGAGAAGGCCGCCACATGGCTCCAGCGCCCGCCAAGTAGCCTGCCTGCCACGCGGGCCCGGGCGGCCAGGCCCCGCCCGGGGGCTGCGGGGCGGAGGGGTCCACGCTCCCGGCCATGGCCACCCCGCCCCAGCAGGCCTCCTGGATTGCCTCCAGCAGGTGCACCTGAAGGAAAAGGATGAGGAGCACAGAGGGACGAGGATGAGCGCAGGAAGCGGCGGGCATAGCAGCAGCCAGATATAAGCCTGATTACGCCGTGCCCCGCGGCTTAACTAGCTCAGCGCCGCCGTGGACCCTGTCCAACTCTCTGCATCCGAAGGGCCCTCAGCTGCACGCTCTCTGCGCACCTGGAGTGCGGCCGAGTGGCTGACGACGAACCAGGACCGCAGCACGCCCCTCGCCACGGAGCGACGCCACTTGGCCCCGATCAGCCGTGCGAAGCTACGCAGCTTGGCGCCGTACACGGCCGCGGCCCGCATGGCGCGAAGCGCCCGGCGGCCCAGTTCCTGCATGCGCCTGCGTTTGCACGCCACGACGGCGCGGGCCTGGCCCGCCCGCCAGCCCAGCGCCTGCAGGGCTGCGCCCATGAGGCCCCGCTCGTAGCCCCTGCGCAGCCGGGACAGGGCGGCCTGCCCCTGCCGCACGCGCTCGCAGCGGTGCCGCCAGCCCTGCAACGCCTGTAGGGAGAGGCGCCGGTCGTGCAGGGCCACGGCCCGGCGGCATCGGTCCTGGCTGTGCCGGGACAGCCCCCGCCATGCGCCCCAGACGCCCGCCAGCCGGCGGCGGCGCAGCCGCCGCCGCGCGAGCTCCGCCGTGGCGCTTAGGCGGGCGTTGGCCGCGGCCAGGTCTGACCAGGACTTCAGCACGCGCCGCAGCCTCGAGGCTAGGTAGAGGGCGAGGAGCTCCTGTTGCATGTGTTCCGAGCGAAGCACCACACCCCGCCAGTGGCGCACAGCGGAGCGAAGCAGCGCGCGCGTGTTGAGGCGCGACACCACGGCGGCGGAGAGGCGCAGCTGCCAGCGCGCAGCCGCGAGGCGGCGCCAGGCCGACAGCACGCGGCGCGCGGTGGCCTGCACGCGGCCTGTGATCAGCATGCGGCGCAATAGCCCCATCGCACGTGCCGTGGCCTCCGGGCTGCCTTCTTCCTCCAGCCGGGCAGACTGCCGCGCAAGCGTCCGCCAGTGCTCAAACACCCGGGGGAGCAGCCGCTGCTCCCGACGCGCCGCGAGCCGCTCTGCAGCGAACCGGAGCGCGGCGGAGGCGGAGGCGAGCGAGGCCCAGTGTAGCATCACCGCCCCGACCAAGCGGTGCGCCCGCGCGGACCGCAGCTGCTCAGCGCGATGGCGCCGGACAGCGGAATCCGCGGTTAGGCCACGCCAGGCTGACCAGGCGGTGCCCAGTGCGCGGCGAGCTGTGGAAGCTGTCAGCAGCTGGCCGCGTGCCGCCAGCTGGCGCCGCTGCTCGCAAACGTCCCGCCAGGCCCGGAGGATGGCGGCCGCAAAGGCGGCGGTGGCGGCGCAAGCGGCGTCGAAGGCGGCCTGCCGGGCCGCGTTTGCGGTGGACGTTGCGTCACGCCAGAAGGCCAGGGCGGTTCGGAGAAGGGCGTAGTCGCGCCGGAGGGCCAGGGCGGCCATAGCGAGCCTGGGGAGGGGGGTGCATGGCGGTACAGTATGGTGAGAGAGCATGGCGACGGCAAGCCCTTACAATCTAGAAAAGCAGCTGGGCCAGCGCACACCTCAGCTCCGCGGTGGCCCGTTGCCATCCCAGCAGCACCGCTCGCGCCAGGCGCTCCGCGCGACGCCGGGTGCAGATGCGGAACCTCCGCAGCAGGCTGCGCGCGCGGGCAGCAACCCTGGGGGCAGAGCGTGTGAAGCAGGTTGGAGGGATGAGGTGATCATGGAGGCGGGCAGCTGGGTACCTGTTGCGTGTGCCCTGACCAGATCGCGGGCCCTAGAGCCATGTGTCATGTGCGTGTGCAAACACGGGACCCACCTGCTCCACTCTGCCAAGACGGCAGCCGCCCTGCGGTACACCCGCTTCCGCACGCACACGCCGTACAGGTGCCGCAGGAGCACCGCCCGGCGGGCGGCGTCGCGCCAAGTCTGCACGCAGCGCACCAGCCGCCGGTTGCGGTGCCGCTCCTGGCAGTGCGTCGCCAGCACCCTGCGGAGTAGCGTCACCGGGACGCGGCGCTTTGCTCACAGCTGCGACCTGGGGAGCTCTATGCAGCATCTATAAGCACCGAGGTAGGCTCAAGTTGTGGGATGCTCCAGGCCTCAGAGGTGAACCTGCCTCCAGGGCCCTGTGGCGGTCCCCATGCGCAACCCCGACCCACATCACCCCGACCCACATCATGTGCGTCGCGTGTCGCTCCGCCGCCACCTGCTGCTGCTCCGCCGCCCACGCGGCCTGCACTGCCTGCCGCTGCTGCACGACTGCCGCCTGCGCGCGCGCAACCCGCGATCGCCGGGTCTCGGCCCGCCACAGCCGGAAGGCGAGGAAGAGGGGCCACTTGGTGACGCGCGTCACGTAGCCCTTGACCACGTTATGGGACAGCTCCAAGGCGTCATCCTGCAGAGACGTGTCATAGAAGCCGGCCCTGCCAGTGCTGTCAGCGGCGCCGCCGGTGCTGCAGGCCGCTCCGCCGCTGCTGCGGTCCACTGCGGAGGGGAGCAGTGAGGGTTTGGTCAGGCGGGTGAGGGGTTGGGGAGTGCTGGAGCCTGGTCGTGTTGATGCCTCACCGGGGAAGCGCTGGTCGGATGCGAGCCCGTGGCCCGTGTCAAGCTGCGCTGCCGGCCGGGCCATGACCACCAGTGGTCTCGGGGGCGGCGGGCTCAGCGAGCCCACTTTCCATGCCCTCACGCCCAGAGATATGTTTGGCACCCTGTCAGGGGAGGCAAGGTCATCACAGTTTGGGGCCAGGTGAGGGATCGGGTCCGGGCACATGCAGCCCTCGGTCGGCTGTCCCTTCAGGGGGCGAAGGGCAAAGCAAGACAGGCCCAACAATGCCGATGCTCACTGGCGTGAGGTGAGGCATAGCCCCGGGCTATGCTGCTGCAGCACGCCTTGGTACAGCGGGTCAGCCTGCGTTGACCGGGACCGGAGAAGCGGTGGTCGTGGCAGCCAGCCTAGTGACCTTAAGCACCGCAGCTTTCGTGCAGAGCCTCTGCTGGCAAAAGGCATGCACCGGAGATCCTACCCACCTTCCACTGCTCCCATACTCCGAGCCGTGCCGAGAAGAAGACCAGGTTCGGGGCCTTCTTGCGCGCTTGCAAGAAGAGGCCCTCGAGCAGGGGTGAGCGCAGCCCCAGCCACTCCCCTTGCTGCACCACCTCAAGCGTGACGGCCGGCTGGCTGGCAGCCCGCTCCACGGACGAGGAGGTCAGGTATAGCAGGGCCGGGACGCCGGCCTGGGCGTCGGCGAGCTGGACCTGGGGCGGCATGCCACGAACCGTCGGCACGGGCATGTGCGCACCGACTGAATCTGACTGACCCTTTTCTAACTTACGGCGTACACCGTCGAGCATTGCACGGCCTCCAGGACCACAATATCTCCATGCGAGAGGCGCTGGAGGCATTGCACGCCCCTTGTTGTTGACCCGGGCCTTGAGCCCGGGCTTCCGTGGCTCATCTCATTCGGCTAGCAGCTAAGCTTGAAGTGCGATAGAGGCATCCTACGACGGGACGCCAGCCCGGAACGAGCGTCTCAGCGAGCAGCTGTCGGCAACTTTGCAGGATGCTGGGCTTCACATATGTCGCACTTTGCCAGTGACGGTGAGGTTTGGAGTATGTATGTGTACTCTTTATAGAGCTGCGCTACCTTACTTGTGCGAGTATGCGCCGAGCTCATGTAGCGCTCAGGCTTGCGCTCGCGGCTGCGTGTGAGCGAGTGGCAGGTGCTCCCAGAAACGTGTTGGCTGCTCTATGTGAGAGCGGGACATGGAGGCCGCTTGCGTCGAGGTCCAGCGCCGGCGACCATCCACGCTCATCGAGAGCTGGGCCACCCGCTGGCATACCCTACTTGTCCGCTGACGACTTTGGGAGGCCAACGATCGTCCACCCGGCCTCCGCAAGCAGGCGCCTTGACACTCCTTCGCCTGCCGATGGCGATGGGGATGCCCGCGGGCGTCGGGGCCGCCGGCGCCCCACGCACGACCCGGCTGATTCTCGGCGCGCTGATCCTGACACAGAGGCGGACGCACCAGGGCCCTCTGGCAGGCCCTTTCAGCGGCCAGCCTCCCGCGTCGCCGCTTTCGGGCGTTCCGAAGCGGACGCTTCCCAGGACCGCCGGCGCCCGCGTCACACCGGGCTGGGCGGCTATGGCTCCTACAAAGAGCGCGCCCTCACCAGCCGCCTGCTGCGAGCAAGCTCCCTGGACGAACTCGACTCGCTCCTTACCTCCGGAGCCCCGCTCTCCGGCTCCTCGCCGCGTCGCGGCGGCCCTCCAGCTTCCGCCCAGCCCCCCGCCCCCAACCTGATCCACCTGGCGGCGGCGGCCAAGCAGGCCGCGCTCCTGGGTTCCCTGTCCTCGTCGCATCAGGCCCGGGCACTGCTGACAAGACACGGGCAGCGGCTGGCGGCAGCCGTGGAGGAGCGGCGGCAGCAGGCGGCACGCGGGCGCCCTCGTGGCTCGGAGGCGGGCGCCGCGGCGGCCTCAGCTGAGGACTGGCAATGGCTGCTCGGGGCTAGCGACGCCCGGACAGCAGGGAGCCACGCCCGTCCTTCACCCGACTCAGGTTCTCAAGCTGCCGTCGGAGACAGCGCGGCTGGGGGCAGGGTTGCCGTTCCGCCCGACGGCCAAGCGCCTGTTAGCTCCTCTGGCGGCTTAGGTCCACAGCCGCCACCACCGCTGCCCCTCCGAGAGGTCGGCGACGTGCTGTGGGCGTGCGGGCGGCTGCGCTTCACGCCGCCAGAGGCGCTGTGGCAGGGCGTGCTGCGGCCTCTGCTGCTACATCCCGATGCGGTCCCGCAGCTTGGCAGGCGCCTGCCCGCCGCCTCCTCATCCTCCGCCGCCGGCTCCGACTCAGACTCAGATGACGGCTACTACGGTCGACGGAGCCGGTTGGGCGCAAAGCGCGGTGACGATAAAGAGGCGGAGGACGAGGCGGCGAGCCTGGGTGTGGATCTAACGAAGCTGGCGGTTGGGCTGGCACAAGCCAAGGTGACGGAGCCGGAGGTTTGGCGGGTGTTGGCGCGGGCGGCAACGCTTGCCGCGCCCGACCTGCCGCCTCGCGTGCTGGCCTCGGTCCTGTGGGCCTTCGGCTCAGCGCGCCTTACGCACGGGCCCCTGCTGGCCGCAACCGTACGGGCAGTACGCCTCGAGCTGCCCCGTTTCAACGGCCAGGACTTAGTCACGACCACGTGGGCCCTGGCGCGCCTGGCGCCGCCGCCTAGTGCCGCCGACGCGGCCCCTGCCGTCACCGCCAGTGCCCGTGAAGAGGGCGGAGGTGGAGCGCATGCGAGCAGGTCCCGGTCGGCGGCGGCGGTACAGGCGGCGCGGGAGCTGCTGTACGGTGATCTGTCCGAGGCGGTACGGCGGCGGTTGCAGGACCGCGGCCTCAAGCCGGCGGAGCTGACCACGCTCGTGGGCGCCCTGGACGAGATGGCCTCCCACCAGGAAGCACAGCACGGGGCACAGCACGCAGCACAGCACGGTGCCGCTGGTACCCCGGGCCGCGGGCCGCGGCCCCTGACCGTCAGCCCCAAGCTGCTGCGGGCGGCCGGCAGCGCGGTGCGCAAGGGCATGGCGGGGCTCCCCGCCAGCGTGCTGGCGGATGCGGCCCACGCCTTCTCCCGCTTGGGCCACCCCGACACCGCCCTGTTCAGGGCCCTGGCCAGCGGCATGCGGGCGCGGCTGAGGCACCTGGAGCCGCGCCACCTGGCGCGCGCGGCGGCGGCCCTGGCGGCGGCCGGTGTGCGGGATGAGGCCTTCCTTGCAGAGGTGCGGTGGGGCCTGGGGAGGTCGCGGCGGCGAGCAGGGCGGGCCGGGACGGGTAAGGGGTTGTCGCTAGGTTGGGCAGCGCAGAGCGCGACGGGGCAGGGCGGGTGCAGGCGGGAGACCATGTGGGGAGGCGGGGCAGAGCAACCGGTTGGGCGGGCAGGCCGACGTGGGAGCAGATCCGGCATTTCCACCGACGAGGCCCCTGCCCCTGCCCCTGCCCCTGCCCCTGCCCCTGCCCCTGCCTTGTGTGCCGTCTGTTGGACCGTCCACCCTGTCTGATCCACACTATGGCCCCTCGAACCCCGCAGGTGCTCGCGGCGGCGGAGCCGTGCCTCCCCGCCATGCGACCCGCAGACCTGTCAACACTCGTGTCCGTCGCCAGCAGCCTGCTGCCCCCCGCCCCGGCCTCGGGCAGCGTCACGGCCGCTGGCTCGCCACCAGGCAGGGCCCGAGGCGGCGGCCCCGATCCTTCCGGTGCTGGCGCATCCACGGCCACCGCCGCCGAGCCCCTGGGCCCGGAGCTTCCCGCGGGAGCGACGGCGCCAGTCCTTCAGGGGCAGGGGCAGGAGCGCGAGGGGGACCTGGACCTGGACCTGGAGCAACCGGCGAGCAGCTCTACGCCCAAGGTACAAGCGGCACCCGAGGCACACGAGGCACCCGAGGCACACGAGGCGCCCTCGGTTGCGGCCGCACGCTCCTTCCTCCGGGCCGCAGTGGTCCACGCCGTGGCATCCGCCGCGGCCGGCAGCCGCGCCCGCAAACAACCGCAACCCCGTGGCCCCGACGCACGCGGCCCCAGCTCCAGCCCCTCCACCTCCTCCTCCCGCCTCCATGCCCCCAGCTCCGGTTTCGGAGCGGAACGCGGCAGCCCCGCGGAAGCGCCCACGGGCCCCCGGCCGCCGCGGCTAAAGGCCTGGCACCAGCTGCTGCGGGCCGCCGCGGCTGCGGGAGCCCTGGAGCCGCGCCTGGCGGAGGCGGGGGTGGACGGAATGCTTGGGGAGCTGCGGGAAGCTGCGGCAGCGTGGGCCCGGGCCCTGGGCAGCCGGGCCGAGGCGCAGGCGCTGGCGGCGGCGCGGCAGGGGCAGGTGGAGCGGGGGGTGAGGGAGGAGAGGGAGCGGCGGGCGCTGGAGGAGGCAGCGCGGGAGGGGGCCCGGGCGCGGGGGAAGAAGGGCGGCAAGAGGCAGCGGGAGAGGGAGCGAGAGGAGGCGGAGCGGGAGCTGGAGATGGGGAGAGGGGACCTGCGGGAGGGGGACCTGGAGGGGGAGGGATTCGAGGACGCGCCCGTGTCCGACTCGACGGCGGACTCGGTGGCGGGGGTGGTGGCGACGGTGGCGGCGCTTGGGTTGGTGGGGAGGGCCGACGCGGTGACTGCGGTAGCAGGCGCGATGCTGACAGCCGCCAAGGCGGCAGAGGAGGGCGCGGCGGCGGGGGCGGCGACGGCGGCAGCGGAGGGCCTGGGCGCTGGGCCGGGGCTGGGCCGGGTGCCGGTCGGAGGGGTGGTGCTGTCGCAGGCAGCGGCGGCGGAGCTGGAGCAAGGGCTGCGCGTTCTCGAGGAGGGGATGCGGGGACCGGGCCATGCGGCGACGCGGGCGGCAGCACAGCTCCTGCGGAGGCGGTTCATGCCCCAGACGCCTGGGAGCGGGCAGGAGCTGGCCTGAGCGCCACTTCACTGAGCTGCTTGCCGTTGCTATGAATGCGGGCACTGCTAATAATGGTTGAACGATCGTGAAGAGGGCTCGAATGCCAAGCTGTCGAGCCTAGCTCGCTGTTTCGGGGTCTCGGGCCAAGCGTATTGAGACGCAGTCCCTTGCCACGCATACCCCATTTCAACACATGCGCGTCCAGCGTATGTCGTCAAGGCAGTACGTCCGTACGGCACAGCGATTACACGCGGCTGTGGAGCTGGTCCCGTCCGTCATAGCCCAGAGTCCCACGTATATCGCCGCCCTCCAGACCGCACCCCCGACAGCCCATCAGGACCACAATGGCTCGTATCAATGGCAGTGCGGAGGTTTGAATGCCCCACAACCCATAGACGTGCCCCTAAGGAGCAACGGTCACAAGACAACTGACACAAGACACACACATCCACACAGCACACACCCCCGAGGACCTCCATGACCTAGAGAGTCCGCACAGCCAACACCTCCAAAGCCAACCAGCCACCTGACACCACCAGACAGCTACGGCTACCGGAATAACCCAATCGCCTAGTGCAGGGGCTCAGCATCACGCCGTGCCCGTCACGCTAGCAGGATGCTCCGAGGAAGAACCTTGGCGGCAGCTCTATGTCAAAGTCCGGGCGCAAGGCGTGCACAGGGGCTGCCATACGATGCCGTCCGCCCCATATCAATCTGCATCGCCAGGGCATACGCGCAGGCGTATACCAGACCAGGCAACGCACCGCCCGCTTGCGGTCTGCACTGTCTCCCGGGCAGGGGCCTCTTGGGCAGAGGCCTTGCGGCACGCAGGGGCCTCCCAGGGAGGTGTGGAACCTGGATCCAGACACTAATGGTTCGCCTAGAGCTACAAAGGAATCACGGGATGTTGTAACTATGGAACACTGCCTCACGGAACACGGCACGACTTGTGGCAACATGTCGGAAAGCCACGTAAGGGTGCGGTCAAGAGGCCAAGCTGAAGCGAAGCAAGGAATCAGAAAGCAGAGATGTATCGACGCGCGCAACATACGTGCACGAAGCGGAAGCCATCAAGTCACAAAAGCGGTATTGACCAATCTTCAGCGATAACTGAGTCGAGAGGAACGCACCGACGAGGCCGCCTGCCCGCCTCAACCCCAGCCGGCCATGCACAAGCCGAGTCCCACCCTTCTGTACGTCGGGCTACTCGGCCCTACCTCGGCCTGCCCATACCCAAGCTTACTTCCCTTCAGCCACTCACAACGGGCCCGGAAAGCCACACATGCGCACACCATTCCAAACGCCCCACTCAAGAGTCTTCACACTCTCGGCAACGCGGCCATTACACTTCGCCCTTAGTAACTCAATTATGCGTGGCATCGGCCACGCCATCCCGTCACGACACATCTTGATCACAAAGGGCAGCGGCACGGTTAGGGCCACGAAGGCCTGCCGGCGCTTGCTTTGGTTCGTGGAGTTTGTGCCGTACTGCCGTACGTACTAAGCCCCAGCCTCGCTCGTGCTCTGAAGTCAGGCAGGCCGTTCTTCAAGGGCGGTCCACGAACCTACGTCATACGCCCGCCCCCAATCCCATGTACGCCACGCCAAACCCAAAACGCGGTATGTACTTCTGCCCGGCCCGCCTGCAGACGCTAATGCGTTACTCATCAGTAGCAGCCTGCCAAGAGAGGCGCTCAGATCCGGGAGAACATGCACATGGAATGCAATGCATCTGCCGTACGCAGATCCTCCAGTACGACTCGCGGCACACGTACCGTCTACCGGCGTCACCCCTGCAGGGCCCAACCCAATGGGCATGCCAATGCGTACGGTATGTACAGGCAAAGCCCCCGAAGCCACACAACCCAGCCGCGCCTAATCCCATACCGTGAAGCGAATCTCCATTATGCAGCACTAACGCTGGTCCCGGGTAGCGCCTTCTTCTTTTAGACCCGAACGGACCTGACGAATCTCATCAAGCTGCTGGCGTGAGTAAACGGCCCCAACTCGCCAAACGCCAAGCCTCCGCCGCACTGCATCGGCGGCTGATCCGTGAGCCTTGCGGCACCGACGGTCCCATCCGACTCGGACGGAGTCCCATCTGTTGTTCACTGTGCGCAGCCAAAGCGGGCCCTGAGACCCAACACGGCGACCGCCGATGTGCAGCACACTGCCCTTCTGCCCACTTTGTCGTTCTCAGGGCGAGCCTTCTCCGTTCACTTGTCCACCTCAACCACCAGAGCCGCAGCGTCGGGGTGGAGCTGAGCGAGCGTGGAGGAGTTGGTGACCACCTGGGGAGGAGGGGGCCGAGGGTGCAAGAGCGCGGTGGGTTAGGGGGGGTCCGCATCCGCCGAGACTGCTCTTCACCAGTTGACCACAATGCCCCCGTTGACAGGAGGCTGTTCAGGGGACTCAGCGCCGCGTGCAAGCAGGGGATGCAGGGGTGCAAGCAGACCCCGAGCCCACGTGTTTGCGCCTGTGCTCAGAGCCCTGCCCCTGGCCCCAACACCCGATGCGACACCGCCCAACACCGCGACCCCGCCCGCCCACGCCCTTCCCTCGCACCTGGCCGACCCGTGCCTTGGCCTGCAGCTTCCCCAACGCACTCCACGCCTTGCCCCTGTACACCAGGTGCCCCGTCAGGCTCCCCGGGGGCGGCAGCTGCGCGTTCAGGTCACCCCACGACAGCACGCCGCTCGCCCTCAGCCCCGAGAACGACAGCCGCCGCCCGCCGCAGCCAAAGCCGTACCAGCGCGGCGGCGGCACGGGCGACGAGTCCGCCGCCGTGCCCAGCGAGGGAGACCGCGTGCCACTACCGGTACCCAACTCGGTGGCGGATGGTGGGTCCAATGCGGCGGGCGCAGGCGCCGCCGCCAGCTCCAGGGTCACCGCCACGTGGGCCGGCGGCGGCTCGGCCAAGCGCAGGCTGGGGGCCGAGCTGGGCCCGGCGCTGCCGGCCCCGGCTGGGCCCATGCCGGGCCCGCTTATCGGGCCCAGGCTCACGCTGCCCTCCGACGACGGGCCCAGGCTCATCCGCGTCGCCGGGGAGCCCCGGGGCGTGCCACGTGGCGTGCCCGTGCCCGTGCCGGTCCTCCCAGCCCCCGTGGCCCCGGCCCCGGCCGCGGCGCCCGCCACCGAGCTGCCGGGCTCAGTCCGGCTGGATCCGGATCCGCCCGCAGGTCCGGTCATGCCCGGACCCGTGGCCGGACGAGATCCGGATCCGGCGGCGCCCGCGTGGCTCCCGTCCGCCTCGCTGCAGCCGCCGGCGCTGAGCGAAGCCGGCGTGTGGATCTGGCGGATCATGGTCCGGGGTGCGGCCGTGATGGCGCGGCGGAGACCGGTCTTGGCAGTGCCTGTGAAGAGGTCTCGGAGGGAGGAGCGACCCACCAGGACCGTGGGCCCCCTCTTGACTGCGCCGGGGTTGGTGTTGAGGTTGGACGGCGCGCCGCCGCGGGAGGCGGCCGCGGCTGCGGCTGCGGCGGTGGCGGCGGCGCTGGCGGCGAGGGACAGCGCGCCGGTGGGGGTGGAGGGCGTGGCGCCGCCGGGGCCGCCCGATGGCAGCAGCTCGAGGTCCATGGGCTCACACAGGGGGTGCTCCAGGAGCTCAATGGGCCTAAGGGAGGAAGGTGGCAGGAGGTCAAGGGAGGAAGATCATGGGAGGTCGAGGGCGGGGCAGCGCGGGATCTATGGGGGTGCTCTAGCAGTTCAATGGCCGTAAGTGCTTAGTGTATAGGAGAGAGCAAGCATGGGGTGAGTTGTGTCCTCAGGCGGTGCTGAACGGAATGCCCTGCATGTGCCGGCCCCGCTTGCCTCCTGCGTGCGTCCGCAGCCATCCCCCTTACCGCTCTCCTGCCACGTCCCCCTCCCCGCCACCCCAGCCCGCCCTCGCTCCCCGCCCGCGACCTCTCAGTCCCCTTCGACATCATTATAAACCCCCAGCCCCAGAGCCCCTCTCTCACCAGTCTAGCAATGGCATGGTGTCCAGAACGCGGAGGAGCCACGTGGCAGCAGCGTCCACGCTGTCAAACACAACCGTCATCACGCCCGGCCGCCCGCAGCCCTTTTCCCCTCCGCCCCCGCCGCCGGTCGCGCCCTGTCGCGGCGTGCGGCCAGGCGCATCCGGCGTGGGGGAGATGCTGCGCCCGACCACGCTCAGCGTGCGCTCGCCAGACCCAGACGGGATCCGGGCGGTGTTGAGCGTCCACGTGGGCCGGTCGCCCCCGGATGTGGTGATGGACACGGACGCCGTACCGGACGGTACGGCAGCGGATGCGGATGCGGGGGGCGCGGTCCGAGAGTCGCCGCCGCTGCTGGGGCGAAGCCGGGAGGAGCCCAACAGGCCGCTGCTGGGGTTCTTGAAGGGCCGCGGCCCCGCGCCGCTGCTTACCCCAACCCCGGCTCCACACGCGTCCTTACACGAGGCCGGGCACGCGCCCTTGCCGCCGCCTCCACCCCCAAGCAGACCCTGCGCCCCCTCGAGAACGTACACCCGTCCCTCGTATCTCCTGAGCTCCTCCAAGAGAACCCCGTGGAACAGCTCCAGGGCCTCTGTCACGACCTTGGCGTCCCACGCCAGCAGGGTGGCAGCGCCGCTGATGCAGATGCGGGCGGCGGCCCCCAGAAAGGCGGGGGCGGGGAGCACGCCCGCGAGGGGGCGCTCCGGGCCGATGGTGCGGAGGGGGCGCTGCAGGAGCGCCAGGCGAGCGATGAGCGACTCGAGCATGACCTGCGGTTGGGAGTTGGGAGTTGACGGTTGGGAGTTGGGAGTTGACGGTTGGGAGTTGGGAGTTGACGGTTGGGAGTTGGGCTTTGGGGGAGATGGGCCGGGAACGCGGGCGCGGGTCAGAGCGTCGTGGGTTTGTCGGCGCTGGCGCCTCCTCAGAGCCGCCACCCCTTGCCCGCACCCACTCTCCTACGCACACCCACTCTCCTCCCCGCCCACCCCCGCACTCTGCCCCAACCAACCCCAACTGACAACCGCCAACCGCCCACCTGGTACAGGTGCACGGGCGCCAGGTCGGGCGCGAGGCGGTGCAGCCCCATCCACAGCGTGATGGGCGCGTGGCGCCGCACCAGCCCCTGCCACTCCGCCGCCTCCGCCTCCAGCTGATCCTTGGCGCACTCGGACAGCAACACCATACCCCCGAGCGCCGCGTCAGACACCAGCCGAGCCACGCGCATGCACGTGCCGCTGTACTGCGTACGGCCGTTGTGCGTGTCCCGTACAATGTCGGTCTCGGACTGGACTCCGCAGGACAGTCCGGCGCGAACGCGCAGGCCCCGGAACGCCACCACGGAAGCCGCGGCGGCGGCGGAAGAGCCGGCCTTTTCGGCGGCGGTGGGCGTCGACACGGCGGCGGCGGTGGGCGTGGAGAGCGCCGCCGGGCCGCCGGGCGTGGCGGGCGTGCCGCCGCCGGCGTGGGTTCCGGAGCTGTTGGGGCCATCGTCGGGGCCCAGAGCGCTCGCGGCCGCGGCGTGTCGCAGCGCGTTCAGGGTGAGGAAGGGGCCGGCGACGGCGGCAGAGCTGGCGGTGCGGGGCCCGCTGTAGGGCCCGGGCGGGCCGCTGAGGGTCCTGAAGCCGCCGCTCGTGGGGCCGCTGACGGGGCCGCTGACGGGACCGCTACGGGGCCCCTCCACCGCATTCCCGCCGGACGCCGGGGCCCCAGCGGCGGGCTCCGCCGCCGCCAGGGCCGCGGCCGCCGTCGCCGCGTTCAGAGGCTGGTGGGAGGACCACTGGGCACGGAGCAGCGCGGCAACGGTCCACCCGCCGCCGACCATCGGTCCGGGCCCGGCAGCGCCTCCGCCACCGCCACCGCCGCCGCCGCCCGTGTCGGCCGCTACCGTGAAGTTGGGTTCGATGTGAAGGCCCGGGGGCGGCGAGCCCCAGCCTCCGGTGAAGGTGAGCGCGTGCCGTTTGGAGTCGCTGGGTCGCATGCGAGCGGCTTCGTTGACCGCCCGCTGCAGCGTTTCGACCAGGTTGCGGATGCCTGTGCTGCGCCCGCCGCCAAAGCTGCTGCGCGCAAAGGAACTCCGTGCAAAGCTGCCGTGCGCGTTGAAGGAGCTGCGGGCAAAGGAGCTCCTGGCAAAGGAGCTGCGCGTATTGAAGGAGCTCCGTGCGCCAAAGCTGCTGCGGCCCGATCGGCTGGGGAAGTAGGGGGGCTGCATGCCGAAGGCCGGGAGGCCTAAGCCCATGTGGTGTAGGTAGCTGGAGGACGGGAGGTGGCCCGAGGGCCTATCCGTGTAGGGCTCGGAGGGGAGCGCTGCCGCTGCGAGGCCCGCGATGGGGCCCGCCATGGAAAGGCCCAACACGCCAGACGCCCCTGCCGTGTTGTGAGAGCGGCTGTGGTGTATTGAGAAGGGCATCGAAACGCTCGGATTCTGCGTGTTGGGGGGAAAGGTGTGGGGTTAGGGCGGGGGCAAGGCGGGGGTGATGGGCAGTATCCTCGTCAGCGGTCCAAGCGCCGTTGGCACCGGCCCCCCTGCCCTTCCTGGGTGAACCCTGACGCTGTTGCAGTCCCCATTCGGTTGATCTTGGCCTCCCATGCCCCCCAGCCCCCAGCTCCGCCCCGCCCTGCACCGCCCCGCCCAGCAATCAGCCGCGGCCCTGACCCCTGTTACCAGTGTCCCGATCCCTTTCGCCTGAACCCTGCCCCGCTTTGCGCCCCTGCGTTGCCCCCACCCCCGGCTCACCTCGTTCAGGTGGTGCCACGTCTCGATGCCTTCGCACACGCCCGCCTCAACCGCCGGCTCAACCTCGCTCACCGCATCGAACCGCCGCGACTGCCCCATCATAGACGCCGGCAGCGGCGGCAGCGACGATCCGCGCCGGAACGAGGGCAGCATCGGCGCGAGCCCAGGCCCAAAGCCGGGCCCAAACCCGGGCCCAGGCTCGTCGAACACGTCAGCAGCCTCGTCGCCGCCCTCGTGGGAGCCCTCGAGCGCGGGCTCGAGGGTCGCCGTGTCGTGCGTGTTTGCCAGGAGTGCGTCGGCGTGGCTTTGGCGCCTCAATCTGTGCAGACCGCGCGGCAACGACGAGCCCAGCTGCTGTTGCAGCTGCAACGGGTTCAGCGCGGGGTTCAGGGGCGGGGAGGTGGCCATGCTGGCGTGGGCGTGGGCGGCCGCGTTCGCGGCCGCGGCCGCGTCTGCTTGGGCGTGGGCGGCGGCCAGGGAGGACGACATGGCCGAGGGCGGCGCCGCCAGGGCCGTGGACGCCGTCGAGCCGCTGTTCCAGCCGCGGCTGCTGCCGTACCGCTCCGCCGCATACCTGCCGTACGGCCACACGCCGCCGGGCCCGGTCCCGGCGCCGCCGGCCGCCAGGCCCAGCACCGAGATGCCCACGCCGGCCCCGGCGGGGCTGTTGCGGTCCGGCGTCGGGGGCACGACCAGGCTCCGGGAGCGCAGCGCGGCGGGACAGACGGTCGAGACGGACCCGGATTGGGAGGCGCTCGAGGGCACGATCGGGCCCGACGGTGACGTCAGGCACTCTGCGAAGCTGGCGTAACCATGCTGGGGCGCGCCGCTGATGCTCTGGCTGGCGGTGGGGACGTGGGCGTGGAACACCACCGGATGCGGTGGGCCGAGCGGCGATGGCGGAACGGATGCGTAGTTCGAGGGTCGGAAGTTGGAGAGGTGGGTGGCGTCCTCGGGGTGGCTGGGGTAGGGCCCGTGTGGGGCGAGGGGGCCGACGCGCAGGGATCGCGAGAGCGGGCCCATGTCGCGGTACGGGCTCGCGATCGCGGCCGCCGCCTCGGACGCCGTGAGTACGGACGAGGTCATGCGGCCGTACGACGGCCTGCCGTACTGCAGCAGCGACGGCGTGTCGACTCGCATGGAAGCGGAGGTTTCTGTTGGGGGAGGTTGGGGCGGGGACAGAGGGTGGGAAGGGCGCACGCACCTAGCATATCCCTGGTGTCTCCCGGATACGACCGCCAACTGTGGCAGACGGCTCTGCCGCCAGACACCCACAGCTCCCGCCGCGTTGGCGTCGCCAAGACACCGCCCCACCCTCAGACGCCTCCGGCCCGCCGCACAACCTCCTCCTCCGCCCCGCAAGCACCAACGCCCCCACGCCCCGCCCTCCCGCACCCTCCACATCCCCCTCCGCCCCGCAACCCCTCCACCTCCTCCACCCACCGTGCGAGTCGCCACCGCCGGCAAAGTACCGCCCCGCGCCCGTCACCGCGCCGTAGTCCGACGCGCGGCGCTTGACTTCCTCCAGCTTCCACAGCGGCTCCATGGATCCAGGCGCCGTGGCGCCGGTCTCGGTCGCACGCCCAACCACCGTCACCGCCGGGCCTGTCAGGGACGTGTTCATGCCCGTGCCTACGGCGCTCAAGGTGCCGAGCGCCACATCGCTGCTGGTGTTGCTGCTCCGCTGCGCCTGCAGCTGCAGCTGCGACTGCGGCTGCGGCTCCTCGAGGCCGGGTGCCGCGAAGGCAGACCCAAAGGATGCCGCAGGGCCCAGCACGGAGCGATTGCGCTTCAGCCAGCGGCTCGGCACGCTGCCCGCCGAGGTGCGCGAAAACCTGCGTGGGGTTTCGCGCGGTTACGCTCGGTTACACAAGGTTACGAGAAGATAACAATAGATGTAAGAGGTTCAGGCGGTTTGAGTGACACCAAGGCGTCCCGCAGGTAGCACCCCTGGCACGGCTTCCATCCCAAGACCACGGGCCCTGTCCCCCCACGGAAATCAAGGGTTTGTGTGACACCATGGCTCACTGGAGGAACCGCCCGTCCGCAGCCCCTGCCCCCCACGGCATCCTCACCCCGCAGTCACGCGCGTCGCCACCACCTCCTGCGCGAACGCCTCCTCCTCGCCGCCCTCCGCCTGCCCCGAGCGGGGCGCGGGGCGGAAGGCCAGCAGCTCTTGCGGCCAGGGCGCCTCGAGCAGAGCCTGACAGGACGAGGGAGGAAGAGGAAGCGTCGCGGTGATGAAGAGGGGCGTGTGCTGCTCAGCGTATCGCCTCGCAAGTCCCTTGGCTGCGTGCCTGGACGTCCCCACCCCCAGCAGCCTGTGTACTGTGCGTCCCTCTCCCAACCCCTGCCCAGGCCCGGGCACGACACGCCGCCTTGAGCTAGCGAGCCAAACCCAGGACCACTGGAGGACCACGTCAGGCCCAGCCCAGGCCCAGCCCCTGGGCCCACCTTCTGCAGCTCCATGCAGAAGTCCAGGGCGGAGCAGGCCGTGTGGAAGGCCGCCACGAAGCTGTCACCCTCGGTGAGGCACTCGTACCCCCCGTGCTCGGCCAGCAGCCGCCGTACGGTGCCGTGGTGCACGTCCAGCGCCACGTTCATGGCCTGCGTGTACGACACGGCACGAATGTACGACATGACATTTGTGCGAAGGGATGCGCGGGTGCAATCCATACTAGTGACGAGGGTTCCGCTCTTGCTGGGCTGAGCTCCTGCGGCCAACAAGCGCGCATGCACTGCCGTACAATCCTGCCCGTACACGTACGACGTACCTCACTCAGCTCCTCCCAGTAGGCCGTGGAATTCTCTGCGGGAATGACGGAGGGGCAAGGGAATGTCGGACACCGGACAGACCAGACCTCACGAATGGACCAGCCGCTCCTTACATCGGCCCCCAACCCTGCCCACGCCCCTGCCCCGTGCCCCTGCCGTACACCGCTGTCGCACCCCCGCGCTGCCGTACGCACCTATGTCGGTGCAGCACAGCGTCGTGCCGCTGCCCGCGCCGGGCGCCTTGACGGCGCCTCCGCGCAGCCGCGCCGCCAGCCCGCGCCGCCGCGCCCGCCGCCGCAGTACGAACGCCAGCACCGCCGCCAGCAGCAGCGCGCCGCCGCAGGCACTGATGAAGGCCGCCAGGGTGCGCTGCGTCCCGCCGCCGCCGCCGCCGCCGTTGCCGGCGCTCCCATCCGGAAACAGCACGGAGGAGCCCGGGGGCAACGGAGCGCGAGGGTCCCCCGGCGCGGGAGGGGGCGGGGGTGTCCAGGGGAGGGACCTGCGGGACAGGGCCGCACGCGTGCGTGGGCTCAGCACAGCCGAGGGTCTGAGCCCCCGCCCCACGTTGGCCCCGCCCTCGCCCGCTCCGCCCGCTCCCGAGACAATTGCAAGACACCTTAACCTGAAGACAGTGTCCGACCATCGGGCCCGTGGGCCATGGGAAGGGCCACGCTGGGAGTCAGCACCGGACCCTCTGCCCGGCCCGGCCACGCTGCCAGGCATGGGAGCTCACCGCCTGTACTCGGCGCCGAAGGCCTCCGCGCCCCCGATCGCATCCACCACCTCCCCCAGCAGGCGGTTGAGGCCGTGCGTGACGGCGGCCACGGTGCCGGGCAGCGTGGGGTCCGAGGGGGCCAGGCCCAGGTCCAGCAGGGCGGTGGCGGCCCAGGTGAGGGCGTTGCTGCGTGGTGGGGGGGTAGAGGGCGGATGTGGATGCATGGGGTATGGGTATGGGTGCAGGGAAGGCGGAGCGCCAGGGGTTGTCATCACGGTGTAAGTTCATGCCTAGTTCTGCCTAGTTCTGCCTACTTCTGCCTAGTACGCTAGCGGTAAAGGCGCGTAAGCTTACGCCTAGTTCTGCCTCCTCCAACCCGCTTAGCACTCACGTCACGTTCTGTGCGTAGTGGATTCGCAGGTCGCCGTTGATGTTGCGCGACGTCACCACTTGCTGCCACGCGTCCAGGAAGCCCAGCGTGTCGTTGCCGTCGTACCCCGCCTCCGCCCAGGCGGGCAGCGTGGAGGGGGCCATGTCCTCCGCACGGACCGGCAGCAGCTCTGGGGCAGGAGAGGGGGCGTGGGTAGTGGCAGGTTGATTGATTGGGTGACGGCGGCAAAGTGCGTGCGGCGAACGCGTGCAAGGTGGATGGGATGGCATGGCAGGTCGGCCGAAGGAGAAGGGAAGCTGCAGGAAGCCGCGGGAAGCCCTCACCGTTGTCTGCGAGCAGCAGGCCTTCGATTCCGATGACCGCGGGGCTGGCGAGGTAGGCCGCGAGCTGGTAGCTGCGGTGCCAGGGGCCAACCGGGGTGCGCGGTCAGGGCGGAGGGCGGCGGTGGTGGCAAACGCGACCGCACCTGACTCTCCCCGCCGAACTTCCGCCCCACCAGCACCCAACACCCCCGCCCACCTCAAGAACTGGTCCACGACTGATCCTGGTCCTACATCAGCTCGGCTCGCTTTTGTACTTCTACACCTCAGCTCCAGCCCTTTCCCCCGCACCCACCCAAAGAACTGGTCCGTGAAGGGCGCCAGGCCGTTGACCAGCAGCACCAGGGAGGTCAGCGCCACGGGCCGGTTGACGGGCACACCCTGCAGGGGGGGAAACACGGGTGCGGGGATGGGTCAGCGAGTCCGCCACGGTGCCTCCACCCGGTGCCATGGCCGCCACCGCCGGCCCACCGACCAGAACCCGCCTCATCCCCATCCCCTTCTCACGCTGCCGCCACAACCTTCCTCTCCGGTTCCCACCATCCCGTCACCCGCCCACCTCAGCCGTGGTCCCAAACGCGTGGGGGCAGCGCGCCTCATCGCACGGCACCAGCGAGCCCGTGCTCCGGTCCAGCACCCGATCGGAGCCGGGCAGGGGGGCGAAGCCCATGCGCCCCCGCATGGCCCGCAGCTCCTTGGCACCCACGCTGCCGGACTGAGGGAGTTTGGGAGCGGAGGGGCGTTAGAGGAAGAGCGAGCAAGGGAAGAAGGGGGCACCCAAAGGCGATATGCGATCTTGAGCACAGGGCACCCAACATCGCCCGCCCCAAGCGCGCCACATGACGTCCCCCTCAGCCAGCCTGTGCGTGCCCACTGCAGTCCCCGCGGCCCTTTCCTCGGGTAGTAGCCCTCACCTTGAACACCTCTCCGCTAGCTATGGCCATGAAGCACTGCCCCCGGATGAAGCTTGTGGGGCGACACAGCGGCGCGTCGCTCTCCGTGGGGCCCGCGGCGCGCAGGCGCAGGAAGATCTGCGGTCGTGGGAAGCGCAAGCGGGCAGCCGGTTTTGAGAGCGGCGTCCAGGTTTGGACCACGCCTGGGGACCACGCCCCCGTGCTCCGGCCACTGCCGTGGACCCCGTCGGTCCGGCGCAATCCCCACTAGACGGCTGTGGCTTTCATCGCCACAGTCTCTCTGCCGGTACCCACGGCAGGGCTCGGCCCCCGTGATCCCACCACCGACGTAGAACCCATCAGCCCAGCCCCCACCCCCCTACCCCCCTGCAACTCAACCACGTAGCTGCAGTCCCAGGCCCCAGCCGGTCCCCCCTGTCCCCGGCCAACACCCTTGGCCGACCCCAATTTCACCACGTGCGCGCGCCAGCCTCCATACCACCCCCGCGCTACACCCCAGAGCTCCTCGGCAGGCGCCAGCAGGCCCCCCCCCCACCATGGGCGCCCTCTCCACTGCACTCCACTCCGCACCAGGGGCCTCGGGCCCCTCCCAGGCCCCTACCCAGGCCCCCATCCCAGGCCCAACCCGGGCCCACCATGAGCGCCCTCTCCATGGCCTCGTTCCGCACCAGCGGCTCCAGGGTGGACGGGTCCCAGAACACGCCGTGCCCCGACCCCTGGGACTGCACGTACGACCCCAGAATGGCGCGCAGCAGGAAGCTCTCGGCGCGACAGCCTGAGAATGAGGGTTGGGAGAGGACGGGGCGGGGCGCAAGGCGGGAAGGGCGGGGTGAGGCGGGGCGGGGGAGGGTTGTCTGACGCAGCCGGGGACATGCAGGCCCGCAAGGCCGTGTACTCGCCCGCGGCCGCCGCCCCATCGAAAGCCCCTCCACCCACCGACGGTCAGGGCGCAGATCCCGGCCCGGTTGTCACGCCCGTGGTAGCGCTCTGGGGGCCAGGCGCGGCGGTGCAAAGCGGTCGAGCAACCATCAACTCGCACCGGCGGGGGCAGGGCAACTCCAGCAGGGCCCTTGGAGCAGCCGCGAGGCGGCCATGCCGTACCCCTCCAATCCGGGAACTACGCCCCAAGGCAGCAACCCAACCTTAAGGAGTCACCGTCAGCCGTCACACAACCCCGGCTCCTGCAAAGGGCCTCGCCAGGTCTCACCAGCCAGGTCCGCCGCCTCGTCCCACGTCTGCGGTACGGTCACGTTGTCCGCCGCAAAAACCTCTCTGTCGTACAGCAGCAGCAGCGCCGACTGCGCGAGCGGTACAGCGCGTACGGCACCGTCGTACCTGCAAAGCCACGCCATGTTTGGTGAGGATGGTACGCCTTTTATGGCCATGTCACAGGGTGGTGCCACGGGCGGCACACGGCACAATTGTCCCCATACAAACAGGACTTTCGAGGACGACCTTCCCGTGGCCCCCTGTGGCAACGCCCACGCCCGCGCCACAGCGCCCCAAGTGCCTGTCGTACGCACATGATGCCGTTCGTACGGAAGTTACCGAGGTCGCCATCCACCATGCCCTCCAGGCGCAGCAGGCCGCTCAGGTCCGGCAGCTTGCCGGGGATCTGTCGTACCAGTACGGCAACGGGATGAAGTTGGAGCGCATCCTCTTCAGTATCCTCGAAGTAATGCCCAAGGCCGAGGCCTGTTTCAACCTTATTGCAATGGAGCAGGGAGGCCTGTCCAGAATCTTCAAGGCAGCGCACCAACCCACCGAGGCCACATCCCCGAGCGCCGAGGTGGAGGTCAGGAGTACGTCGTAACCAGAGGAGGCCGAGGGGGCATTGGGGTCCAGAAGCAGCCCCGGCCTCATCTCCGTGTACGTCACCTGCAGTGGCGGGCGGGGCAAGCATAAGTCACTGCAATGACTTGGGAATGCCCGTACAGCGCTGTTGTGGTCTGAGCCTCTTTCGCCCTCGAGGCAGCGCAGTAAGGCTTTGAGCGCGGCCCTGTGACCCTGCCCGCTCTGTTGCCCCGAGGCTGCAGCGCCGTTCGCAGGGCTTGGCAGCCCCGGCTGCTGGGCTGCAGCTGGCCGGCCTGACGTGAGCGACCCGGCGTAAACGACGGGAGCCCCCCGCGCCCGCCTCCTCAACGGGCAGCCCGTGCAGCCATCAGCGAGGGCAGCCTCGTCTGACAGGGGACGGGCCCACCCCGCTGCCGGAGTTAGTTGGGCCTGGCATGGAACCGCCTAAGCCTCAAGTCCCAGGGCTCCAGACAGCAGGCCCAGGCCCAGGCTCCGGCCCAGGCCGACCCAGGCCTCAAGCCGGGCAAAATGGGTCACCCGAGCGGCCCTCAGGTGGCATTCTGGCGTGCTGGTAGCAAGGGGGCCCCATCCAAAGCTGAGGCCACCTGAGCATGCTTGCCGGCGAAGCAAGCGCCCGATGGAACCAGGGGCCAGGGCAAGGGGCTGCCACCGTCGGTCGGAGCCCGGGCCACCGAGCCCGGGTGGAGCGGTCCGAGCCCCGCAGCTGTCCGGCCGCTCAAGTTTGTCCAGCGTTTCCGTGCTGTCTGCCCGCTCCAGGTTCTCCGGCCGCTCCGGGCTGTCCGGCCGCTCCAAGCTGTCCGGCCGCTCGGGGCTGTCCTGCCTTCCCAGCCTGTCCAGCCTCCGCCTGTCCCCCCGTGCTGTCCGGCTGGTCGCGTCCGCAGGCACCGCTGGCCCATGGGCCGCCTGGCGACTCCGCTGCATGCGACCGACCCCGACGGCCGTCACGGCCTGACACGCGCCGCGCCTCAGGGGCTTGAGAGCACTGGCACGCAGCCCTAGACGCTGCGTCGGCCGTAGGTGCGCCCCCGGGAACGCAACCCTGGACGGTGCGTTGCGTCCGCCTTAGGCGCATGGCCCCTGGCCTGGGTCACCCCGAGTGGGCGGCCGCAGCGGCGTGCGGCTGCCGATAGAGCGGCCACCCTAGGGCGCCGCTGCCTCGGCGAGAGTTCCCCGTCGGTTCTGGGGCGGCAGCTTGCGGCCTCGTCCGCCGTCAGGGCTGCCACTGCGGGGAGCAGCCCCCATGTGCGCAGCCGCCGACGGCGCTGCCTCTGCGAGGTGCGGTCCCCTTGGGCGCCGCCGCCTACGGTGCTACCACTGCGCGGGGTGCGGAGACTGCGGCCCACCGCCGGTGCGCCCAGCGAGGGGTGACGAGACTGCCGCCCCCGTGGCCTGGGCCCTCTGCCGGTGCGCCCAGCGGGGGCCAAGGGCGCTGCTGGCCTCGGCTGCATCGCCTCCGCCTCCGCGAGCGCAGCATGCTCCACAGATGCTCCGTAGCACTTGCAGCTCCCACGCACAGCACCCCAGACCCAGACGCCGACCCAGCCCAAGCCCCAGACCCAGACCCAGACCCAGACCCAGACCCAGACCCAGACCCAGACCCAGACCCAGGCCCAGACCCAGGCCCAGACCCAGGCCCAGACCCGAGTCCAGGGCCCTGGACCCGGTAATCCCGTTTGCCGGCCTTAAACGCATGCCACCCTACAGCCCGGTCTCCACGTGAGCTGAGGACGGGCACATGGCCACGAAAGCCTTGTGACCGACCCACATCACCGTCCGTAGGTCACAACCCCGACCCGACCCTCCGTTGGCTCACAAAATCGTAGATCTGGTAATCCACCGTAATGCCGGTTGGCCGCGCGAAAGAGTCGTTGCTCCTCCGCGCCATCTCCGCAATGAGTCGCGAGTTGGGAGCGATGAAGCGAAGAGGCTGCGGGAAAGGATTTGAGACGGAGGATGGAGGGAGGGTTAGCAGTCGAGGGAGGGCGACGGGAGGGCATCGTGCCACACGGGTGGAATGCGGTAGGGGGAGCGTGGATGGCGGTGGCAGGAGAAGGCAAGAGAAGGGAGGGGCCAAGAAGACTAGCGCTACAGAGAGGGGGCTGAAGGATGCCTGCGACAGCATCCGAGACGACTGGGGATGACAGGCCGCTGAGCATGCTTCGGGGTGATGAGGCCCCGGCGTTCGTGCAGTCCGGGCAGCCAGCATTTTTTCTGACCGTCTCAGCGGGGAGTTGGTAGCTGTCTAGCTGGCCTCGAATGCCAACCAGCCACGGGGACCTGGCCCACAGTGCGGGCAAGCCTGGGACAAATCTTGATAACGCGGTGCGGCGGGTGAAACCACACGCACGGGCGGTACCCCCACTGTCTGCCCCCACACGACAGGCGTACCCTTTGTGGCTTTGACGAAAGGTAGCCATCATTGGGAATAACAAGACAGTCCCGTAGCAGCGCTGCCACCGCCAGTCGCGGCGTGAGGACCCGGTTGCCGGCAGTGCCAGCGGCGACGGCCGAGCAGCTACAGTATGAAGAGGCCGGGATAAGGGACCAGCAGTGGGGAACGGGCAGGTGCTAGCTTCCCATAGCACACCTTTGTAGCACGACCCGCACGCGAGCGCGCAGGCAGTCCTCGCGGAATGCTGGAATCGTCCACCCGATTTGCTGCTG
The DNA here is from genome assembly GCA_016858145.1 of Edaphochlamys debaryana. NCBI lineage: Eukaryota > Viridiplantae > Chlorophyta > Chlorophyceae > Chlamydomonadales > Edaphochlamys > Edaphochlamys debaryana. The sequence goes on along the minus strand of JAEHOE010000095.1, from coordinate 250,889 downwards.
GGCCCACGCGGCCGATAACAGCAAGCACAAGCAGCATATGGGTCCAATAGGGCCTGCGAGGCTTGCATCGAGGGCAAGCCGGGGCCTTCGCGTGCCCATTCCTCACGGCCGCTCGCCGCATTGGCCAAGGCCCATCCCCGGCTGTAGATACTGAGCTGGTCTGCTTTGCGCGGTCGCTTCAGCTAAATTACGAGTCAGCGGCCCAGACTGCGCTGGAGCCATTTCTGACGTGCTATGTTTCCTCACGATCTCTCGTATGCATGTTTGTCCTCTGCGTATAGGCTACATACAATACTTGGCACTCTGGGAGTTGACTTCAGGTCCGGGTTAACATCATGATGGCATTTCGGCGGCCCGCGCGGCTGCCGCAACCCGCTCACTGAGCGCAATTGCAAAGTTTTCTGCATAAGAGAACATTGTGTAACGGGAAACAAGTCTTCCGTCGTCCGGGGATCCCAACTGCCTGGCTCGGTTTGAAAGTCGCGAGTCGTGGCGACTGTGTAATCGACGCAAATGCGTCAACTGGGCAATTTGGGCTCCGAGGGCGCAGGACTCGTGCGGGAAAGGCTTAGGACCGGGCCCAACCGCATTCGGGGCAGACGGATCGCTTACCCACACCTCCGGACACGTTCGCGAGCCCGCCGCACACCGCGCTCCCGCCCTCTAGGGCACGCCGCTCAACTGCCGCAACCTGCGGTAGCCCGACGCCTCCCCGGCCCACAGCCCTCAGCCCATCAGGTCGATACGGCGGCCCTAAGACAGGACTGCGGCAGGCTTGGGACGCCTAGGGCTGTCGTCCAGACATCGCTTAGCACGGTACGGCAGGGTCCCAGGAACGCGAGGGGATGTCGTGTGTCCCTCCTCTCGGTCGAACGCTGCGTGGCTTGCAATTGCATGCCCGTCACTTCCGGCCCTACGCTCCTACCGGGTGCCGGCACTTGGGTCCCTGGATGCTGTCACGTGGGTGCCTGGGTGCGAAGTGCGCCGTCACCACTCCTGCCTAGCCCTCAGAAGGCGAGCGCAGTGACCACCCACAGCCGCCGGCCCGCCGGCATTGCACAAGGGGCAGCACCCCCCACGTCGTACCCCAGGGTTGGTGCGCTCCCCCAGGAAGCACAACGTGAGCAACCCAACCCGTCATCCCCACGACTGCATCATGTACGGCCAGGATTGACGATGCCCAGGACTGCTCGCCCCACTCTGTGTGCGGGAGCAAAACCCGCCTCCACAATCCCAAATGACACCCTCATGCCCAACATCCCAATCTCAAACTCGTCGTCAGCGCAGTACATGCACCGCCGTCCAACAGGCCAGTGAAGGGCACCGGACGCTGTACCCAGCCACGCTTGGCCCCCCCCCCTCATGCCTGAAGCCTCTCCCATGCTCCCCACCTCCCTCCCCATTCAAGTCCCCGCAGTCCCCATGGCCAGCACTTGTCCAGGCTTGGAGCAGTCCTCTGCGGCGGCTACGGTTCCCACCAAGCGCAAGCCCCGCGCATGCGCCCGGCCAGCCGCGTGCATGGTTGCGTCACAGTGAGAAAGTGCAGTGCAGCGCAATGCATGTATGCGCGCAATCGACCGCTCCGCCCCAAAGTCCGCATGTCCAGACACGCTCCCGACGTGCCCTGTCATCACCTGGCCGGTCCCCCATAGTCCGCGTGCAATCAATCTTCGACTAGTGCCAGCGCCGGCTGCACAGGCCAAACAGGCTTATGAACAATCAAAGGCACCCCCAAGCTTGCCCATGCGTGCGCAGTGTCGGTAGCCCCGCCCTCCTCGCACACACGGTCTGTTGCATAGAATGTACGAAAGTCTCACACACGTTTGGTCCCTTGGGTCCCTTGATCATCAAACATGCCGAACTGCCGGGGCAGCATAAGCAGCCCTGCAGCCGAGCATCTGGCCCCAGACCGCGCACGGCTGCTGTGCGTCACAAAAGGGTCCAACTTGAGGGTCCAACCTTACTCACGTTCCCAGAAGCATGTCCTCATACTTCTGCCGTAGAGACTGTACTGTCGTCACCAGAAGGGGATGTCCCTGAAACAGTCCTCGTCATGCGGTCTCTCAGTGCAGCAGCGGGTGAGGGAGTTGTCAAGTAGCCTTCGCCGCAGGAAGACTGTGAGCGGGGAGGATAGGAGGACGGGAGCCAAGGGGTCAGGTTATCGTGGCCCCACTTCGGACCTTGCGCTTGCGGGTTGTTTTGAAGATCGGCTAGACGCATTGCACCCTGACTCCCCTGTCCCCACTCTATTCCACGTCGCATGGCTCGCGCCAGCCCCAATAAGACTCCCACACCACAGCTCTCACCGGCAACAGGTGCACGCCCCGAACAGCATGCCAGGTGGCTCAACGGTAAGTTGGTGGTGGCGAAGCAGGGTAGTGCCCGTACGCTCCGTACGGCGGCGGCGGCGACCCATACCGGCCGTACGGCGGGGGCGGACGCCCATAATGGCCGTACAGCGGCGGCGGATGCCCGTTCTGGCCGTACGGCGGCGGCGGGTGTCCGTATCGGCCGTACGGCGGCGGTGGGGTGCCGTACAGGCCGTAAGGTGGCGGCGGCGCGACCTCGTGCCCATAGGCGCCGACGGTTGTAGCTACGGCGTCTGGGCCGTGCGCCTCGTCAGCCAGCGACCGGGCAAGTGCTCGGAGCTGAGGTCCCAAGCCGTGTTCGCCTTGCAGAGCATCTCTGATGGGGATGGCGAAGGAAGGGGTAGGTGCAGGGAAGGGCGGGTCAGCAAGCCCAGGAGGGATTTGCGCAACGGGACGTGCAGGCCACCCGCTAGCTATGCGCTAATAGACTGATAGCTATCCGCACGCATATCCTCTCGTGCACACAGACCCTCATACTCTTTCTCCAAAAACATCTTGCGAGCGGGGGCAGAACCTACGTCAAGCTAGTCAGCAGACGGCGGCCGTTGGCGCTGAGGGAATCGAGCCCATAGCTTGGCGGAGGCGGGGACGCATCGGCTCCGTACGGTGCCGGCGGGAGAGGTGAAGGAGAGGGGCCGTAGGCAGGTGGAGGGCTGGGGTAGGAAGGCGGTTGGGGCGAGGGCGGGTAGGCTGGCGGAGGGATAGCAGGCTCGGAGGGCGGCGAGGGCTCGCGTGGAGGGCTGGGGTAGGAAGGCGGTTGGGGCGAGGGCGGGTAGGCTGGCGGAGGGATAGCAGGCTTGGAGGGCGGCGAGGGCTCGCGTGGAGGGCTGGGGTAGGCAGGCGGTTGGGGCGAGGGGGGGTAGGCTGGCGGAGGGATAGCAGGCTCGGAGGGCGGCGAGGGCTCGCGTGGAGGGCTGGGGTAGGAAGGCGGTTGGGGCGAGGGCGGGTAGGCTGGCGGAGGGATAGCAGGCTTGGAGGGCGGCGAGGGCTCGCGTGGAGGGCTGGGGTAGGCAGGCGGTTGGGGCGAGGGCGGGTAGGCCGGGGGCGGGGTAGCAGGCTCGGTGGGCGGTGACGGGTAGCCGGGAGGGCTGGGGTAGGCAGGCGGTTGGGAGGAAGGCGGCAGGTATGGAGGAGGGGCGGGGCAGGCACAGCACTGCTGAGGTGGGGGCCGCGACGGGTAGCCAGGAGACTGCGGGGGAGCGCTCGGGTATCCGGGTGCCGTTGGCGGGTAAGATGGAGGCTGGGGCGAGGGGTAGAGCGGGGGCGGCGGCAGCTGTGGCGGCGGCAGCGGCAGCTGCGGTGGCGACGGCGGTGGCGGGTACGGCGGGGGCGGAGCGACCGGTCCGTACGGCGGGGGCGGGGGGGAGGGCGCCCATGGGACGGGGGTGAGGGGCTGCCCTGGGTAGAGCGCGTGCGTTGGCGGTGGCGAGTAGGCCTCTGAAGTCCAGCCTTGGGACTTGGTCAGGAGGGATCGGCCCATGCGTCGAGCGACGCGATAGACTGGATAGCTTCCGTAGGGCGGTGGAGGAGAGGCGTAGGCGCCGTATGCGGGGGGAGCGGGGTAGGAGCCGTAGGGAGGTGGTGGAGATGAGTAGGGGCCGTAGGGAGGCGGCGTCGACGGATAGGGCCCGTAAGGAGGCGGAGGAGACGGATAGGAACCATAGGGAGGCGGTGGAGAAGGTGAGGGGTAGGGACCATAGCTGGGAGGCGGTGGGGTGTGGGAATACGGACCGTAAGGAGGTGGTGGGAAAGGTACCAGAGGAGGAGGCTGAGGTGGGGCTGGGCAGGCGCAGCATTGGGGTGGAGGTGGCGAGGGCCGGGGCGGAGGGTAGGAGGGATGGAGGGGAGGCTGGTTGGGGGCCCAAGGCGGACGTGGCGAGGGGTAGGCCGGTGGTGTGGATGGTGGGTAGGAGGGCGGCGACGATGGTGGGTACAAGGGTGGCGAGGAGGGAGGGTAGGCTGGCGGCGACGAGGGTGGATAGGACGGCGGCGGCAGTGGCGGATAGGACGGAGGCGGGGACGAGGGCGGGAGGGCCGGGGGCGTGCGCGGCGGCCAACGGGGAGAGCTTGGTGGCGGTGGAGAGGCAGTTGGCTCGGCAGGAGGCGAGGCAGTGGCGGGAGGGCTGGGGTCGGCGGGGGGTGGGGTGGAGGGCGGACGAGGTAGAGGGCTGTGAGGAGGACTGCGCGGCGGGCGCAGGGGGTCACCCGGAGGCGGGGTCGAGGGGGGATAGGCAGACGGCGAGGCGGGTGGATAGGGGACGCTTGGGGTCGGAGCGGAGGGCGGGAGCGCTGGGGGGCTGCGCGGCGGTCGGCGTGGTGAGCGGGGGGGCCTTGGTGAAGGCGGGTAGGAAGGAGGGCTGGGGTAGGCGGGTGCCAGGCTGAACCACCATACTGTGCCAGCCGTCTGGTGACCCACGCGGCGAGACGCCAGTTCGGTAGCTCTGCAGCAGGGACAGGGAGCAGCCGGGGCGGGGCACCGGCTGGGTCTGGTCGCAGGATCTGCCTGGGGCACGCCTTGGCCCCCCACGCCAGGCCCAAGCCACCTCCACCATCATCGCCCTCGGAGCTCAAAGCGCTTGAACCCCTTGTGCGTGCACAAACGCAATTGCCTTAGGTCCAGCAGAGGCCCCCGCGGCCCAGCAAGCCGCCGCTGCCCAAGGCAAGCCCGCCTCGATAATTTAATGAAGCCCCGTCCCACCACGCCCACCCGTGCCCCTGCCCGCGTGTGGCCAGCCACATCAACTGCCAGCCACGTGCCAAGCCTCGGCGAGTCGAGGGTGACGTTAGCCCAAAGCCGGGCGGCCGCGGCCGCCGTTGCTCCAAACCCGCGGACTCACCCCTCATCGCTCCGCAGCCGCCGGGCAGTCCAGTCACTCGTCCCTGCAGCACGCTGCCGCGCGCCGGCCGCATCGACGTCTGCAGGGCGCGCCGCCTGCGCGCTCGTGGCGCTCGGCCCTGCGGCCGCGAGGCACGCTGCGAGCGCGAGGCTCAGCGCCAGCGCCCTCACCACGAGTCGTCGCGGTGTTGACCGCGACTGGGCCGCGAGGGCTCGGCGCCCTGACGCCGGGGCCATGCTGGGGCCGGTCGCTGGTGCAGGGGTGTTGAAAGGGCTGTTTCACGCAAGTGGGTTGGGTCACGTTGGGTCGTGTTGTGTTGTTGGGTCAGGCAGGAGCCTGTAGGCGCGTGCAGGAAAGGGCGCTGGGGCGGGGTGGAGGTCAGGGCTCAAGTCGGCGGGCGGGTGCATTGAGCGCCGCTCGTTGCGCATGGGGCGTGGAGCGTGGGGGCGACGGTGTCGAGGCAGGGGCTTTGGGGGTTTCGCACGGCCTCGAAGCTGCGGAAACTGAGGGCCGCGGCCTGGGCCGCAGCCGCCCGCAGACCCTTGCTGCCCACGCATCAGATGTCTTCCCGTGCATAGGCTGATTAGGGCCATCGGCACCCGAAGCTTCGAGCGGGATTCGGGAGGGCGCGGGCTGAAGGCTGTGTTTTGTTGGAGGGTGTACGACCCCGGTGCACGACCCCCTCACAGAGAAGGCGACCTGATGGCACGCAGAGCGCGCATGCCCTCCGGGCAGGGCGAGCTTGTCGCCGTCGATGCACATGCCGGCGCGATTCAGACCAGCTCGCACCAAGCTTTGCTTGATTTGACCCAGAGTCGTAGTGAAGCTTCAGAGAGGTTCTAGGCATTTAGGGTTTAGTTCGGCACGAGTGCACGCTGAAGTCCGCGAACGGGGCTCACATCGCGCGCCATCCCGAGCGCGCGCCCCACTATGCCGCCTAGCAATATTTCCATCGTTGGCGTGGTGAATTTGCTTTCGCCTCGCAGGCCCCGTTGTCGAAGGAGCCGACGGCGAGCGCGATCCCGCCAAAAGCTCCCTTCGACGCGCTTCGATACGCCCGCCGCCTGCCAGCTGCACGCTGGCTGCTGGCTGTCGGCCCCTGAGGCCCCGCAACTGAACAGTTCCCGAGCCCCGGGCTGCTCTCCCCAGCCTTGCCCCATCCTGTCCGCCCGCTGTGACACGCGCCGGTTAGCGCAGCTATAGCTGCTGCAAAGCTTGATCCTGCTTGATGATGGCCGGCCGCGCTAGGGTTCGGCTCCGTGCAAAAGGGTCAATGCAACGTGCAGCTGGCTACGTCTGGCCCCCCAGCCGGTAATGCGACAGGGTGTGCTATGGGGCAAAGCTGCCACCCACGAGACCAGTTGCCACATTACGTTACCTGGCATTGGGCGGCCCCTTCCTCGGAGGCCCCTTGCGGCAACCTACAGCGCCCTTTCCTGCCGCAAGCCCCAACGCGGCCGGACTGCCCCTGTGCCGTTGACACGTTGTGCAGAGCCCTGTCTTCTCCACCTGGCTTCCCCGTTATCGTCTTGACTACGCTGCACGCCCCGTGATGCTCTGCCTCTCTGCCTGGCTGTCATTGTCCCCAGATGTGTAGGAGACTTGTACTGGTGCTGGGCTACTGCTGCGCTTTCTGCACTCAGCGCTTTTTGCCGCGATCCAGGAGCCCAGGGGCCATGACACGACAGTGTCACACGCGAATTGATAAGGCACGGCCAGCGCTGGCCAGCAACCTTGCGCCTGTCAGCGAGCTTGCTTGCAGTACTGTTCAACCCTCGGCTGGGGTCCTGGGCTCCAGGCCCATACGGAAGACCGGACGGACGGACTGTGTGCTCTCAAGAGCCTGCAAATATGGACGCCACAAACCATAGACAGCATAAAAGATCGACAGACACCATACAAAGAGCCTCATGCGGCCTGACGGGTGACCAGGACACGCGCATACCTGAAGCACCACAACACACAATCGCGGACTGAACACAGATCTTCCTACACCTTACTACACATGAAGTGCGCTACTATCGGCATCTCCCCTTAAGCTTTGCGCTAACGTCGCATCATCGCATCATCCTGCACACAGCCAACCGCACGGCACTAGAAAGGGGGGGAGGGGATTCCCACTCTATGCACTACCCAGCAGACTAACCTGCACGCTGCACTCACCCCTACCCCGTCCGCTCACACCGCCCTACATTGTGACGTCACGTCTCTCGCCTTAGCACGCCTAGTCTCCGTGAACCACAGATGCTCCCAGTCAAAAGCGGGCCAGCGCCTCATCCTCCCTTACAGCCCGCATAGCGACACTGTACATTAGCCTGTTATCAGCGCAACAGACTTAGTGGGCCCCAAGGTGGACCCGGCAGGATCTTCCAACAGGCCCCGTCAGGCCCAGCGCGGCAAGTAAGGAAGAGTCAAGCCGCAAGGCCCCCACTGACGTGGGCTGGTGGGCTGAGCCATACTGATATGCAACCGCCGGCCATCTCACGCGCAATCAACCGCGTCTCGAACAGAAGAGGAAGAAGAGTTAGAATGTGTATTTGTAACTACGCGCCAGGCACGGGGGGTCACATGCCGCACGGCCGATAGAGACACGTGCCAGCGGTGGAAGTGAAAGGGTAGTAGGAAGTAGGAAGAGTAAGGCATCATGTCAGACGAAACAAAGCGGCATAAAGAGGTAAGAAGAACGCATGCAATCACGGACGCCCGTTCCATCATGGCTAGCTACGTTGCGCCAACCACCGTACCAAGAGCGCTATCTGGATACGAAAGGAATCGGAGACGCTGCATCCCGCAACCTGCCACGTGTGCGCTCTCACCACTGAACCCTGCCTCCTGCTCCGTGCCTTTGCTCCGCTCGCAATGTTAGTTAACCCGCCAGGCACCGGACCATCTGCCGCTCGCACCCAGCATGCTCTTCCCAACATGACCCTTCACCTGCTCTAGCCTGCTGCTCAGCCTGTGCGCTTGCCCTGCGGAAATGCCCCAACTCATATGCCCCCACAATAACTTTGCCCTCATTGCGCGCATCCTGCCACTCTGAACCCCGACTACTTCTCCTCTCCCTGAGGGCCTGACGTGAACTCGGCCAGAGGCATCTCAACGGCCAGGCGTTGCCGTAGACCACTTCACGCGTAGCGGCACTCACTGCATCCGGCGCGCCCCGTGTGCCTGGTGTGCCCCGCCTCTGCGGCCCACGCTGGCAGGCCTACTCCAGCCCCCGCGACCAGCACAACTGGGCGTCGACGCACACAGACCCCGACCCGAGTGAAAACCGCAGGCTGGAGCTCAGGGGCGCGCAGCTAGCGTCGAGAGGCCTTCGCACCGCCTGAAGCTTGAGCGGTCCAATCGGCGCAAAGGCCGAGCCCTCATAGATTGTCAAGTCTACCTCCGGCATCCTTGCAACGCCGGGGGCTCCGCTTCGGCCCGCAAGTGCAGGCCGTCTCGAGCCCTGTCGGCAGCGGGGAGCAGACGGGGAGGGGGAGCATGGTTGGCAAAGAGCTTGATTGGTTGTAGACACGAGGCCAAACCCCGCAACCAGACCAAGCGGACAATGGCGCCCGCACATTCCCCCGGCTCACCTGGACTACGCTGTTGCTACGGCATGTCTAGGGCATCGCAGGCTCCTCGGGCTGCCGCGGGCGGCGGGGCCGGCGGGGCGGCAGCGGCTGGCGGGGGGGAGGCGCTTGAGGCGGGTAGGACGGCGGGTACGAGGGCGCTAGCGGCTCAGCGGGGGATCCCGGGTACATCGGCTCCGGGGCCAGGTCGGGTCTGGTCGGCGGGCGGGTGGGGCGGCGGGGGCGGCGCGGGGGTCGTGGGGGTGGTGGGTAGACTGGTGGCAAGCCCGGCATGTCAGGGGAGGTGGGGAAGGAGGGGGAGGCCGGGATGCCGGGTTCGGGGACGGCGGGGGGGGCGGCGGGGGCGGCGAGGGGGCCGGGGCGGGGGCGGGTAGGCCGGGGGCAGGAGGGGCTCGGAGGGAGACATGGGGTAGGCGGGCGAGGTCGGCGCCTCAGGGGAGGGGCTGGGGGGCGGGGGCCGGGGGCGGCGGGGCGTCCGCGGGGAGGAGGGAGGCGGGGGAGAAGGGGGGTAGGTGGGGGGCTCGGGGGAGGCTGGCGGGCTGGGCGGGGGGTTGCGGGGCGGGCGACGGGGGCTGCGCGGGGGCCGGGGCGAGGGCGGGTAGGGCGACGGTGAAGGCGGGTCCGGGGACATGGGGTAGGCGGGGACCGCGGGCTCGTCAGGAGGCGGGTGGCGCGGCGGGCGGCGGGGGCTACGAGGGGGCCTAGGGTTGGGCGGATAGGGCGAAGGCGGAGGGCTTGGCGGAGGCGGTGGGGGCGGTGGCGGGGGCGGCGGTGGCGGGAGAGGCGGGGGAGGAGAGGGCGGGTAGGGGGGCGGGGGAGGCGGCGGGGGAGGCGGCGGCGGGGGCGGGAGGGGAGGCGGCGGAGAGGGCGGGTAGGGCGGGGGTGGCGGCGGCGGCGGGGGCGGTGGGGGAGGCGAAGGCGGCGGGGGGCTGGGAGGGGGTGGCGGCGGCGGGGGAGGCGGCGGCGGAGGCGGGTTGGGAGGAGGAGGGGACGGGCAGGCGCAGCAAACCGGGGGGAAGGGGAAGGGGCTTGGGGGCGCAGGGCTCGGAGGCCAAGGCGGGTACTGTGGCGGCGGGGGATACGGCGGCGGGGGGTACGGCGGCGGGGGGTACGGCGGTGCGGCGTAGCCGTACGGTGGGGGCGCGTAACCGTAGCCGTATCCGCCGTACCCGTACGGAGGTGGCGGCGGGGCGTAGGAGCCGTATCCGTACGGGGGAGGAGGGTAGACGGGCGAGGGCGGGGGGTACCCGGGCGGGGGCGGGGGCGAACGGAGCGTAGGGGGGTGGCGGGTTGGCCGGAGGGAAGGGCGGCGGGGGAGGGCAGGCGCAGCACGGGGGCGGTGGGGGCGACGGCCGCGGGGGCCGGGGTGGCCGCGGGGGCGGCCGCGGGGGCCGGGGCGGCCGGGGCGGCGGGCTGGGCGGCGGGCTGGGAGGGGGTGGCGACGGCGAGTCAGGGGGTCCTGGGTAGAGGGGTGGCGGAGGTGAGGGCTCTAGGGGAGGAGGGTAGCGGGGCGATCGCGGCGGGCGGGGGGACCGAGGAGGCTTCGGCGAGGGCGGGTACGGAGGAGAGATCGGAGGCTCGAGCGGAGCATCCGGGTAGAATGGGCGTGCAGGAGGGGGCGCATCGGGAGGGCTCCGGGGTCGGCGGGGAGACCGAGGAGGCCGCGGGGACGGTGGGTAGGGAGGGGACAGAGGAGGCTCGAAGGGAGCATCCGGGTAGAACGGGCGCGCAGGCGGGGGCGCATCGGGAGGGCTGGGAGGCGGCGGCGGGGAGGGCGGGTAGGGAGGAGACATCGGGGGCTCGAAGGGAGCATCCGGGTAGGTGGGAGGCGGCGGCGGGGGCGCATTAGGGGGGCTCCGGGGTCGGCGGGGAGACCGAGGAGGCCGCGGGGACGGTGGGTAGGGAGGAGACATCGGGGGCTCGAAGGGAGCATCAGGGTAGGTGGGAGGCGGCGGCGGGGGAGCATTGGGGGGGCTCCGGGGCCGGCGGGGGGAGCGGGGTACACGAGGCGAGGGTGGGTAGGGAGGAGAGGAGAGGGGCTCGCCGGGCGACTCCGGGTAAGTGGGAGGCGGCGGAGACGGGGAGTCAGGCGGGCTCCGGGGCCGGCGGGGGGAGCGGGGCACACGAGGCGAGGGCAGAGGAGACGAAGGCGTGGGGGAGAGTGGGTAGGAAGGCGACATAGGAGATGGTTTGGGGGGACTGCGGATCCTCCGTGGTCGCGGTGGGGACGACTCCGAGGCTGGAGGCAAGGGGTCTGAGGGTGTCGAGGGTGAGGGGGGTGATGGGTAGGACGGGGGTGACGGCGGAGCGTCGGGCGGGCTCGGTGGGCTGGGTGGGCGGCGCGGGCGGCGCGGGGGCCGCGGTGGGGAGGGGTAGGACGGGGGTGGGGAAGGATAGGACGGCGGGGGCGAGGGGTAGGCGGGGGGAGGGAGGTCTGGTGGACTTGGCGATTCGGGCCGACGAGGGCGCCGCGGCGGCCTCGGCGAGCGTGGTGGGCTCGTGGGCCCATCGACCTCGGCCTCCTGGAGTTCGCGATATTCAGCGACAACTCCATCTGTTACGTCCCTACAAGTAGAAGCGTGGGTACGTCAGCGATTGCGTCCGGCTGAGACAAGGTGGTCAGATTTGCGCATCCGATGCCCCGACGCCAGCTTCTTACCCGCCAGAGCTCGAAAGCTGCTCCGAATCAAGAAAACGATAGCCATCAGACTGAACTATTACTGCGTCTTGGTCGTCTGCCAGTACGCCTGGTCGCGCCGCAGCCGCGGCGTAGAGCGCCCAGGCGAGCACTAAGCCAATCGCCACCGCGCGAGGCCCGCCTGCGCGTGACGGTGACCGATACATTCTGTACACCAGTTCCTAAGCAGCATCCATCGCAGTATCGTAAGGTTTTGGACAGCGCGCAGGCCAAGGCCAGCGGGGATGTTTGGGGTAGAACCCTGGTCACGTTGTTGAGCCTCCCGATAGCAATCTACTGCCTACAGCGTCCTCTGTAATTACTATGCGGGCCACGCGGCTATGACAGGGTCAGCGCCGAGTCGGGATGGGTGCAGTTGAATTGGCCGTCAACTTCCCGATGGCCCGACGGCACCTCCAGCTCCACACATTGTAGCCGCTTGAGCCGGGTAGCAGCGATACAGCTCAGTTCGGTGCGCGTCGTTCGGTGCAGTTCGTGTTGAGCAGCACTTGTCGTGGCCGACCTTACCCGCCCGCAGTCCCGCGGGCTGGGCCGTGCCAACCAGTTGGCAGGGCCCTGGACGGTAGCTACCCTCGCCTTGCCAGGCCCCCTCCACACTTCCTCCGTACCTGGAGGGCGGGAATGCGGGCTGAGTGGGCCCAGGGCAGATGGCACCATCAGCCGGGCACTGGAGGCGCGGAAACCATGGGCCTCCCCGCGTGCGGCTGCGCTCTGCCACCGCAACTAGCGATGCCGCCCACCTTCCTCGACCCAACCTGAGGTCGAGAGATGCCGTGCAAACGATCTGGCTTCAATGTGATCCTGCTGTGGGACTTCATCTTGATCCGAGCCTGTTACAACGCCGACCGTTTAGATCGCTGCGATCGCGTTCGCGACCAGTCGGCCTCTCTCGCCCTGCACTTTCCCGCCCTTCACGCGACGCCCGCACGCGGCCCACCTCCCTGCAGCCCCGACCCCAGTGCCTCCACCTGCTGCTCGCTCAAAGCCATGGCCCCAGCGCACCCGCTTGCTGCCCTCTGAGGGTCAGCTCAGGCCCGCAAGACCCCCCTCACTCGCAGAGGTCAGGGACTCAAACCCCGCGGCCCCGTCCTCCCCACGCCCCCCACCTTCCCGCCGCTCCCCACCTTCCCGCCTGTCGCCTCAGTCCAGGTCATTGATCCCCCCCTCCTCCGTCCCCGCCCCTACCGCCGCGGGCCCAACAACCCCCTCCCGCGCTATCCCCGCCGCCTGCGCCCCTGCCTCGGGCTGCGCCGCCGCGGGCGGGCTGGGCAGCGGCGATCCCTCCTCGTTCCCTGCATCGCCCTGCCCCTGCCCCTGCCCCTGGCCTGCCGTGTGCCCCGCCCCTGACCCCGCTGTGTCCAGCTCCCTCTGAGCGGCCTTGACGGACTCTAGGTACACCCGGGAGTCGGCCTCCGCGGACCCTCCCCACGCCCCCTCCGAGATGGGCTTGCCGGCCTGCGCCAGGCCCTGCCGAGCGCCCGACACGTCTAGGTAGGGCGGAGGAGGGAGAGGAAGAGGAAGAGGAGGGAGGGGGGCGTTGCGGGTGTGAGGTGGTGCTCGAGATCGGAAGCCCATGGGGGGGGGGGCGTCGCTCGGGTGCGTGGCGCTGCGCCGCGGCCCTCATACCCCGGCCAGGCCGCGCGCGCGCCCCACCTTCCTTCCCCTTCCCCACCGTGCAACTGCCCGCGAACCCATCCTCCTCCACCTGCCCTCACTTTCCCTTCCTTCACCTTCCTGCATCTTCCCTTCCCCTCCCTACCTTCCGCCATCCCTTCCACGCCCCCCACCCCCACCTCAGCCCGCCCCAGGGCCCCACCTCACCCACTTAAACCCACCCCACCCCACCCCACCCCACCCCACCGCCTCCCCGACCCCCAAGCCATCCACCACACCCGCCGGCACGGCCTCCCCTCCCCCCCCTCACGCCGCACCCGCCGGCTCCTCCTCGCCCGGCCGCGCCGTGTACGCCGCCAGCCGGTTCCTCGCCTCCACCAGCTCGGGGGGGTCCTCGTCGAACACGCACTCGCTGTCGCTGAGGGCGTCCAGGTCGGGGTCCGTGTCGCCCTCGGGCAGGCCCATGCGCTTGCGGCGCTGGGGGTGCATGGGGGAGGGAGGGTGGGTTGGGGTTGGAGGGTGGGTGGGGTTGGGGAGGGAGGAGAGCGGCGTGGGGGGTGAGGGGCGTGGGGAGGTGGGACGCGTGAGCCGGGAGTGAGGGGGCAGGCCCATGCGCTTGCGGCGCTGCGGGTAGATGGGAGTGTGGGGGGTTGAAGGGCGCGGGGTGGGTGTGAGGTGGAGGGCGTGGGGCATGGGGGGGGGGGAAAGTGGGGGTGCGGGCTGCAGCGTGGGCACGGTGATGGCCGGTGTGAGGTGGAGGACAATGCGTGCGAGGGCCGGGGGTGAAGGTTCAAGCGGTAGGCGATAGGGCGATGTGCTCCATAGGCTCATGAACACTGCCCTCCGCCCTCCTGGTCAAGCGCGCCGATGTACCCTAGTGACCGAAAGCCCGTCCCAAACAGCCCACACCAACCTCGCGGTGGCCTTGTGCCCGCATCTGCGGAGGAGGGGCCCGCAAGATAAGGAGTAAGCTCAGCGCTTTGGCGTCGGTGCAGCGAGGAGCAGTCCCCTGGGCACAAACCACCCTCATCACTCCTCCCGGACCTTCCCAGCCAAACATGATCCCCCCCCGCAGCCCCACCCACACAAACACCCCGCTCCCCCCCTCCTCACCCACCCTGCACCCCGGCTCCCCGCCTCCTCACCCACCCTGCACCCCGGCTCCCCGCCTCCTCACCCGCACACCATCCTCGCTCCCCCCCTCCTCACCCACCCCACACCCCCGCTCCCCCCCTCCTCACCCACACAACATCCCCGCTCCCCGCCCCCCCACCTGCATCATGAACTCGTGGTTCTTGCGCTGGCGCTCGTCCTCCTCCTCCTTGAGCTTGGTGCGCATCGCGCGCTCCGCCTCCAGCCCGCCCTCGAACCTGGTGGGGGCGGGGGGCGTGTGGGGGCGGAGTGTGCACCGTGAGCGGGGTGAGAAGACCCTGTGGGCGAGCTGGCCCCGCCCTTCCCCCGGTGGGGCTGGCAGACTTGGAGCTGCCCCCATAGGAAGCCTCCCCTGCCCAGGTCGCCTGGCAGCCCCTGCCCGCCATCCAAGTGTGGCGTCCACTCCCAAGTGGCAGGGTTTGGTCCCGGCGGCCTGGTGCCTGCTGCAGAGGCACCCTGCCCAGTCCGCCTGGCAGCCCTTGCCGGCCTCGAACTGCGGCGTCCGCTCCCGAACGGGAGGTTCTGCTGCCGCGAAGATCGGAATCCCGTGGCCCATGCCCTCGCCTCCCGCCGCACCAGGCTTCGCAGGTCCTGCGCTCGTTCTCCGTCACGGGCCGATCGTCTAGGTAGGTGAGGGAGGGGATGCTGACGACGAGGGTTTTGCGGTAGTTCTTAATGTTGGAGACCACGGGGTTGCCTTTGAGGTAGAGGCAGCGCAGGTCGGGGAGCTGCTTCAGCACATCCACGATGCCCGGGTCCGTCAGCTCGTTGTTCTGAAGGTCGAGCGTCTGCAGCTCCTGGCACTCCGCCAGATGCTGGACTGACTCCAGCGTGGTGAGGCGGTTGTGGGTGCAGATGAGCGTGCGCAGGTGCTTGCAGCACGAGAGCCCCTCCAGCTTGGAGATCTGGTTATTGCTGATGTT
Organism: Edaphochlamys debaryana; assembly: GCA_016858145.1. NCBI lineage: Eukaryota > Viridiplantae > Chlorophyta > Chlorophyceae > Chlamydomonadales > Edaphochlamys > Edaphochlamys debaryana. The sequence goes on along the minus strand of JAEHOE010000095.1, from coordinate 235,721 downwards.
GATTGTGTCCAGGTTCTCCACGTTCTCCAGGCCGCTGAGCTTCCAGATGCAGTTCTGCTGCACGTAGCTGCAAGGGAGAAGGGTTGACGGGGAGGGGGCAGGGAGGTGAGAGGGCGTACGTGGAGGCCCCGGCGAGGGCACGCATGCCATCCGATGGATGGTTCCGGGACCTACAGGCATTTCAGGTCCTTTAGCGGCGGAAGGCCATCCAAGCTCTCCAGCACATTCCCCACAAGGAAAAGCGCCTTCAGGTTGACGTATTCTTCGAGACACGCAATGTTCGAGAAGCCCTTGAAGTTACAGTAGAGCTTATCGTTCAGTGCGGGTGTTCGATACAGCTGGTTTGTCTTGCAAATATCAAGCAGGGCTTGCTTGGTCATACACGTCATGTTGGTCGCGTGGGTGTGGGCCGCGGCCCCCGGCAATTGGTGTTGCGGGTCAAGCCTGTTTAATTTGCTCAATATGAGTCTGTCTACGCTATGCGTGTAAGCTAGCGGCGCTGGTTCTGCGCGGTAGGCCTCGGGCGAGCTATTGCATGGAGCGACGTAACTTTGCGATCCAGTGGTCTTTTGACCAGCCTCGCTAATTTGTCCTGAGGCATGCTTGTGTGGGACATACTTGTGCTAGCACAAGCAGATACAAGCTTGCGCTATGGCTCGCAGAGAGGACGAACGCAGCTGACAGCCCGTCGACAGCAATGTCCCAGAGAGAAGGAACGGCGCTGCTTGAGGTGCTAACGAGTAGCTGCGATGCTACGGAGCTCGCAGAAGCGCTGGAAGGCGCCCGGGTGCTCCTTGAGCCGCTCAAGGCATTCGGCGCGTCTGCAAGCGTGGAAGCGCTACGTCCTATAGCCCGGGTGCACGGACCGCTTGTGACTGGTCTGGTGAAGGGCATCGGAGGTCGCTTGGGCGCTGATGTGGATACAGCGACCCTCAATGTCCTGGGGGATGCGCTCTGCCTGGCGCTCGACGCGCTGGACTGCTTGCGCCCAGTCATGAAGGCCTCCCGCCATGAGCTCGATACGCAGCGGTACAGCTTTGTGCGGAAGCTTGTCGCAGCAGGCCTGTACCAGCACGCCCTCTCCCAGGGACGCGTGCTCCACGCCTCGGTGGCAACGGGGCCAGGCACGGCGGAGGGACCTGGCGACTTGCATATCGCGGCCGTCACCAACCTCCTCGTCTGCTACTGCGAGCTCGTGCAGCCGAAAGGCCGGAACGCAGGCAGCTTGTGGGCGAGCGTCTGCAAGCCCCTGGACGAACTCCTGGCGCTGGCCAGGTGCGGGAGGAGCACCCCGAGGGTCTGCCAGGGGCAGGCAGAGGGTGGCCCGACGCGTCCTTCCCCTGCACATGAGCGGGTGCAGACGGCCCTCTGCTGGCGATCCTCACATACCAAAGTTCTGGTCCGCCTGCAGGGACGCGGCGCTGCCAGGCGAAGCGGCCAAGCGGATGATGGCGGTCGTCAAGTGCCTGGGCAAGGTGGGTCTGGGCCGGGCGTGCCCCCGACTACTGAGGTCCGAAGCGGGGCTCTCACAACTGCTGCGGCAACTTGACAGGGCGTTGTGACTGAGGCGGTCCAATTTATCTCTCCTCGCCCCAGGTTGTCGAGCTGCTGCGGTTGCCTGCTGTCGGCGAAAGCCTAGGCACTGCGGGGGTGGCGGAGCAGCTCAGCGTGCTCGTGGCCTGCGGGGGCATCTGCCGACAAGAGCAGGCAGTCGAGCAGGTGCGGCGTGTCCCTGGGAACTTGTCCTGGCCGCAGCAGACGCGGAAGGGCCGAGAGCCATGGTTTGGGCCATGTAGCGGGCCCTGGTCACATCGCCCATCATGCCTGTTGACTCTTGGCTGCAGGTCCTGGTGGACCTGGCTGCGGCGTCAACCGAAGCGTGCCAAGCCCACCTGTGCGAGGCTCTGGCGGGGCAGCTAGATGCGCAGGGTGGGGCTCGGGGATCGCTGAGAGGATAGCAAGCTCACGTGTGCAAATCGCGACCGTGCGCGGCGGGTGCTCGATGGGCGCTGACATGGTTGGTTTTTCCTTCCTGCAGGCTCCCTGCCCGATGCGCTGGCCACCCTCCTCCATCAGCTGGCCTCAATGCTCGCCCAGAAGCGGGCTCCTACCCTCGACCTGGACTTGCCCAGGCAAGAACGGGGCAGTGCTCTGCACGGAAGCTGCAGTTGCTAGGGGCCTATGAGGGGACAAAGGGCTGACCCACTTCGTGTCAGTAAGTTGCTGCATGGTTTGTGTCGGCCTTGTCCCTCAGGCCGCTGGGAAGGACCCCGCTCGCGGTGGTGATGCGGGCTGCTCTCCATCTGCGGAGCGGTGTGACGGGCGCGACTGGTACCCTGCCAAAGCTACTGGCTGAGCTGAGTGGTGCGGCCGCAGCCCTCACCGGCTCGACATCGGCGACGGAGAGTGCGTGGGTGCGCTGGTGCTGCCTCGACGCTCTGAGGACCTCCGTCTCGGGGGTGCTACAGCAGCTGCTCAACACGCCCCAGGCGGCAGGTGCGAGCAAGGCGGGGCAACCTGGGGACTTCAAGCGCTTCCGGCTTGGTTCACAGGCCCTTGACCGCCAAGGCTGGGTTCGTATGATGGTGCTGACCAGTGCTTTGCTGCTACCCCCCGGGTTTCTCCTGCAGGGGGCCACCTGCCGGCACTGGCGGACTGCATGGAGGTGCTAGCCGCCGACTGCATCCACCTGCTGGAAAACCGCTCGAGCGCGGACACGGTAAGCACATCTGCCTCCTGCCTTTAACCGTCTACCCCTTTTCCCAGCCCCCATCCCATCCCTTCCCAGTTGCGGCATGCAATCTGAATGTTCTGCACCGCTCCGCCTGACCTGACGCCCATACCTCGCGCCTGAACACCGCAGATGGCGCCCAGTGGCTGTTCCGCCGCCGCCCTAGCGGCGCGGCTGCTGGCCTCTCACCGCACCAGCAGGGGCCAGCTGGCTGGGCTGCAGGAGGACATGGCCCGAGCCACCGGGCTGCTGCGACGAGTGCTGCAGGCCGCGGTCCCCGGCCGCAGCCCTGAGGAGTCGGTCTCGGCCACGCACCTGCAGAGCCTGTCGGCGTCGCTCGGAAACGCAGGTACTGGTACCGTACGCAGTGCACACTAGCCGACGAGAGCACTGCTCATCCATGTCCAGACCAGGGATGCCGCTTGCGCTAACCGATGCCCCTTGGTCGCTTGCAACCGCTTCATGCAGGGCTGGACTTGCTGCAAGCCCAGCACACGGCGCCTGCGGCCGAGCTGCTGCAGCTGGCAGCGGACCTTGCGCTCCTGCGCGCTCGCCAGCTCACGGCAGCCTCCCACAGCAACGTTCCAGCGGCACCGGGCTCAGTTGCGGCGGTTGACGTGGCGCAGTTGGTCAAGAAGTGCAAGGCCCACGTGGCAGCCCTCCAGCAGCTGGACGACCACGTGGGGGCCGCGCAGGCCGCCGCTGGTTACGTCATGTCCCTCCACCAGGTGTGGCTCTGACCAGCTTGCTGTGCACGGGAGCTTCCTTGGAGCTGAACCCGGCCCGCCCTGGTGTATGGCGAGCAGCGATGTATTGCATCATCCTAATGCAGTTCCGTGCTCGTGCTACTGCAGGTACACGGGGGCCAGCCCGCCCACGTGGCCTCAATCATCAAGCTGCACGTGCGGTCCAGCATGGATGGTGCCAAGGCGTCCGTGCCTGCCGAGGCGCCGCCGCCGCAACCCACGGTGCCCAGCACTCCCGCACCCGCTGCCTCCGCCGGCCCCGCCGCACCGTGCAAAGCGCCGCGCCGCGGCGGGCGACTGCAGCGTCTGCAAGCTGAGGCGCAACAGGAACCGCCCGCCGACGCCCCGTCCCACGCAGCCTCCGCCGCGGCCTCGGCTGCAGGCGGCGTGGCAGGTGCTGGAGGCCGGACCACCGCCGGCGTGGGTGCTGGGGCACGGACAGGAGCGGCGGCACTGCGAAGCTTACTGCAGGAGCTCGTGGAGGCTGCGCTGTCCGGGCGGGGCCCGCCTGGACTTCTAGACTGCTTGGACTGCTACGCTGTACTCGACCTAGACTTGGCGGCGGAGGAGGGCAAGCGGCGCGAGGAGGCCGGCCTGCAGGAGACCCACATGGCGTCCGTGCTAGGTGGGTGGCTGGCCGGGCTACTGAGGCACCGATGGACGGGGCGCTCTCGTGTAGGGGACTTGCGAAGCTCACTGGCCGTCTCTTTCCTTGTCGCAGGGGCTCTGGGCAGCGTGCTGAACAGCGGTTCTCGTGCCAACCCAGTTCGGCACGCACGGGCCCTGCTGGTCCGCGCGCTGGTCTCTAACGCCAGCCTAGGGGCCCAAGCGGCGGACTTGAGGGCCGCTTGCGAGCTGCTCGACGGCCAGCTGGCGTCCTCGACAGGCACCGAGCGGGAAGATGGGGACGAGGAGCTTCGGGGGCTGCTGGACTCAGCGGCGCTGGCGCACGCGCAGCTGGGCGTGTGCCTCGCGCAGCAGCTGTCAAATCAGGCTCCCGAGGTAGGTCAGCTCGAAACTCGCATAAAAAGCTTGCGTAATAAGAGTTCCCGATGCACATGGCTGTTTGTAGGGAGTCCGAGCCATAACGACCATGCGCTGCTGTTTACAAGCTAGGACCCAGGACGGAACGCTTGCATACCTGCCCCACTTTCGCCCCCACAGGCCAGCGCTGAGGCGGTACGGCACGTGTCTCGGGCCGTGGACCTCTGGGCCCGGCTGGTCCCCGCGGATGCGGCCTCGGCGCCCAGCCTGCGTATGCCGCAGGCTACCCTGCACGCCGCCCTGCAGGCCCAGCAGCTGCTGCACCTGCGCGCCTGCGGCCACCCCGCCGAGGCGGCACGGTGCCGCGAGGCCGTGTGGCGCCTGACGGCCGCCCTCAGCAACCAGGTGCGTTAAGATGGACGCCATCTCATTCTGCTTTTTGTCAGTCCCACTGCAATTGGGGTGAGGACGCTGGGAAGAATTCATACCCCTGACCCACATCAGCAACAGTCGTCAACCCACCTCACTCTCTTCATCTCAGTCTCCACTTAGGGCGAAGCCCGCAAGAATGACCCGCCCCTGCCCCGGCCTCAGGTCAAGGTGCGCGAGCAGCACGCCTACATGCTCTGCGCCACGCTCCCCTCCGCCACCGGCTTGTCTTGGGCACTGGTGCCGGAGCCCCTGCCGCCCCTGGGTCAGGCCATGGCCGCGCCCGAGCACAGCAAGCTGGCTGACGTACTGCAGCTGACGCGGCCCCTGCGGTGAGCTCCGATCCGGCGTGATTGTGCCTTGTGCCGTGCCGCCCCTTTGAAGCCCAGCGAAGGTCCCAGCTCAACCCTCTTCATGCCACCCTTGCTATGGAAGCGCAGCAAGTCAGCCCGGATGACACGACCAAAGCGTTGCGCCGCACCCTCCGCCTCTCCATGCCGCCGCAGGGACGCCAGCGATGTCCTCGACCATGGCGCCGTCGCTGCAGCGGCGGACGCCTGCGCCTCGGAGCTGGAGCGCAGCGCCTTCCTGCGCCGCGGCCCCGCGCCGCTGCTGCTGCGGGGGCAGTGCCACCAGCTTGCAGCGGCGGCCTACCTGCGATCCGGCGACACAGCCCGCGCCTACGCACACTCCCAGGAGGCCCTGCGCGTCACCTGCGCGCTCGTGTCCCTCGTGGAAGGCACGCCCGGCGTTTTGGCACCCGGCGACTCGACTGCCGCGGAAACGGAGGCAGCTGACTTGAGCCCGGCGGAGGCGGCTGCGGCGGCCGTACAGGCGGGCGCGGCGTCCAGCGCTCAGGACTACGCCCAGTCGGAGGAGGAGGCACAGGACGAGTTCATCCCCACTGGAGCCAGCTCGACGACAGCGGGTGCCAGCACCGGCGCGGCAGCGTCTGGCCAAGGCTCGCAGCGCACGCCAGGGATTGGCGCGGGGCTGGCGTGGGCCATTGCGGCTTCGCACCTGGCCTCCCTGCACCAGGCGGCGCGCGTGTTCGAGGCCGCGGGCTGCTGCGAGGACGCGGCGTGCCTGTGGAAGGAGTGCGAGCGGACCGCGGCGGCGTTCGGTGCGGCCGGCGTGCAGGCGCTGTGCGCCTGCCACCTCGCCGACCTGGCCTGCCGCCGGGGCGACGCAACCGCTGCCCAGACTCACGTGGACGCAGCCGACGAGGCGCTGGAGCGCGTTAGCAGCGCTAGCGGCAGCGTGGCATCACCGGACATGCAGCTTCTGCGGGTCCACGTGGATGCAGCCACAGCAAGGCTGGCCCTGGCCGATCAGCGCTGGGCAGACGCCGACGAGCCCTGCGCTCGGGGCCTCGCTGCCTGCGAGGCCGTGCTCGCGGCCTCGGCTTCAGGCACCTGCGATGGCCCCGGCACCGGCGACAACGGCACGCTGGGCGCCCTGCGCTGGATGGCCGTGTCGCTGCGGTGCCAGCTCGCTCGGCTTCAGGCCGAGGGGCTGCTCCGGCAGGGCCAGCGCCGCGACGCCGGGATAGTGCTGGGCCGGGCCCTGGACCAGCTACTGCAGGATGCCGGGCCCCACGGCCCGCAGGCCTGCTGGCCAGTGGACCAGGGCCTGCTCCTCACCCACCAGGCTTTGGCCAGCAGCCCTGTGCTGGCCAGCAGTGGCAGCGGCTGTGAGGGCGGCAGCGGCGTGCACGTGGTGGGCCTAGGCGCTCGTCATGACGTGGTGGCGGGAGCGGCGCTGTCAGATGTGTCCAACTGCACTGCACGCGGCGCGGGCGACGGTGAAGACGACGGCCGGCGGCCCGACCAGGCCAGCAAGAAGGGTGAGGGTCGCTGCTGCTACCGTTGCTGCTGCTGCTGCTACACTTCCTTCAAGTGTCGCTCTTGCTGACTTGGATTCCCACCCCAGCCTTCCTGACAAACCCCTCCCGCTCTTACCCACAGGAGGACGCGCCAAAGCCGGCGGCCGTGCCAAGGCGGCCCCCAAGGCCGCCGACGTTGCCATGGAGGATGCCCACGCTCCGACAGCCGGTACCCCACCGCCCCACGCCGCCAGCCTGCTCAACCTGCTCGTCGCGCTCCATGTCTGCTGGCAGCTGCCGCTGGCCGCCGCCCACGCCTGCCGGCAGCTGCTGCGCGCCTGCATGGCCCTGGGCCTGCCCAGCGCCGCCGCCATGTTCCTCCAGCTCGGCCAGGGCCTGTCGTACGGCCAACAGCAGGCCATGCACCGCCAATTGCGGCTGCGCTCGCAGTTCGCGGCCGGGGCAGGGCCAGGGGCGGCGGAGGCCTTGAGCTCCCGCTCCGGTGCTGGTGACGGAGAAGCGAGCGCGGCGGAGGAGGTGGCGGGCAGCGGCCCGCGGGAGGCAGCGTTGCGGCTGGTGGCGGGGCTGTGTGGCGGCAGGTGTACGGCTGGCGGCGGCGGAGTTGACTTGGCAGCTCTGGAGGAGGGCGCGGCGGCATGGCTGGAGCAGTGCCTGGGCATGCTCCCTCCAGGGACGGCCGTGGCTGCGGTCGTGCAGGATGGTGAGGATGAGTCCCGCTCTTGCCCAGGCTTTCCGACTACGCGCCCACTCTGCTCCACCCAACATGTACGATGCTGACCCCCCCGCTGTCGACCCTGCCTGTTCCCCGCCCGTCACAACAGCCGACCAGCTCTTGCTCGGCCGCATCGCTCGGGGCGCAGCGCCCCTCCTGGTGGCTCTGTCCAGCAGCGAGGCAACCACCGGCCGCCCCAGCACAAACCCAAGCTCCACCCCCGGCCCCGGCCCCAGCGCCGCTCTGGACGGCCTGCTGGGGCGGCTGCGGGGCCTGCTGGAGGAGAGCGGCGACAGCATGCGTCTGGACCAAGACGCGGCGCAGTCGCAGAGCGCCAAGACCAAGTGGTGGAAGGTGTGTGGGGGCTCCGCATGGATGCTGCTCTGCCTGCTGCTCTGCCGAGCGCACCGTGACGTGCTTGGCCTGTAGCATGCTGGACCTTGGTGGCCATTGAAGTGCGCAGCCTCCTGGCTCCTCACGCATGTTGTCTCTCTGATGCCTGTAGGCGCGCACAGCTCTGGACCAGGGCGTTCAGTCGCTGCTGGGAGACCTCGACGAGCGCTGCCTGGGCCCCTGGCGCTGCCTGCTGCTGCCCACCGTCCCCGCCAGCCACCGGGAGGTCCTGCTCTCAGCGGCCGCCAGCTTCACCCCGGAGCACCTGCCCGCCCTGTTCACCGCATCGGCCCATGCAGAGCCCAATGGCCCTGCGTCCTGGGGCGGCGATGGACGGGAAACCGGTGTGTGTCCCTCGGGGAGCGTGGCAACGGAGCTCGTGGCGTTGGCCCTAGGACACATGCAGCACCTCAAGAGCGGCGATGCGGAGGCCATGCTCGCTGCGCTGTGTGGCATGGCTGGGCGCCCCGCGGACGCCGCTGCGGTCGGTGCGCTGGCGACGGAGCTGCTGGCCGCGGAGGCTGGAGCGAGGGTGCAGCTGATGAAGGTGGCAGCAGAGAGCGAGGCGGAGAGCGGGCAGGCGGCTTCGCCTACGCCAGAGCCGGAGGCGGAGGTGGCGGCCGCCCCGTCCCGGCCTGCAGCGGCGCCTGGCCTGAGGGCGCGCTCAGCCGCGGGACCGGCGGCAAGCAGTGCGCGGGCAAGGCCGGGGGCCGCACGCGCCCAGCCCACCGCCGCCGCATCTCGTCGTGCTGCACCCAGCGTGGTGGCGGATGAGAACGCACCGGCTGAGGCCGAGAGCGCGGCGCCAGCAGCTGCCAGAGCTGCGGCAGGTGCCACGGGCCGGCGGGCGCCTCGGATGGCGGCCATGCAGGCTGAGCCCCTCGGGTGAGGAGGATTAGCGCCAATTGGTTCTGGGCTTGGCTGATGGAATGCAAAACCAAAGCGCTGATCGTATACACAAGCGCGTGCGCGGAGGTTGAGGTTTTCTGTTCCCTGCATGAACCCAGAACACATTGCGCCACTTCCAGGTCCGCCGCCACCACCAGTACGACAACAGCTCGAGGATCGGCACGGGGCGCCGCCACCCGCGCCGCGCCCACGCGCGGCCGCGCCGCCGCTGCAGCCGCCGCGGAGGCACCCAAGGCCGAGCCCCAGCGGATGCAGGTTGACGAGGCCGCACCAACGTCCAGCGCTTCCTCAATGTCGCTTGGGAGCGCCAGCGGGCCCACAGCTACCGGGGCTGACGGCAGCGGTGGCTGCTCTGGCGCCAGCGCCCGGGCGCCCGGGGCCGCGCCTGAGGGCGCTGTGCTCCTGGCGCTCAGCCCCACCCTGCACGCCCTGCCCTGGGAGAGCTTGCCGGGTTGCCGAGGCCACGCCCTGTACCGCATCCTCAGCCTGCCCCTGGCCTGTGGCGCCGCCGCCGCCGCTGCCGCAACCTCAGACGCTTTGCAGCCACAGCCCTCAACGGCATCCACTAGCACCTTCGCCGCTGCCAGCGTAGCTGCCACGACAGCGACCGCGGGCTCGCGGGCTGGCAGCAAGCGCGGCGGTAAAGCCGCCGCCGCAGCGGCCGCGGCCGCAGCGCAGGAGTCGAGCCAGGCCGCCTCCGCAGGGCCCCAACCGCCCTCGGCCTACTACGTCCTCAACCCCGGCGGCGACCTGGCGGAGACGCAGGCCACCTTCCAGCCCCTGCTCGAGGCGCAGCCCTGTTGGCAGGTACGTGTCAGTCTGCCCGAGAGCCTGCCTGGCGCCTGATGCGCTACCCGTATCCTGCTCTCAGCCACCTATCCCGTATCGTGGCCTCGTCGGTCTTCCACGCTTCCTCACCGCTCCTTGACTGCACCCTGTCTCTCCCTCGTCTCTCCACATGTGACACCGCCTTGTTTGCACCTTGCCCTTTCGTCCCTCCCTTTCCGCGCGCTGGGCGCAGGGCCTGGTGGGCCAGCGGCCGAGCGGCAAGACGCTGCTGTCGGCGCTGCAGGCCTCCGACCTGTTCCTATACTTCGGCCACGGCTCGGGCGAGCAGTTCCTGCCGCTACCGGCGCTGCGGCGCCTGCCCCGCTGCGCCCTTGGCCTGCTCATGGGCTGCAGCAGTGGCCGCCTGCGCCTGCACGGGGCCTACGACCCGGCGGGGGCGGCGGCAGCGTACCTGGTGGCAGGTGGGCCGGGCAGGGCAGGGCGCGTGGTGGCACGGGAGCTTTGCTGACCTCTGACATCCCTTATCTGCGTGCTGCGGCTAGCGACAGGCCACGGCCCACGGCCCACGGCTCACATGCGCATCGTGTCTTTCTCGCCCCGTTTTGGCTCCTGGCCCTGTGTGTACATACACCTTCAGCACCCATCTGCATAACCGTACACCTTTAGCACCCATCTGCATAACCGTGCCCCCGCCTTGGCGTTGCAGGTTCGCCAGCCGTTGTGGCCAACCTGTGGGACGTGACGGACCGCGACATCGACCGATACGCAGCGGCGCTGATGCGGTCCTGGCTGGGGTGCAGGGGCGAGGCCGGGAGCGGGGCAGAGGCCGCTGAGGAGGGCCGTGGGATGGTAGCACTAGGAAGGGCGGTGGCGTGCAGCCGCGCGGCCTGCAAGCTGCCGCACCTCATTGGAGCGGCGCCCGTGTGCTACGGCGTGCCGGTGCGGAGCTTGGCGTCACGGTCGGGAGCGTGATAGCTTCGCAGGAGTTGGGGGCAGCAGGGGAGCGGGGGCGGCGGGGAAAGGCGTAGGGTTCGTGGCGTACGGCACTTTGACGCGGCGTGACGGTGCCGGTGGAGTCGAGAAGGCGAGAAGTTGACCCGCTGCAGCGGGTATCGGCGTCTTGGCTTAAGAAGCACTTCTGCTTCACAGGTCGTGCGCGATACGAGCTCACGGTGCAGAGCGCGCGAGCGTTTCGAGCGGACTTGGCGCCAGGGCTTTCGACCGGCCACAAACTCGCACGCTTTCCAACAACCGCAACGCCAGTCGCTGTATCCAGCTACCCAGCCCAAGTTAAGGAGTGGGACAGCTGACTCGGACACTGAGGAGTCGCGACCCTGCCATCTCACTCGGGCGCGGTCGCCCAGCCCCGAGGATGGCAGTCCTGGGCTTTGTTCAGGGCTCCAATCCCTGCGTCGGGAGCTCGGCAAGAGCTCGCGTGGGCCCAGCGGCATCGCGACTGGTGCCCCGGCTCTGTCCGCACAGAACCCCGCTGCAACGCCAGGTCCTTCTCGAGCGTGGCGTGCTGGCGGGAGCAGGTGCTGCAGGTATGGCCGCCCTCTGCGCGCCTTGGCAAGTGGGGAGTTGAAGACGTCACGTTGAGCCGCGCAACATCCGCGACTACTTTCGCTTGCAGGGGCCCAGACCACGACCGCACCGCCGACGCACATAACTAGTATCTACGAGGTCGACAACGGCCAGGTGAGGTCGCGCGAGTCGGGCCCTCGCTCCCTCGTGCCTTCGTGCCTCCGACGCTTGAACTTCGTGGCCTCCAGCTCCGGCTCCCCAGGGACCTGGGGCTGTCCCTGCCCGGGGCCGTCGCCGCCCCCCTCCGCCCCCCACCTTGCGCACAACTCAAGGACACCAATTATTCTCCCCTCCCCCACCTTATGGCTCTGCTCCCCAGATCCTGGGCTTTGGCGCCGACCTGGCGGAGGACCACCCGGGCTTCCACGACGAGCAGTACAAGCGGCGGCGCGTGATGCTGGGGGAGATGGCCAAGGCGCACAAAATGTGAGCGCCCCCTCCGCTGTCCTGCTTGAGCCCCCACAGCCCACAGCTTATCTCCGTTCCTTAGCTGGCACTACAGCTAACACTACATAGGCTCTTGACACTCGAGCCAAACGGCACTCAACCTGCTTAAGCATGTGTTGACTTACTGTGCTTTGCCGTTTCCCCACTCCCACATATCGGTCTTCGATTCGGGCAGTGGCGCGCCCATCCCCGATGTGGAGTACTCGGCTGAGGAGGTGGCCACCTGGAACGCAGTGCTGCAGGAGCTGAGCGAGGTGGGAGGCCTGGGTGGGGGGCCTGGGTGGGGGGCCTGGGTGGGGGGCCTGGGTGGGGGGCCTGGGTGGGGGGCATGGGTGGGGTCTTGAGGCAGGCGAGGGCCGGTGGTGGGCCTCCAGGGGTGGTGGGCTATGGAGAGGATTGGCGCTGGGCCCACTGTCGAAAAGGTAGAGCAGGCGGTATTGGTGGTTGTGGTGCACCGCCGTGCGCCATGCTTGTGCGTCAGGCGCCCACCCTCGCCGTCCGCCCCCCCTCCCGCTCTCCGCAGCTGTTGCCCCAGCACGCGTGCAAGGAGTACCTGCGCTGCCTGTCGCTCTTCAACTTCCGGCCGGGCAAGGTGCGCCGCGCGCCCCTGCCCCAACGCCTTTCCGGGCCTTATTCCCCCGGCTCCGCGAGCTGCCTTATGCGATCCCCAAGCTCAGGAGTAGCACGAGCACGAGGATAAGCACGAACTCCTCACCCGTGGCCCCTCCCTCCCTCACGACCCCCCCCCGCTCGCAGGTGCCCCAGCTGAGCGAGATGAACTCGGTGCTGCAGGGGACCACGGGGTGGAGCATCCGCCCGGTGGCGGGGCTCATGCACCCGCGGCACTTCCTGGCGGGGCTGGCGTTCAAGTGGGTGGGGGCAGGTGGAGGGGGCTTGGAGGGCTTAGGGGGGAGAGGGGGGCGGCCAAAGACGGAGGGATGGGGGAGGTAGGGCTGCAGGAGGGGCGTGGCCGGCGGGTGTAAAGACGGCAAAGGGGCTGGCAAGAGGGCTCGTGCTGGGGAAGTTGAGCCCTTGCCCGACCCTGAACCTGCTCATGCCCCGTGTGTTCGCTGCTGCTGCCCGCCACCCCCCTGTGCCCCCCAGGCACTTCCACTCCACCCAGTACATGCGCCACCCCTCCAAGCCCAGCTACACGCCCGAGCCGGACGTGGTGCACGAGCTCATCGGTGGGACCTGCCGGGTGTACGGCGCTGACGTACTGCATGCCGTACCGGACTGGCCTCGGCCCGGGACGGGACGCCGTCACCTTCTAGCGCTACACTCTATGCGGCGAGCGGCTCAGCCCGAATGACTCAGTCCGTGCACTCTCACCCCCAGCCACGCTGCCCTTGCCCACCACCAGCCCACCGGCCGGCCTGTGGCGGGGCCCCCGTTCCCCTTACCCCGCCCCTTATCTTCCCTTCCCTCATCTTACCCCCTTCCCCTTCCCCGCTCCCGCCACACACACCTCCCCCCAGGCCACGTGCCCCTCCTGGCCGACCCCGCCTACGCCCGCCTGGTGCAGGCCATAGGGGTGGCCTCGCTGGGGGCGGACGACAAGACCATCTGGCACCTCACCAAGGTCTACTGGTGAGCAGGCGTGATGAGCGCAAGGGAGGAAAGCACAGGACACGTGGCGGGGGCGAGTGGGGGCGGCTGATCTGCCGTGCGCCCTCGATTCAGGAACTGCTCGCCATGACCCCCCCCCCCCCCCAGGTACACGGTGGAGTTCGGTGTGGTGCGCGAGGGCGACAACATCAAGGCCTTCGGAGCGGGTAAGGGAAGGGGCAGAGAAGTGTTGGCGAGGGGGAGGGTGAACGCTGGTACCGGTACGGCACAGGGGCCCGACTTGCCCGGCTAGCCTCCTGCCGTACCACCGGCTTGGCTCCCTCTGCCCCACCCTACCCCATCTCTGCCCTCCCTTTCCTCCCCTTCCCACCCAGGCATCCTGTCCAGCTACGGGGAGCTGCAGCACATGGCCTCAGGGGCAGCCGCGCTGGAGCCGCTGGATCCCTTCAAGCCGCAGCCCAAGATGTCGTACAAGGTAGATCCAGACGTACGGACAGGCACGGCCATGCTCCGCGTGGCTTTCATGCTCTTGACGACATGACACGCGGCATGTTACGGCTGCCCTTAGACCCGCCCACACCCCACCCCGGAATGCCCGCAGGACGCCTCCCCGCCCTCTGCACGACGACTGTCCTCAGAGGCTTAAGAACCTGCCCATACCCGATGTTGCCTTCCTCCCCGCAGGACGGCTTCCAGAAGCGCTACTACGTTCTCGAGTCCTTCGAGGCGGGGTCGCGCCTGCTGCAGGGCTACGCAACCAGCCTGGCTCTGCCCGAACAGTTGAGGGGCAACCCGGGCCTGGCGTGAGCAGGCGACAGGAGGGGTTGGTGCCGGTGCGTGTCGGCCAAACGCTTGGTGAGGGTGAACGGAGGGCCAGAGACGTGGGACGGGCGGGCGCGCAAGTGAGAGGTCGGTGTTGGGAAGCGTTTAGGGCGCCGATCCAAACGGAGCCGTGTACTGTATACCTTTCGCTATCTGTAAACCTACCGCTATCTCCAGTGCACGGCTTGCTCGGGCGTCATGGGAGGTACTCGGGTTGCGGAAGGTGGCTGAGGCGAGGCCGCGACCGGAACTACCTTCGGAATTGACGCTGAGCTGAAGGCGCCCGCCCGGGCCCCGAATTAAGGTGCCGGGGCGGTGCAGCTGCCGTGGCCAACGCTGGCAACATGCATGGCTGGTGGTGGAGGCGGGGGGAGGATCGGTGGTGTTGGGTCTGATGTCGGGTGTAGAAGGTGGGGACGGACGAGAGGTGGAGAGGTATGCAGGGGCATGAGCGTGAATCGTCTGGCGCGGGGTACGATGGCATCAGCACGAATGGCTCTGAGTGGACGGGCATGCATGCGCATTGTTTGGGTTGAGGGCCGAAGGGTCCAATTCATGCTTCGTGTGCACTACTACCCTACCTGTTGTACCATTAGTTGAGCTTATCTACGTTTGGTGTTGTCATGTGCTTGATTGGATCGCACTGGTGTTGGTTTGTATATAAGCTGAAGGAAAGTGCGCCCCGGAGGGCACGCGCAGGAATACGTCTGGTACTCTGCCGCTGACTTGGCAAAGCTTGGTAAGGCCGGAGGTCTGCACCGCACGCACGTCCCTTCGAAGATACTTCCCATGCTTCCTACTCTACCGTACTCCTGACGCTACGCAATCTGTCCTTGGCACGAGCAGACACCGAGGCTAGCGACAGAGGGCTGGGCTGCATCCTCACGGAGCGCATCCTCCACGCCCAGCCCTGGCCATGCTCCATGGCGGCCGTGACACGGCACAGGTCAACCCCGCACACGACTACGCCTCGCATGACACTGTATGCTGTTGTACTGTGAGGCTGCGTATGCGGTCAGTTAGGTCCGGGCCTGAGCGGGCACCAGGCCCGGGCCTGGGCCCGGGCCTGTCTGGCCGTACGTCACCGGTCTTAAGGCTGTTGACCCCGTTTGTTTCCCATAGCAACGCGTGATATATATCTTAAACGCACTTGCGCAAGGCGACCAGCCGCGGCGCGAGTCGCGGACAGAGGATGCCGAGGCTGCGATGCTCACTTCTCGCCGCAGGCGTCGCTGCCATGCTGGCGCTTAGTAGCCTCGTGCGTACAGCAGATGCATTCTGTGTGTACAACGAGGGATCACAGACGGTAACAGTGTTCGCGAGGCCGATGTCAGTCCAATCCTTCAAGGAGGTCGTGCACCCCGGCCAGAGCAAGTGCTGTCACTGGAACACCTGTGGAGGCAGTCAGTGCGGTGTCACGAGCTTCGGAGTCAAGTATGGAGAGATCGTGAGTGCCGGGGGCGTGCGTGCAGGGGGCCGGGCCTGACCGGGGCCGTGGCGGACCTCCACACACACGCACACGCACCAGACCAGACCTCCTCGGCAGCAGGAGTGCATGCCGGAGGGGTGCATGCTGCCCTGCCTTCAGGTGTCCTTCGCGCAGCGATTCCACCGCTGCCCTCGCGCAGGACGTTTGGGGCGTTACGTCGGACATCCGCACCCACGAGGCCCTCAGCATCGCCCTCCCCGTCATCGGAGCCGTCATTGGCCTCGTCGGCGGCCCCGCTGGCAGTGAGTTCATCTTTCGTGGGGTTCAAGGGACAGGGCAGTCCCACGGCGAGCAGCGCAGAGTAGGCCGCCGGCTGCCGGGATCCCGCAAGATGCCCTAGCCTGCCCAGACGTAACCCCGCTGCCCCGTGACCCTCATGCATGCATCCGCCCCCCCCTGTACGCGTGCCCCCTGTCCTTCATTTACCAGTGGCTCTGCTCGGCGCCGGCAGCTTCACCGCCGGCGCAATCCTGGCCGTGGGATCCTCCGTGGCAGCCTTTGCGGTCGGCGACGTGGGCGGCGAGGTGGCCAAGACCCGGCTGGAGGCGCTGAAGTCAGGCAACGACCGCATCGGGAACTTTGACGCTGTGCTCAAGATCCGTAACGGCGGTGTCGTCTGGATTGACGGCAACGGAGTCTCCGGCTGCTGGACGGGCCCCTGCCGCAGCCCCAGCGTCAACAACGACGGCTCCTTTGGTGCGTCAATAGTGCCAGGCTTGCTTCCTTCCTTATATATGGTCCTCCCTCAGAGGACCACCGTACCCAACTAGAGAGGAGAGACGCGTGCGGATGGATGCGAGTGCTCTGTTTGTCTTGCCCGGAGTGACTTGCCGCATTTACCCAAACCGTTTGCCTCTCGATGACCCCAGGCAGCACCCAGTGTGGTGACTACCAGGCGAATGTGGTGGCGTCCGCCTCCGTGACAACCGATGCCAACGCAGGTGGGCGCGCACCTGGGCGAGTGTCATGGAGCACACGAGTCGGGGACATTGGCAGGGGAGACAAAGAGGGCGTTCAGTATCGTTCCTGTCAACCGACCTGGGCAGCGGTTACACATCCGGCCCAGTCCGTACATGCCGTACTCACGGCCTTTCTTGCCTTGTCCCACGCCGCCGTGCAGGGGTCTCCGCCGGCATCAGCTTCGGACCCTGGGCCGAGCTCTTCGCCAGCGTCAACGCAGCCCTCTCGGCCGCCAGCCCTGCTGCCAACATCCCTGTCTCGGGCTTCAACGGCGGCCTCACCGTCAGCAAGGACGTGGCAGCCTCAGGCCACACGCTGCACCTTGGCTGGCCCAACGGCGCCCCCACCGTGCTGGGTGCTTGGGAGCAGTGCGGCGGCCGGGGCGGCCGCTGCGGCCCCGGGGCCCGGGGGGCCTGCACCGATGCCGCTTGGTCGGGCCTCAGCTGCCCCAGCGGCTACACGTGCCAGCGGGACAATGCGTGGTGGTGGGCGTGCAAGCCCGGTGCCTCGTCCTCCGGCCGCGTCGTGGGTGAGTGCCGTACGCTGTCTGCTGGGTGCCGTACCGCGCTGTATGTGTTGCACCCCCTATGTAGGGAACCCGGGCCTGGGCACCGGTTCGGTGCCGCCGGTCCGTCCCCTCCTCACGCTTCGTACCGTGCGGTGTCCGTTGAATGCTTGGTCGCAGGCGGCAGCAGCCAGCTGGCGCCGGGTGCCGTACCGTGTACGACGCTCAACGCCGCCGTGGATAGCACCGGCGCGTGCCGCTGCGTCGCCCCTAACGTCTACGTCGGCGGCGCAGCCTGCTGCGCCCCTGGCGGCGTGTACAGCGCAACCCAGAAGAAGTGCGTCTGCCCCAGTGGGACTGTGTGGAGCGCTGCCAACGGGCGCTGTGTGCGGCAGCTGGCGGGTGAGTGCCGTGTCACGGGGCAGACGCAGGATGCGGTATTCCCGGAGTTCGCGTCTGTCCGGCAGGGGGGGGGGGACTGAGATCACGGCAGCCTCCTTCCCAGGCCCAGCCGGCGTGGCGTTGCCCTGCGCCTCTCCACCAAGCCGCCCTGCTCCTCAACCCCCCCGCCCCCGGCCCCCGGCCCCCGGCCCCCGGCCCCCGGCCCCCGGCCCCCGGCCCCCGGCCCCCGGCCCCCGGCCCCCGGCCCCCGGCCCCCGGCCCCCGGCCCCCGGCCCCCGGCCCCCGGCCCCCGGCCCCCGGCCCCCGGCCCCCGGCCCCCGGCCCCCGGCCCCCGGCCCCCGGCCCCGGCCCCCGGCCCCCGGCCCCGGCCCCCGGCCCCCGGCCCCCGGCCCCCGGCCCCCGGCCCCCGGCCCCCGGCCCCCGGCCCCGGCCCCCGGCCCCCGGCCCCCGGCCCCCCCCCCGGCCCCCGGCCCCCGGCCCCCGGCCCCGGCCCCCGGCCCCCGGCCCCCGGCCCCCGGCCCCCGGCCCCCGGCCCCCGGCCCCCGGCCCCCGGCCCCCGGCCCCCGGCCCCCGGCCCCCGGCCCCCGGCCCCCGGCCCCCGGCCCCCGGCCCCGGCCCCCGGCCCCCGGCCCCGGCCCCCGGCCCCGGCCCCCGGCCCCCGGCCCCCGGCCCCCGGCCCCCGGCCCCCGGCCCCCGCCCCCCGGCCCCCGGCCCCCGGCCCCCGGCCCCCGGCCCCCGGCCCCCGGCCCCCGGCCCCCGGCCCCCGGCCCCCGGCCCCCGGCCCCCGGCCCCCGGCCCCCGGCCCCCGGCCCCCGGCCCCCCCGCCCCCGGTCCCGCCCCGCCTGTACCTCCCCAGACGGCGTCATGCCACGGTGGCGGTGCCCTGCGGCACCCCCAATGCCCTGCCTCAATCTGTGCCCTTTCCGACCCCGGATGCCCTGCCCCGCCTGCCCCCGGCCTCCCCAGACGGCGTGGCTGTGCCCTGCAGCGCCAAGAACGCGGCCTGGAACGGCGCGCAGTGCTACTGCCCCTCGACCACCCGCTATGTGAGTGGCGCCGCCTGCTGCTCCCCGGGCGGCGTGTGGAACGCCACATCGGGCGCCTGCGCCTGCCCCCCCAACACCGTGTGGAGCAGCAGCCTGTCACGCTGCGTGGAGTCAGGTGCGTGCGGTTTCCAACATTTGGGCGGCGATGCATGTGGGCCCGTGGGCATGTGGGCCCTACTCTTTGTCAGGCAGCTCCAACCTACCCTGCCACCTATATCACGCCCCGCCTGTCACCCCCCGCGCGCAGGCGCCACCGTCGTACCGTGCAGCACGGTCAACGCGGCCTGGGACGGCGACAACTGCCTCTGCAAGCCCCCCAACGTCTACGTGGGAGGCCGGGCCTGCTGCGCCCCCGGCGGCGTGTGGAGCGCCGCCGAGAACAAGTGCGTCTGCCCCGCGGGCACCGCCTGGTCCGAGGCCCGCAACCGCTGCGTCCAGCCGCCTGCCGGTGAGCAAGAACCTGCTCTTGCTTGTTCAAATTGCTTGTTTGAATAAGGATCTGCGTCAGCCGCAGCGCCGCCGGGCAGGGCGGGGCGGGGCGGGGCCAAGCCATGAGCCGTGGCTGACGATGTATGTCACGGGCAAGAATCACCGCCCTGCCATGCGCGCCTTATACCCCTTGGAAAATGTAGCATATGTCTTACACCTCATGACGCAGGTGTGGCCTTCGTGCCCTGCACCACACTCAACGCTGCGTGGGACGGAAGCAGCTGCACGTGCCGCTCCCCCAACGTGTTCGTGGGCGGCAAGGCGTGCTGTGCCCCCGGCGGCGTGTACGACGCGGCTCAGAACAAGTGTGCATGCCCTCCGGGCACGCTCTGGTCCGAGACCAAGAAGCAGTGCTATGGTGAGCTTCCGCTGATTGTACGGCTTGTACGGCAGTTCACCAGCACCCGGGTTTCCGTGCAGCTGAGCCCCTCCCAACCTGACCCCGCCCTGTCCCGGCCCCCCCTCGCCGTCTCAGCCTCTACCGACAGGGTCGTACCCTGCACCACGCTCAACGCGGCTTGGGACGGCAGCCAGTGCCTGTGCAGGGCGCCCAATGCTTACGTGGGGGGCAAGGCCTGCTGCTCTCCTGGGGGCGTGTACGACGCGGCGCAAAACAAGTGCGTGTGCCCACCTGGCACGCTGTGGTCTGACGCCAAGAAGGAATGCTACGGTGAGCAGTGCCAGGGCCCCCCATTCGCCGGGGCTCCTGCTCGTCCTACGCCAACCACCCGCGGCTCCAAGGCACGTGCACTCGCTCGCTCCAGGTGTTGTAGCGTGACCGGAAGGGCGCGCGACAGAAACTAGCGCGGGGATCCGTGGCTAGTGACGTGTCGAGTTCTCTCGGCACGGGAAGGTGTGACGGCCGCAACCGACACCCCGTCCCAGGCTCTTTGGGCTCTATCGCCGAGTCCCCTGAGCGTATACAGATACACCGCTATCGGAAGATAGGGGTGGCATGCGTACCGACGCTTAGAACCAGGGGTTACTGTCCCTACGGCTTCCCGGCCATGCGCGGGTGCCGTACGGGGCTCCCCCTTGAAAAGTCTTCGCCGGCTTGTAGTCGGACACTTCGGACGAGGCTAGCAAACCTCAAGCGTTGTGCGCCGGGTCATAACCGGCCTAAGACATTCGTTACGCTGACGCTAGACTCGCTATCCGACAACATCTTTGGTGTCTTAGCAACTTCTGACCCTGCGCCTCGGCGAATGCCGCAGATGGCTTTAGCCTTCTGCCTTTGTGACTGCTGTTCACTTGATGTGCGGCGCCTTGTCGTCGCTGTTGATAAGTGCGGAAATGAAGCGACGCGGTGCGGACGCACGCGCCTCTGAACGTGGTTGTCCTCTGCTGAGGACACTGATAGCCACGTACTGAATAGGCGCGCTTGCGCCCCTAGCTTCGCATGTGTCGGGCCGACATGGAGCTCACATGTGTCCGCCCATCTTCTGCACCTTCTGCGCCTGCGCGGTTGCACCCTTTGATGCAGAAGTCTGCTCGGATGAGCAACCTTGAACTCGTTGCAAGTCGATGGAAATCGTGTGACCGCTCGCCTGCTGCTCCGCGTTACTGACCCGCACAAGCGTGCGCCTTGCACGCCGGAGAAAGGAAAGAGCGATGCCGTGTGGAAACACGATGACCTGCGTGCTGAGCTTGGCCAAAGCAGACGGCGACACCCCACGACACCCCTGCTGCCCGCCCGGCACACGGTCCGCGGTACTTTCGCCCATACCGCTCGAAACAGAGGCTTGGAAGTTGAGCTTCCCGGAATCCAGCGCTACAGAGCCGAAGTGCAC
Organism: Edaphochlamys debaryana; assembly: GCA_016858145.1. Taxonomy (NCBI): domain Eukaryota; kingdom Viridiplantae; phylum Chlorophyta; class Chlorophyceae; order Chlamydomonadales; genus Edaphochlamys; species Edaphochlamys debaryana. Next base: position 215,079 of record JAEHOE010000095.1, on the reverse strand, counting down.
CACAGCTGACCTTTGGGGCTGCCCACACACGTGCGTGTGTGCCCAACCCCCACGCTGATGACCTGCTCTGCCGAAAGGCCCGGAGCCGTCGCTGTGTGTGCACCTGTACGCTTGGCCTGATTGGGTTCGAGTCCCCCCCTTGGCGAACGCCGTGTGCCTTGAGCCCGGCCTGCAGACTGTGCACCTTCCTGTGCCCCGTGCTCCTCTGCGTTGATCAGGGTACAGCCCTGTGTCTGATTCCTCTGTAGACTTGATCCTGACCATTCCTGAAGCGCTTGATTGACTCGAATGCGCTGGCTTGGTGTTGGGCAGGGTACTCACGACCCGGTATGGCTCGCGGAGTAGCTGTCCTTGAAGCACACCCTGCCCCCGCCTGACGCTTCAGATGAGCCGTGAATAACACGGCGCCCCAAGTCGCTCTGCTAGACCCGTGCGGACAGTTGGTTCGGCTCGACTTGTCTCGCCCGCGCGCCTCCGTGAGAAACCCGCCAATTGATCACCGTGTGGGCCCAAGGCATGTGTCCGATGGTGTGTCATACCACGTACCCTGCTGTCCCGGTGTTGAACACGGAAAGGCTGCGCTTGCTCCAGTCTGCGTCTCCTGATCCCCAGTCGGTACTGGTGTTGCTACGTGTTGACGTCAACCGTACTGAGCGCTCAAACCCGTGCTCTCTGACATGCGGGCCTTTGGCCTTGCAAAGGAGCAATCCCCGGAAAGGGACCTGCTATCCCGGTACACGGTCTTAGCACCAGCCTTGGTTCCAGCTGACGCCCGAACTCCAGCTCGACTCGCCGTCAGCGTCAGCCTCAGCGACAGTTCAGCGTCAGTCCGTCCATGACCGTGTACCGTGGGTGACGCACTCCTTTTGGTTTCACGAACAGCACGAGAGGCACCACGTGCCGGCTAGGCTGCGGGGACGCCCGCTCAAGCCAAGCCCAACGTTCAGGCATCAGGGCTCGCGCCCTGAGTGCGCTGATCCGTGAGCGCTGGGATCTGGATGGACCCGCATGAGGTAGCGGTCGGTATGAACTGCTGGCCTGCCTCGCGCATACCTGCTGCGCTGGAGGCTTGACGGCCACACATGAACACCCTCTTGCATGCTGCTGGATGCGCTGTCGGGGCTGCGACCCCTCTCAGACCTTAGCGGTGAATGAACCGCATGAGTGAAAGGGCAACACTCTTGCAGAGCGCCCTCCCTTTCACTCTGGACCCTGTTGGCCACAGACATAACAGGCTTTCGGGGTAGAGGGACCTAGGACCCAGGAGGGTCCTCTTCTCGTAGGGGAGGGGGCGAGGGGCCGTAGGCCCGGGTCCGCCCCGGATGGGTGCGGGCCGCTCTGTGGCCCTCCCTGGATGGGTGAGGGCATGCCGCCCCAAGTGGGACCCCCCCGGACGGGCGGGGCCCTGCCTTCCCTAATGGAGTCTCCCCGGATGGGGGTGAGCTGGTCTCTCCCTGGATCTCCCTGGATGGGGAGGATCTGCCTTCCCTCATGGGCCCTCCCTGAATGGGGGAGTCGGCCCCTCTCTAATCTGGATCCTCTGGACGGATGCCACGTCTGGACAGAATGTGCGTCCACGGCAGGGCTACATGCCTGCGGTCTCCTGGGTCCAGTGCTCTGCCAATGTGGCTCAACTGGCAAGGATCCCGGAGGATCCTACCCCCGAGAGGAGAGAGAGAGTGAGAGGAAGATCGTCGTATCTAACGACCCTAAAGTGCGCAGAGAGTTCATTGCTCGCGCGCACTCTGACCCCCTGGCTGGTCACCCCGGAAGGGACGGCACGGCTGCTATCCTGCGCCGCCGCCTGACCTGCCTGGCCTTCTCTGATTGCTGATGTGGCTGCTGAATACGTGTCTGGCTGCTAACCCTGCCAACGTAAGCCTGCCTCGGGAAAACCCCTTGGTACCGCTTCAGCCCCTTGAAAATTTCCTTCTGAACCCTGGGAGAGTGTGTCTATGGACTTCGTGTTCGGACTACCCCCAACTCAGGGCCGTGCCAATGACGGTGTCCTGGTGTTCGTTGATCGGCTGACCAAGATGGTCCACCTGGTGCCGTGCAAGGAGAAGGGCCTGGATGGGCGCAAGGCTGCTGAGCTGTTCTCCCAGACGGTTGTGCGGTTGCACGGGGTGCCCTTGTCCGTGGTTGCGGACCGGAACCTGCGTTGGACCGGCAGCTTCATGGAGACTCTGATGGCTAGACTTGGAACCCGGAGGAACCTGTCCTCTGCCTTCCACCCTGAATCGGACGGTCAGACTGAGCGGGTTAACAGAGTTCTGGGAGACATGCTCCGTAACTACTACTGTGACTCCCAATCTCAGGCCCAGTGGGATCGCTGGCTGCCCGCTGCCGAGTTTGCCACTAACAATGCTCGCAATCGCTCGACTGGAGAGTCGCCCTTCTACCTGAACTACGGATTCCACCTCCGCACTCCGCTGCTGCGTGAGCTAGGCGGCAGTGACCCTGATGCGCGTCGCTACCTTGAGACCTATGCGGTTCGCTTGGCTGCGGCCCGGCGGTGCCTACAGGAGGCTCAGGAGCGCGCTGTCGCCGATACTGACCGCCACCGCCGCCCTTCGCCGTTTGCGCCTGGGCAGCTGGTCTGGCTGAGCACCCGGAACCTGAACCTAAGCCCTGGCCCTCAGAAACTGATGCCACGGTACATCGGACCGTTCCCGATTACAGAGGACGTGGGGGGTCGGGGTGTTGCCTTCCGGCTCACCCTTCCCTCGAACTACGCGTTTCACGACGTGTTCCACGCCTCTCTGCTCAGGCCCTACTTCCCCTCCACTGATGGGGCCCCGTCAGGCCTTGAAGCCTACTGATCTGGTGTCGGAGGCTGCCCCTGTGGCGCCTCCGCCCCCGCCTGTGACTGCGGTGGATGCCGCCGGTCGACCTACTGCAGTAGTAGAGTCGATCCTGCGCCATGAGACCAAGAAGCTGCGCAATCGTGAGATGCACCGCTTCCTGGTCAAGTGGTTGGCTTGCCTCGAGAGGCAGCCTCGTGGGTGGCTGATGCCGCTCTCTCTGATCGTGCGCTGGTGGATGCTTACTGGGCATCTCAGCCCACGCCAATGGACTCGTCGTGAGTCTGTTGAGGACAACAGCTCCTAGAGAGGGGCGTGATGTTGTAGCGTGACCGGAAGGGCGCGCGACAGAAACTAGCGCGGGGATCCGTGGCTAGTGACGTGTCGAGTTCTCTCGGCACGGGAAGGTGTGACGGCCGCAACCGACACCCCGTCCCAGGCTCTTTGGGCTCTATCGCCGAGTCCCCTGAGCGTATACAGATACACCGCTATCGGAAGATAGGGGTGGCATGCGTACCGACGCTTAGAACCAGGGGTTACTGTCCCTACGGCTTCCCGGCCATGCGCGGGTGCCGTACGGGGCTCCCCCTTGAAAAGTCTTCGCCGGCTTGTAGTCGGACACTTCGGACGAGGCTAGCAAACCTCAAGCGTTGTGCGCCGGGTCATAACCGGCCTAAGACATTCGTTACGCTGACGCTAGACTCGCTATCCGACAACACCAGGCATAGAGCCAAGACCAGATAGTGCCCTGCCCTCGGCTCTGCCTACGCCTCCCTTTGACCTACTATTCGTCCTCCCACCTGCGACCCGCAGTGTCCAACAGCACCGTGGTCCCCTGCTCCACCCTCAATGCGGCTTGGGACGGCACCCAATGCCTGTGCGTCTACCCCAACGGCTTCGTGGGCGGACGGGCGTGCTGCTCGCAGGGCGGCGTGTACGATGCGGGCCAGAACAAGTGCGCCTGCGATGTGGGCCTCACCTGGAACGAGACCCAGAAGCGATGCATCTAGATTATTTAATACGTGTGCTGCCAGAGGGGCGGTGAGGGGATGATTTGGTGGAAGTTACTTCCACCAATAGGCAGGCCTCGCGCTTCGGGGCACCCCGCCCTGATGAGCTGACTCGATCTGTACTCGAGCCTTGTCCGGGGCATTCAAGCGGTCTGGAGCCTCATGCTGACGTACGTGTGTGTGTGGTGTGGGACAATGGGAGCGTAGCTGCGGGAAGGGTGTCCATGGCTGCCGCTCCAACGGGGCTGCATGGCGGGCGTGCGTAGCTCGCTTGGCGCCGACAGCTGTATGGGTCTCACGGGGCACGGAGGCGGAGGCGCTGGACGCATGGCGCGTGGTTGGTCGCACGTGCAATGAAGCATCAAGTCCTCCAATAGGGCCTGACACAGCAGGCATACAGAGGACCTGCACAAACAGCAGCGCCCAGCATCCCCAAATAAGGCGTTGCTTGGCGCATGCCCGTGCGTGCAACCACACGGTCCCCTAGGCGAGGCCCGATGAGGCTCCAGCTCATCAGCTCCAGCAGGCCCATTGCACGCCCCTGCTTCTTGTCCTCCCCGCTCTATCTCTAGCCCTTGCACCTGCCGTGCTCTCCACAGACCAACGGACCAAGCTACCCGCTAACCGCCTCGCTCTCCACCCACACGCCCGCCCAACTCCCGAGCCCCCTGCCTTACCCCCCACCCCCACCCACCCCCTACCCCCACCCCCATCCCCCCTCTACTTCTTCTTCTTGCCGCCCTTCTTGCCGCCGCCCTTCTTGCCCCCGCCCGCCTTGAGCGCCCGCCGCACCCTGTGCCCGCGCACCCAGGCCTGGATGATGACCGCCGCCTGCACGCGCCGCAGCTCCCGCATGTCCTCGAACTCGGCCCGCTCCCGCTCCTCAGCCACCTTGAGCTCGCGCTCCTTCTTCAGCGCCGCCTCCGTGTTGAACTTGTCCTCCGCGGTCTTGAGCGCAAGCAGGTCGCGCGCGTGCTGCTGCTTGAGGAGCTGGGGGGCGGAAGGGAGGGGGAAAGGGGGGCAGTGGTGTTACAGGCAGGTGCAGGCAAGTCGCGCGCGTGCTGCTGCTTGAGGAGCTGGGGGGGTGGATGGGGGGAGCGGGAGAAGGGAGGAGGAGGTGTTGGTAATTGAACGCCTACCGAATCAGCACTGGTCCGCAAAAGCTCGTTTGACTGGACACCGGACCTGGCCAGCACAAGGACAAGGCGGCCGGCCGTAACCCTCACCCCCCACCCCTTGCCCCTCGCAAGCAACACCCCTTCCCCCCCCGGAGGCCCCACCTCGAGCTCCTTCTCCCGTGCCGCCAGGTCCTCGTCGTGCTTGGACTGCCAGTTGACACTGTCCTCCTGCATCTGCTGGGCCACCTGACGCAGGAACTCGGCCTGGGGTGGGGTGGGGTGGGGTGGGGGGGGAGGGGGAGGAGGGAGTGGGGAGGAGGGATTGGGGTGTATGGGATGCACGACGAGGTGGAAGAGAGGGGCGGGACGGGGTGGGGGTGGGGGGGTGGACGGAGCGGGAGAGGATGGAGCACGGATGGGGAGCGGTCCCGGGTGCGCCCAGGCGGAGGACAAGGTAGAACCGGGTGAAACCGAAACCGTAACCGCCGCACCTGCGTTGCGTGTACGGCCTTCTCGATGTCGATCTGCTGCTGTACGAGGCCCAGCTCCTTGAGCAGGTCTTCGAGCTGCGTATGGCAGCGGGGCGGCGTACGTACGGTCAGCCCCATCCAGGCCAGCAGGTGCCTCCCGCTCCCAGAAACCTGCCCCACACGGGCGCCACGCGCCCGCAAACTCCTCCCCGACTCCTCCTCCTGCCTGCCTCCACCCCTGCTTCCCCCGCCATGCACCCCCAACTCTGTCTCCTGCCTCCCCCCTCCTCCCTCCACCCCCCGGTCGTGCCTGCGTGCGCTGCAGCCGCCGCTCGTGCTCGTTGCCCGCGCCCAGGCCCTTCTGCAGGTAGCGCGTAGACACCGCTGTGTCCATCTTGAGCCCCTTGAGCTGCTCCTTGAGCACCACCAGGCCCTTCTTCTTCTCCTTGACCTGCAGCGGGGGGGGGGGGACCAGGGCAGATGGAGCGAGGTATGAGCGGAGCGAAGCGAGCGGCCCCCAGGAGACAAACGACACCAGCGTTCGGGGCCCCACTCCATGCTGCACCTCCCCGATCCCCCTAATCGCGGCCCAGATCCCCGGAGCCCATCCTGCCCATTAGTCCGCTCCCGCCCATCTCCTCCCCCCCCACCTTCTCCTCACCCCGCCACCCACGAAACACACACGCTCCCTCCACCACGCCTCCCCCACCCCTCCCAAACTGCTCTTGCCCCCCCCCACCTTCTCCTCGTGGTGCAGCTCGGCCCTGCCACACCACCCACTAAACCCGCACGCGCCTTCTAAGCCCGAACCGCCCCCTCTCCCCCACACACCTTCTCCTCGTGGTCCAGCTTCTCCTCGCGCAGGTCGTTCCGCAGCTGCCGCACCGCCGCGGTGGTGTTCTTCTCGCGCTCAATGGTCTCCTTCATGGCCTGCGGGGGGTGAGGAGGGTGAGGAGGGGAGAGGCGGGGAGAGGGGGGTGAGGGGCTGCAGCTGAAGCGTGCGAGGGTGTGCATCACGTCAGGGGGCCTGAAGGGGAATTGGGGGAAGAGCGTAGCGCGGGAAGGAAGCGCGCGGAGCCCACGAAGGCAGCACCACGCTTCAAAAGACCCCCTCAAGCCGATCCCTCTCAACCCCACCCCACTCCACTCGACCAGCCCCGCCAGCCCCCTCCTCACCACCCCACCACCAGCCCGCCAGCGCATCACCACACCTATCCCACCACCGCCCCACCACCGCCCCACCACCACCCCACCACCGCCCCACCACCGCCCCACCGCCGCCCCACCGCCGCCCCACCGCCACCAGTCCCCACCTGCTCGCTGGCCTCCTGCGCCATGACGCTCTCCAGCAGCGGCTGCACCTTGCCGAACACCTCGATCTCGTTGAGGCACTGGGACAGGAGCAGCTGCAGCGCCTGGCGCTCGCTGGCCACCTGGGGGTTGGGGGGAGGAGGGGGGGGGTGAGGGGGACAGGTGGGGGAGGGGGGGGTGGAGGGTAGGAGGGCGGCAAGCAGGGGAGGGCAGGGGAGGAGGAGGAGGAGGAGGAGGAGGAGCGGATAATCCGGAAATGCCTGGGCGTTTGTGTGGCAGAGGCATGGCCGACCTCCTGGGCCGCGGCCTCGCCCTCCGGCCCAGTTCCCGACTGCGTCCATCCACGCTGTCAAGGTCCGGTCCAGGCGCAGCCGGCTCTGCCATTGCAACATGAGACAGCCCCTGGCTTCACACCCGCCCGGGCCTCACACAACTCCACCTGCTGCGAGGCTGCCCCCAGTCCTCTCCCCAGCTCTTTCCCCGCTTGCAGGAGAGGACTCAGCGAGGCGAGCGTCCCGCGTCCCCCGGCCCCTCCCTTCAGTCCCTCGGGGTCCCCTGCAGGCCAAGGCACCTCCAATGGGAGCCGCCACAGGGGCACCCAGCACAAGGGCCTCCGTGGCGCCATCCCAGCCATCCTGGAGGGCCCAGCAGGGCTGCAATCCCCCTCGGCTGCTCCTGCACCTGCCCCTGCTCGGGTCCCCCTCCGCAGAAGCACCCTGGCGCCGCGCCCCGGCCAGCCGCCGGGTGCCGCTTCGCCAGCTTGTAGGGGCTCAGGCCCCAGCGCGCCGAGAGTCCGAATGCCGCTTCGGCAGCTGGCGAAGGTTTCAGCGCAAGCGCCTCCGGGCATAGCCGGGGTGTGCGAGGCGGCTGGGCGCCGATCGCTCAGAGGCCTTCCCAGTGCTCTGTCTCGGACTCGAGGCGAAGGCACGCCGGAGAGCGCTCGCCGAGAGCTTGCCTTGCGGAGCGCCTGTCAGGCCGCCCCCGCTGCTGCCGCCTCTGCACTCTGGATGATCGACCGAGGACTGTCCAAGTCCAGCCCTAGCCCCAGCCCCAGCGGCCCAGCCCCCGCCCTCCCTCTGGTGCCTTGGGCCCAGTCCAGGCCCGGTCCGGTCCGGGGCTCCCCGGGTGCCATGGGCGGCTTCGACGCGAGGGATCCCATCCGCGAGGGGCCCCGGTAGCGGCCTGCCTCAGGGTGGCCCCCTCGAGTAGCTGCCTGGCCCCCCGTAGTGAGTTCTCTGGCAGGGGCCGGGGGACTCACTCCTGCAGGGCTCTGCCCAGCAGCTGCCAACCATCCCACCAGCAGGCCCTTTCTGTCCAGCCCTGCTGAATCCATACCCCCAGCCCCTTCGCACGGGGCCTTCGGCCCTCCACCGTACCTTGAGCATGTTCTCCGCCACGTTGGGGTTGTCTTTGAGGTTGCGGCAGAGCTGTTTCGTGCTCTGCCGCAGCGCCTCTGCGACCTTTTGGAGCTCGTTCTGCGCGTTGGAACGGGGGCGCGCGGGTTAACAGGGTGTGCATACACAACACTCCCCTTCTCCCCCCCGCTGCATGCTCCCCCGGGGAGCAGGAGCTTGCGCCCCTTGATCACTGAGTTTGAGACACTCGTGTGGCCCCCTTGCCTGGTTCTCCGTGAGCTTGGTCTTGTTGGGCTGGTGCCGGAGCACGTGCTGCAGCGCCACCAGCTCCTCGAAGCGGCTTTCGAGCTTCTTCTGCTCCGCAATCATCCGCGAGATTTCCTCGCCCACGCTTTGCGTCAGCTCATGAGCCTGCACCTTTGGGTCCACGGTAATCACGCCCACGAGCGCGAGCTTTTCCAGCGTCTGCTTGAGGATGGCGTATATCTGCGGGTGCAGTTTCGCAGTCCCCTCATCATCAACGAGCGTAAGCCGTAGACTGCAAGGCCTCGCAAATGTTCACTTGTGCTGCCAGGCTGCGTGGGCGGGGGCATGCCAAACTTACATGGGCGCCTTCCAACGGCGCTAGCTGGGCGCACTTCTCCGTAGCTAATCGCATGATTTCTGGCGGAATCTTGCCGCCGGTGTCCCCTATCCCGACCATCCTTGGTCTTCTTCGAGCTAGGGCCGCAACGGCAACGGCGAGGCCCCGCTCGGCCCGTTAACTATAAAGACTAATGTCAAGAAGCTTTCAAAGTGGTAGAAGAGAGGAAAGAGAGGAAAGGCGAAGGCTGCTCGAGAATCGGTCGCGGGGCCGCGTGTGCAAGCTTGAGGGCCAGGTGGTGATGTTGGAGTGCAAATGCTCGTGATCAATGGGCACGCTGAGTAGCAGCACAATTCTGGAGTCCGCGGGTGGAACCGGGGCTTCGGTGTCGCGACACGAGCGATGGCGCCACGCGCGTGCCGAAACCCAGCGCCCCGCCGCCCCCCGACCGAGCAGGGCTTGCCGGGAATCCGGGACCCCGCCACGGACCCTGTGTGCTGCTGTGCCTGCGGCTGGTCGGATGGGCCGGATCACGCCCCAGGACTGCCTGACGACTAAGGAGGGCATTGCGGACCCATCGGGACTAGACGTGTGGGGTTCTCTGCCGCCTGTTTCTTAACCCAACAGCCTCACCAAGGCATCACTGAAGGGCTTCATCGCCACCCCCCTTGAAACCCAACAGCGTCCACAAGGCATCGCTTGAGTCCCGCAAGCAACTATAAGCATGGCCTCATCCGTTGTCTACAAGCCCAGCCGCGCCCAGCCGCCAAAATCAGCCAGCCACTGCAGCCGCAACCGATGTACTGGTCATTGCGCTGTAAGACCCCGGCGCAAAATGCCGCGGAGGGCCTAGCACTACCTGAGTACACACACCGGCGCCACCATCGACCGAGCCTCACTCCAGGCCGCAATTCCAGTTCAACAGAATGGCTACTTCCGTATGCCATGCAGCAAGCGCACCGGCACCAGGTCACATGCATTATTCGTCAGCTAGGCTTGCACTAAACGTGCGGAATATGCAGTAGTCAGCGCAGCTTGTATGTACCAGTGTCAGTTGGCTCCCCCCTCCCCGTCTGCCCCCTCCCTCCACTGCAACCACCCCTGGCCGCAGTGCCCTCGAATTCCCTCCACTGGTTGTTTCGCTGCAGGACCCTGCCGCAGAGGCCCTGGCCTATCTGTGTACACACACGAGCACGACCACCCAGCCCACCCCTGGCCGCAGTCTGGCGCGTTTTTAACTTCAGCATAGTGGGTACTACCGTATGCCATGCAGCCTCGCACCGCTAGCACAAGGCCACGTGCATTCTACGACTTTAACTCCACGTGAGATATTGACAGTGGTCACAGCAGAGCAGCTTGCGTACGCCTGATCAGTTCTAGTCATTTCGTTCTGGCTCCTCCCTCCCCGACCGCCCCCGCCGCGACCGCCCCCGCTGCCGTGCTGCCGCCGTGCTCCCGCGCGCATGCCTTGCTGCAGTACGCCCCTCCACCACAGCCGGGGTAGCGCCGCAGCTCCCGCCCCGCCTCGCTGTCGCCGTCCAGGCAGATGCAGGCGGGGTTGGCGCAAGCCGGCAGCTGGCACCGGACCGACTCCAGGGGCGGCAGGGGCCGCCAGCGCCGCACCCACCCGACCTCCTCCACGAGTCCAGGGTCTCCCTCCTCGTCCGCAGCCGCCCCTAGCTCCGCCAGCTCCCGCTCACAGCCGGGGCCGCCGCCCTGCGCCCACCGGCTGAGCACGGCTGCTAGCCGCACCGCCAGTGCCTCTGCATGGGGCCACCCGGCCTGGCCAAGCTTTGTCCCAAGCGCCTCCACCGCCTCCGGACGCCAGGAGGAGGCCGTCGCGTTCCCCACGGCGCCCGAGAGGATGCCGCCTCCGCCCTCGTGACCTCCCTCTGGCCTGGCGGTCGCTCGGCCGCCGGAGCCCGCTGCGGCCTCCGCGGCTGCGCCCCGGGCAGTCGCCCGCGCCACCTCCTCCGGAGCTGTGAGGGCCACCAGAGCGCAGGCGCGGATGAGGCTGGACGTAACCGCCTTGTTGCCCGCCGCCTCCTCCGCCGTGTCCAGTGCGGGATCCCACACCTCCGCGGCGCGAAGCAGGGACCCCAGCAGGGGCACCACGACCACCTCCTCCTGCAGGAACCGCCGCCAGCCGCCGCCGTCGTCGGTGTCACCGGTTTGGCCGCAGTCGCCGCCAGGACCGTCGCCGCTGCCGCTGGCCCCGCCGCCGCTGGCCCCGCCGCTGCCGCCATCGCTGGGAGCGGAAGCGGCATCCTCGGGGGTGGCCGCCGGCCGGTCCCCGAGCAGGACCTGAATCCACATAACCATGGGACCGCCGTACATCCGCAGCGCGACCATCCGCTCGCGCACGTCTTGCGGCGTGAGGCTCGCCCGCGGCCCGCCGCCCGCGAACGCAGGCAGCGCCTGCACCCGTGCCGACAGCGGCGGCAGCCACTGGGCGGCCGAGGAGAGGAGCAGCCGCTGCAGCTGGGGGTGCCCGAGCGAGGGCTGGGGGCCGAGGTAGGCGGGGCACCGGGCGTACGGGAGCGCGATGGCCGAACACGCCGCCGTCGACACCCGTCCCTCGCTGCCAGGCCCCTCGCTGCACCGCAGCAGCTTGGCGAGCGTGGTGACTAGGGCGGCGGCCTGGGTGGGGTCTCCGTAGGCCAGGAGGCGGGCCAGCAGGCCGTCGCAGCGGCGGTGGGGCTGGAGCAGCTGTACCGCGAGGTCTGCATCGCGCCCGTGCGGCGCCTGCCCCGCGCGGCGCAGCAGGCGCTCCAGGCAGGGCAGCAGCCCGGCCGCCAGCGCCGCCGGGAGGGGGGCCGGCGGCTGGGCTGGGAGCATGCCTGGGGGGCGGGCAGGGTGGGGAGGAGCGGGTGAAGGAAATCGTTGCCAAGCAGCGCCAGAGAGCGTCTGAGAAGGGCCAGACCTGTGAGGCAGACTGCCGGGCCCTGGCACCCCGTCCCACTCACCACCAGAGTCCACCTCCGCTGCTGCCGATGCTGTCAGTGGGTCCCATAGGCTTGCCAGGGGCCCACGTCCGTGTCGGCGCTGATGAGGCGCTCGATGCACCGACACGCCGCCACCAGCACCACCCAACGCTCCGCGCACGCGCGGCCGGCCCAGCCCTGCGCAGCGGCTAGGGCCTGCTCCGAATCCAGGAGGGCATTGAGCCCACAGAACGATGTGTAGAAGGAACCGGCCAGGCCCTGGCGTGAAACGAGCGGCTGGAGGGGCGAAGGCATCAGTCCGCTGTTGTCGCCGCCCTCTTGCGCGGGCTCTGGCGCGTGCGCCTCGCCCGCCCAGGCGTGGGCAGACGCAAGCGCCCAGCGGCATAGGCGCAGGAGGAGGGACGCGGTCGGGGCGGGGGCCGGCGAAGCCGGAGGCCGGGGATGCGGCTGGCTGAGGCCGATGAGGCAGTTGATGAATTGCTGCACCACCTGGCCCGCAACATCCTGCCTGCACGCGGGAAGAAGACGGGCACCGAGAGGGCTCTCGACACAGGCGCAGTCCAATCCTCATAACCGCACAAGAACAACCGGTGCGTCACCATAGGGACAGCAGGAGACAGAGGAGCTGCTGAGGATACCAACGGGCACCCGATACATGCCGGGAACAGGCCCCAAACATACATTCAGCAAACGCAAGCCCTTAAGCACCCACCTGCCGTGCAGTCTCCGTGCATCCCTCGCCGCGGCACTGGTGGCAGAGTTCTCCGCCAGTACTGGCATAGCTTGGAGCAGCTCCCCCGGCAGCCCGTGCGAGGGCCCCCCATCCGCGAGGCACAACGCTGCGAGCCCGGCCGTCAGCGTCAGGTGCAGCGCGCAGGGGCCAGACATGGCAACGCGAAGCTTTGCGGCCGCGGCGCCGCCGCCACAGGCGGGGGTGTCGGGCAGCTCGACCGCCATTCCAACGACACCGTTGAGCGCGGCAGTGCATGCATACAGCAAGCCTGCACACTGGTTGTCGTCGAGGGCCTGGTCCTGGGCCCGGAGCTGCTCCTGGTCCTGGGCCTGGGCCCGAGCCTGGGCCCGGGCCCGGGTGGCCACTGACACGAGCACTAGTCGAGCCAGGTGCTTGAGGATTCCGCTGTCCGCCACGGCGCCCACAACCTCGCCCACAAACACCCGCTGGGCCACCGCTAGACGCCGCTGCTCCTTGCTAGCAGACGGCGCCGCGGGCGCCTGTGCGCTTTCCACCGTGAAGAGGCCGATGTGGGTCAGGCCCAGGACCAGTTTGCCGATGGAGGTCACCGCCGAGCACATGTCTCCAAGGTCCGGCGCGGGCCCCCGGGCCCCGGGCGCTGCCCCCGCCGCTTCGCCAGTCCCGCCACCCGTCTGCACGCTGTCTGTGAAAGCTGCAACGGCACGGGCCAGGCTCTGGAGGGTCTGCATGCGCAGGATGGCGCGCAGGAAGGCCAGCGGGCCCTCCGCTAGCGGCTGGCGGGGTACCCGCAGCACACACTGTGAGGCCAGGTTGACCGCCGCCAATCCGAACCGGCGCCTTGCGTGGATGAGTGCTCTCCCCAGTGCTCTCGGGGCTGGCCAACCAGCGAGCCCCAAACGCCAAGCATCGCGCGATGCCGGTCGCCGCCGGGGCGTCGGACAGCAGCGCTGCCGTTGCGTGTGCTTCAACGAGCTGTAGCTGCAGCACTAGTAACTCCAGCATATTGGTCAGGGCGTTGAGCGTCTTGAGGTCCGCAGAGGCGATGTTTGCCGAAACCAAGGCCAGTACACGCACAGCCCGGAGGCGCTCGTCAATTTGGTCCATGATAGCATATGCCGAACAACCAAAGCAAGCTGGTCTAGGTCTAGGTGGAGAGGACCTGCATGGCGCCTTGAGCTTGAGCACTCTAGACGTCTAGTGCGCGAGCAACTAGGCGCGGTGCGGATATTGATGGTGTTACAGCTCGCTTGTGGCCTCTGCAAGTCTTCATCATCTGAGGCCCCGCCCACGCGCCCGACGTCCCCCGCCCAGCCCCCCCAGGATTCGCCCGGCTCGCCGCATCGGTGATGCAGCCGCCCACTCCCCACATCAACTCCTCCACCCCCGGCGCCTTCATCCCAGCAGCGCCTCCGCCACGCGCTCCTGCTGCTCCACCACCCGCCGGTGCCGAGCCACCACGTCATCCCCCTTGCCGCCGCCGCCGCCGCCCTGGCCGCTGCCGCCGCCCACTTGCCCAGCCGCCACGCGAGCCTGAGGCACCAAGAGGCGGACACGCAGGGCGGTACGACAGATGAGGAGGGGGGTGCGTGCCGGAGCAAGCACGCAAGCCAACGCGTGTAAACGCAATGTGCGCTAGCTGCGTGCTCGATACGAGGATTACTAACAAGGAATCGGCAGCCCTGCTCACCTGCAGCACCAGCCCGAGCCGCTCCAAGACGTCCAGCATCTGCAGGGACGAGGCGTGGAACGGGTTACTCAAGTCAAGCAAAATTGCAAGAGAAAGAAAGGAAGATAGCAGCACCGACCATGAAGCGGCGCGGTGGGCTCCCCTCCCAGCCTCCTCACACACCGCTAGCCCCAGGGCCGAAGGCTCCCACCCAGCCACCCATCTCGTCCGTGGCTTCCCCCTTCAAGCCTGACCGCCTGCGGTATAGCCCTGGCTCCACCCCAGCCCCCCCCCCCACCTGCAGCTGGGCCTCCACCAGCAGACCCGCCACCTCATCCGACGTCACGCCCTGCGGCAGCTGCCGCCGCCCCGAGGCCACCGCCTGGGGGGGGGGGTGAGTGGGTGGATTTCGGAGCATTGGAGAGTGAAGGAAGAGATAGAGCGGCGGGGTGAAGGGGGCAGGTGCGGGCGGGGAGGCGTGCTGGGAGGTGGGAGCCAGCAGGCCCACACGCAGAGGCCGCGAGACATGGTGAGTGTGCGGGGCGGGCCAGAGGCACAGAGGCATCCTCACGCGCCACACCCACAGCAGTTCCTCAGAGCAACCCCAGCAGTAGCCCAACCTCAACCCCCAAGGCCCCAGCCGCACCTGCAGTAGCTCCCTTCCGGCGCCCGTGGCTGCCTCGAGCGCCGCCACCGCCGCCTCCAGCCGCCGGTCGGCCAGTGCCAGCTCAGCAACGGGCTGCGCCGGCGGCCGCGGGTGCAGCGGCGCCGCCGGGGCGCCGCCGTCGGCGCCGCCAACCGCCGCCGCCGCCGCCGACCCAGATGGACTCCCGATGGCGGCGGAGCCCGGAGCGGCCTTGCTGCCGCCGCCAAAGGGCCACCAAGAGGAGCCGGAGGCGGCGGCGGCGGAGGGTTTGGCTGGTGCGGAGGCGGAGGTAGAGGGTGACGAGGAGGAGGGGCCGGAGGAGGAGGAGGGCGAGGAGGAGGATGGGGCGGGGGCGGAGGGCACGGAGGGGTCCCCAACGCCGGCCAGCGTGGCCACGAGCTTGGCGGCGGCACCCAGGGTGTGGGCGGCACGCAGGCGCTTGATGACCCTGGGGAGGGTAGGAGGGGGCAGGGGTTTGTCAAGAAACTGAAAGGTGGGGCTGGGCAAATCGCCCTCGTTCAACCAGAGCCACGGCGGCCTCTCCGCGTCCTTGCATGAAAGGCATGAAGCGCCGCCCAACGCCCGCGCAGCTCACTTGTCAGGGGGCGGGCCCGAGAACATGCTCCCCTTGCTGCCCTCCTCCGCCACCGCAGTCGCCACGCGGGTGGCCGCCTCCGCGTGTTGCAGCGCGCGCAGCGCGGGCCCGGGGCCGCCCGAGGCGTCAGCGCCCCCGGGGGAGCCCGAGGCGGGGGACACCTGCGCGGCCGTCAGCTCCAGCTGCGGGAGGCAAAGGGGAGGGGGAGGGGGGCAAGTGAGGAGGGGAGGAGGGCAGGAGGCTGGTCGGGTGTGGAGCGCACAGCCGTGGTTCCAGCAGGCTACCCTACTTTCCAGTCCCTGCCCGAGCCCGCCCATGTCCCACCCCTGGCCAGCTTGGCCGCCGACTGGTGCCCGCCATGCCACTTTCCAGGCCCCTTGATACCGCCCGAAAGGTGTCAATATACACCGGTTTCCCGCTCCTCCACCCCCTTTCCCCCCCGCCCCCACCGTGGCCAGCTTGACCTCCGAGTTGGCCACCACCAGGGCCCCCTCCCCGAACAGCTTGCGACGCGCCGCCAGCGCCTCCGCGGCCGCCTCCGCCGCCTGCGCCGGCCGCCCCGCCGCCATCAGCGCCTCAATCAGGGCGTCCTGGAGGAAGGGGGAGGGGGGAGGGAGAGCGCGGGGTGCGTTGGTCGGGCCAAGCCTCGAGGAGCCCTGGAGGAGCGCTGACGCCCAAGCCCTGCGCCTGGCGCACAGCACGCACAGCCCTCCACGCAGGGCCCAGGCTGCCACGGCCGGCCTTCCTGGGGCGCAGGGCCGGCCGCGACCCAGGTCCCTTCGGCCCAGACCTCTGAACCCCCACCACCCCTGCGGCCCAAGCCGCCACAGCCCAGGCCCCTGCGGCTGCCCCTCCTCTCCACACCTGCAGCGCCGACGCGGCGGCCGGGTCGTCGCCCCGGTCGGCCGCCAGGTGCCGCACCGCCCGCCGCAGCGCCGCGGCGGCGGCGGCGGGGCGGCCGTCGGCGGTGTGGGCCTGCGCGATCTCCGACAGCCAGAACAGGGCAACGTTGAGCTGCACCTTCTCTGCGGGGTAGGGTCAACGGTAGGGGCGTCAAGCAAAGCTGATGGTGCACCTCCCCTGGCAGTCCCTGCCGTCCCCCAGAGATGGTACCCATCAGCATCGTCCAGGACCGCCACCAGTTTAGAGTGCCAACAGCCAGCGGTGCGTGTGTGCGACCCTGCACATGTCGTGTCCCTTCCGGACCGCACTGCTGCCCAGCGACGGTACCCACCCGCGTCCTCCAGGATGGCCACTGCGTCCTCCATCATGCCCACGCCCTCGGCCCGCGCCTTGGCCCCGGCGGGGCCCGGCGGCGCCGCCTTGCGCCGCAGGTGGCCAAGCGCGTACAGCGCATCGCCGTACATGAAGTGCCGCGTGCCGAACATCTGCAGCCGTAACGCCAGCACGCGCTCCATGGTGGCGATGGCGGTTGGCAGGTCGCCCTTGGCCTGCGGTTAGGATGGAGTTGGTTGGGCGGTTGGTTGCTTGGTTGGCTGGAAGTCAGGAGCTGGGACGCAGTACAGCACGATGTACGGCAGCTGCTCGTACCTCGTACGACAGCGCCAGGTTGTGCAGGGCGGACACGTAGAGCCAGTGCTTCTCCCCGAACGTCGTCTCCAGTAGCTCAAGCGCCTGAGGCGGGGCGGACAGGATACAGTCTCGGGGACGCGTTGGCACCCGGCCCCTTGCAATAGAGCCCAGGATGGCTGGGGGGGGCCGTCGGGGCTGACATCTCCCTGACCTCGTCCCAGCGACTGTCCCAGCGCAGGAGGCCCAGACGGGTGCCGCTGCCGCACGCCCACGGCCGTCCCCAGCCCCGCTCCCCTCCCCCCGTGACCCCAGGGTCAATGGTTTGCTGCCACACCGCCGTACAGCAATAACGCCAAGCACCTCACGCCACACGCCGCACATCACACGCAGCACACCGCACGCACCTCCCTGCACAGCGCCTCGGCCTCCGCGTGCACCTCCCCACGGCACCACCCCTGCCGTACAGCCGTACATCACCACGCACCTCCCTGCACAGCGCCTCGGCCTCAGCGTGCACCTCCCCACGGCACCACCCCTGCCGTACAGCCGTACATCACCACGCACCTCCCTGTACAGCGCCTCGGCCTCCTCGAAGCGGCCCGTGTTGCGCAGGAACTCGGCCAGGTTGTTGCGCGTGGAGGCCAGGTGCGGGTCGCCCGCGTCGAAGCCCAGCTCCGCCTCCGCCACGGCCTCGCGGAACTTGGCCTCGGCCTGCTGGTACCTGAGGGGTGGGGAGAGAGGAAGAGGGGTAAGGGGAGGGAGTGCCTCAGCAGGGCGTGAGGCGAAGCCCTTCCGCGGGCCGTTCAGTACTCGTCCAGCAGGTCCATCCACTCACTGCCCCCCCGTTCTAGTACCGTGCTGCGGGAACAAGCCCGTGCGCAAAGCTCCCTACCGACCCGCCGCTCCACTCACTTCCCCGCGTTGTAGTACTCGATGGCAGCCTTGCGTGCCAGTGTCATCTTGGCGGTGTGCTCGTTGGTGACGGGGTCGTAGTCCAGGGGGTGGCGGGCGGGGTCGTCCTCGGGCAGGGGGGCGGCGGGCTGTGGGTGTGGGGGCGGGGAGGGGGTGCAGGGAACAGGTGGAGAGGGGAGGGAAGGGGGAAGACGTGGAGCGTCGGGGCGCGTGAGGGGTGGCGGGCGGGGTCGTCCTCGGGCAGGGGCAGGGGCAGCGGACCGGGGAGATGGGGACAGGAGGAGAGGGGGGGACGGGATGAGTCATGGCAGGGGCGCCTTCTGAGGGCAGAAAGTGCTGTGGCCCTGCACACGCTCCGTGTTGGCGTGTACTGTCTTTGTGCCCACTTCGACGGAAGGGATCGTACTACCCCGTCGTACGTGGGGAGGTGGTGTACGGGAAGAGAGGGGAGGGGAGGGGGATGAGTCATGGCAGGGGAGGCTCTACCAGCGCAGTTCGTGGCTGTGGCCCATGCAAGCTGTGCTGGCGTGCACCGTGCTTATGCGCTTTTTGACGGAAGGGCCCCCGATACTACCCCGTGCTGCCGCAGCTGGTGCATGAAATAGAGAGCGGAAAGCTCTTACCGGCTGCGCGGGGGAGTCCGCCAGGCTGGTAGCGGTGCTGGCGGCGGCGGCAGCCAGCAGCGCGGCAGCCCAGCCTGGAGGCAATGGACAACACACCGCGGAGGGGACGAATTCAGATTTGGGAACGGCTTCCTGCCCACGTGCTCTGTGGTCATCGACCCATGAGCACAGCAAGCGCAAGCAGACAAGGTGCTGAGCATATGGTCATGAGGAAGGTAGAGCAGGTTCCAGAAAAGGTGGTGAGGCGGGGTGCTGCTCGCCGGAGGGAGCGGCGGATGACACCGTCGACAAGCCCAAACAAGCGGCCCTGTCTCCCCGTAAGGAGCACTCCCAAGACCCTGGGGGCGCCCATCGAAGCCCAACTTCTCCCCCAGTCAGAGATACGGGTGAGGTTGCCCTTAGCCTAGTATGGGCCACCTCGTGTGGGACGTACCGGTCCGCGACGTGGCCTGCCCCCCGCTCGTGCCGCCGGTACCGGCGGAGGCCCGCGTCGCTGCCGCCCAGCGACCTTCAGCGCCAACGCCATCGCTCCGCAGAAGCGCCACCGAGCTATAGGATAGCGCTTGCTCCGCAGCGCCAGCACCTGCGCAGCGCTGCTGGACCGCGCCAATCAATCGACACGCGCTACGTGCACGATACATGATCACAGTAGCTCTCGTAGCGATTCAGTTCCCGGTATGCAAGTATACAAACGTATTAAGACAGAAGAGGCGTGAGGCGTCACGCAATCATGTCGGCACTCGCGGCATCGCGCTCAGGCCAGCGGACAGGCCGAATCCGCGTCGACTACCAGCACCAGGCATATCGTCACCTGGCAGTCCGCGATGGGGGTTCTAACAGATGATGACCCCACGACCCATCCATCACCGGAACCACGGACCCATCCACGCGACCCATGCCCGCGCCTGGTTGTCAACCCTGAACTCCCCGGTATCCCTGCCCAGTCCCCAGTCAGCTGCTCCTTCCCCCAGCTGGCTGCCCTTCCCCTACAGACCGGAATCCCTGCAGGCCGGATGCCTAGATATGGATTGGCGTGCGGCAGACATGATTACAAGGGGCTTCAAGCTAGGGAGGAGCTACAATAACGGGCTGCCGGCGGTGCGTGGTCGGAAGGGTTGACTAGCCCAGGTGGCCGGGAAGGGTGGGGTTTGACAAGAACAGGAAGGGCGGGGGCATCAACCACGAGCACGGTGTGGGAGGGCGTGGTTGACCGGCCCCCGACGGGCCTGCGCAAGTGCGCATCCCCTTCACGCCGTCCCCTCGGCCCCCCTCGTTGAATCGCCATGAGGCCCGTGGCAGAGCGTTTTCGAGCATCACCCGCCGGGATGGCGGGGTAGGAGCGTGGGCGCAGGTGGTGGGGCATCACCGTGCTTCCTTCGGCTGTATTCCCGCTTACCGCTCACACCCTCCACTGTATTAGTCTACACAGTGAGAGCCACCGATCACATCTTCCCGTGAAGCCTCGGCAGACAACCGGGCTTGGGGCATCCATCCAGCGAAGCACGCATGGTCGTCTAGGAACTGAATAAAACTAGAACGCGACTAGAAGTGAAGTAGCGAAGGCGGAGAGCGGGCGGAGCGCGGGCGTCACGGAGCGCTTCTGCCGGAAGCTTACCTCGGTGGACTGTCGCACGATCAGCAGCTTGGGTGCTCTTCCATAGGTCAGCCACCGGTCTCGGGCGTCCCGGCGGGCTGAGCGAGCATGGACAACAAGCGCATGCGCGACGCGTATGAGGCCGGGACGTATGGCGGGGGCTATGGTAAGCATATTCAAAGATCATGCGATGCCATGGGAGAGGTTGAGAGGGTCTTGGCGACTGGAGGCCACCCATCCATGCCACCCAGGGGAGGCACTTACTGCTTGGTAACGGTTTGGAGGCTGCGTCCGTCACGGGGTGGGCGTCGGGTGGGATCGATAGGGGCTGGGAATAGAGGCCGGGGGGTGGGTGACCTGGGGTGAAATGGAGGCCGGACGGGGTTGGCCCCGGGCACTGCCGGGAGGGAGTGGCGGAGCTGGCACCACACCCCCGTTGTTGGGCAACAGCGGTTGGGGTTCTTGAGACTGCACTCAGGGGTACGTACCGGTGGTGGGCAAGTGGATGCGGGGCGGGGGCTAGTCCCAGGCACTGACTGCAGGTCGCCCGGCGGTCGTGGCTTCCTGGTGTCATGGGCGATAGGCACAGCGGGCACAGCGGGTGGGGTGATCGGGGCCGGAGGGATACCCAAGAATTTTTAAGCGAGGCTTCGGGTTGCGGATGCATGGTCGTGTCATGGCCCTCGGCAAGGCGGGCCGGGGTTCAGGCCGGGGGGGGGCCGGGGCTGGGGGTACGCGGCTGCTGTGCACGAGGCATGAAGGGTCCTGCACGGGCGGGTCGTCACGCGGCCTGCCTCCCCTCCGCCTCCAGATATGGGGTTCAAGCAGCTCCGTCCCAACGACATGGCGGTGGGTGCGAGCGGGCAGCGGGGGCGGTGGGGGTGAACAGCTGGGATGAAGCGGGTTGGGATGAGGCGGGGATACCCACCGTATGCTGCAGGGCGAGGGGTGGCCGGGCGAGCGGGATGCCTGACGCCAAGCTGGCAGGGTGGGCCGCAAGAAACGCAAGGTCTGGGGGCTGAGGGCTGGCTGAGGGCTGGGGGCTGGGGGCTGAGGGAGTGTGGCAAGGGCAGTGCGAGGGCTGGGCAGCGCGGGGCTCGCGCGAACCTACGGGCTCCGCTGCGGTTGGGTGGGCGCGGCGTGTCGGGTGGGGAGCATGGGTAAGTGCGCATGGCCACGGCGTAGTGCACGCGCAGTGAGGCTACCCAGCCCTACATGGTGTGGGTTCGGGCTGAGGGCTGATTCTGGGTTGAGGGCTGAGGGCTGTTCCAGGGCTGAGGGCTGAGGGCTGAAGCCAGGCTGCTCCTGGGCTCTCGGACGCTTGCAGATGTACCCCCCCAACTACGGCGGCTATCCGGGCGGCTATCCGGCGGGATACGGTGAGTGGAGGGCCCTGGGCCGTGTGGATGCTGTTGCTGTTACTGCGGGCTGTTTGCGGGCTTCAAGGGGGTGACAGCTCGGGTGAAAGACGGTTGGGACGGAAGGGGCTGGGGCCTGAGAAGGGGATGAAGGTATCGGGCTGGGGTGTGGGCCTGCCAGTCTGTCGGGTGTCATGGGACTCGCACACGATAGCGTGAGGGCGAAGTACCAGTCATGGGCTGCAGGGGCGGCAGGCTGTGGGGGCGGGCGGGGGCTGGCATGACGAGACCTGCACAGCACTGCGGGTGCGGGCTGGCACACCGATCTGCATGAGTCACGATTGCTGGCGCGGGGGTTTGCATGATGAGATCTGCATCGTTGTGTAGCCAGAGTACCTGGGCAGGTGTCACGGGGACGGCGGCGCTGTGCCAACGCATCTACACGTCTCCCAACCGACACAACCAACACATGCCGTTTTGCAGGCATGCCCCAGCAAGGGCCCGGCGCTATGGGGCAGCAGGGCATGGCCATGGGGGCCATGCCGGGCCTGGGAGGGCCCGACGCGGCCCCGGGCAGCATGATGGCGGCCGGGGGCCTGGCTGGGCCCCAACAGGGCCCGGGTCAGGGTATGATGCAGGCCGCCGCGGGCCTGCAGCAGGGCATGGGCCTGGCTGGGCCTGGCATGCAGTCGCCGCCTGCGGCTGCCGTTGGGCCCGGCATGCAACAACAGCAGGTCCTCCCGCAACAGCAGCAGATGCTGCAACAGCAGCAGCAGCAGCAGCAACAACAACAACAACAACAGCAGCAACAGCAGATGGGAGCTAGCTCCAGCATGGCTGCGGCGCTGGCGACGCTGAGTCAGAGCCAGCTGGCAAATCTGTCTGGGCTGCTGGGCAACGGTGAGCATGGGGAGGGTGGGGGCAAGGGGCCCGCTAGGTCTCCTGCGTGGGATGGGAGGGAGTCGTGCAGGGGAAGGGGCTCAGCTGGGACCCTGGGGCTCAGGATGGGCTGCTCGGTTACGCGTAACTGTCCGGGCGAAGAAGAAGTTTGTAGGAAACACCTTATGGGAAGAACAGGGGGGGCAGGGGAAGGGGGCTTACATGGGTAGGCTGGGACAACGGAAGGGATGATGAGGCGGCCAAGGCCATAGACGCACAGCGAGGGCAAGCACCTGGAAAGGACAAGCAAGCTATGTGTCATTCTGAGCGGATACGATGTCAGATCTTGGCAGGTTACCAAGGCAGCAAGCAGCTGTCAGGGGACATGTCGGGAGGAAGGCCTGGGATGGGGTGGAAGAGGGCCACTGGGCGAGGGCTCCAAAGGGCCAGGCAGAGGGCCAGGAAGGGCAAAAGAGGGTGCCGATGGGGAGGGGACTCAACGCAACGCGAAAGCCTACGAAGCGAGGGGTATCGGCGCACCAGGGCTGAGCAGGGCGTAGGACAACACAAGGGACAGCCAAAGGGTTCAGTACGGCAGCACTCCCGCCAAGGACTCGTGTTGCCCGTGTTCGCTCTGGGGGCATCCGCGCAGGGCAAATGGCGTCGCAACCCTCCCAGGCCAGCATGCCTCAGCAGGGCAGCATGGGCGGCATGGGCCTCGGCCCCCAGCAGCAGCAGCAGCAGGCAGGGTCCATGGGCCCACAGCAAGGCATGGGCCTGCAGGGGGGCATGGGTCAGGCCCAAGGCATGGGCGGCGGGCCCACGTCGGGCCCGGGCGGGGCCATGGGCATGGGCCCGGGTGTCATGGGGCAGCAGGGCATGGGCATGCAGGGCCAGATGCCCCCACAGGCCGCGGCGCAACAGCAGGCGCAGATGGGGATGGGCGTGGGTATGGGCGGGCAGCAGCAGCAGGGCGGCTACTACGCTCAGCAGCCCCAACAGCAGCAGCCCATGCCGGACCCTCAACAGCAGCAGCAGATGCAGGCGGCGGCGGCGCAACAGCAGATGGGCGGAATGCAGGGCTACGGCCAGCAGTCGCAACAGCAGCAACAGCTGATGCAGCAACAGGCGCAGCAGATGCAGCAGCCGCAGCAGCCGGACCCCATGGGGCAGGGCGGCGGCATGCAGGGCGGCCTGGGCCCGGGGGCCATGCAGGGCGGGATGCAGCAGCAGCAGCCGCAGCAGCAGGGGATGGGGGGAGGCATGGGGCAGGGCGGCATGGGCCAGGCGGGGATGGGCGGCATGGGGCAGCAAGGCGGTATGGGCCAAGGCGGTATGGGGCAGCAGGCGGCGATGATGGGCCAGGGGCAAGGCGGCATGGGTCAGATGCAGGGCCAAGGCATGGCCATGGGCCAGGGGATGGGCCAGGGGATGGGCGGCATGGGCCAGGCCTCGTCGGCGGCAATCCCCAACGCACAGCAGGGCGGTGCCCAGGCCGGCCGGGGCCCCGCCCAGGCCCAGCAGGGCCCGGCCCAGGCCCAGGCGGGCCCGCAGGCCCAGGCCCAGCTGCCGCCGCTGCCCGCCGACGCCACCGCCTCGCTCTACCTGGACGCCCTGCCGTCGGACGTGACGCGGCGTGAGATGGCCCACATCTTCAGGCCCTACGCCGGATACAAGGTGCGAGAAGACGGTCGGAGATCTCGGCTGATTTCCGGTGCTGACCTGCCCTCAACCCGGGTTCCAGCTGTGGGGGCAGAAACCTGCCCGGTGCCCGTACCTTCCCTCCGGCCCTTGCATCCTCACGCCTTGCCCTCCCCTGCCCTCTCTCTCCCCTCCCTCAGGGCCTGCGACTGGTTGTCAAGGATCAGCCCTCCCGCCCCAACGACAAGATCGTGCGCTGCTTCGTGGACTTTTCGGATCCGCACGCCGCCGCCGCCGCCAAGGCCGGCGTCAACGGCTACCGCTTGGACCCGGAAGCCGAACAGTCCACCGTGCTGCGGCCCGTGTACGCCCGGCCGCCCAAGGAGCCCGCCAACCGCCTCAACCGTGGCGGGCCCGGCGGGGGCCAGACCGTACTGGACCCGCCGCGGATGGGCCCGGGGGCCCAGGGCGGGCAGGGGCAGGGGCAGGGGCAGGGCGGCGGCATGCGGGGTGGGCAGGGGAACGGTGGAGGCGGCGGCGGCGGTTCGTACCTGGACGGCGGGTACGGAGATGGGCCGTACATGGGTGGCGGTGGAGGCAGCGGCGGCGGCGGCATGGGGCCGGGCCAGATGGGGCAGGGTATGGGCATGGGCATGGGGCAGGGGCAGATGGGACAGGGGCAGATGGGGCAGGGGCAGATGGGACAGGGGCAGATGGGGCAGGGGCAGATGGGACAGGGGCAGATGGGACAGGGGATGGGCCCGGGGATGGCGCAGGGGCAGATGGGCCCAGGCGGGTACATGGAGGCGGGTATGGGCATGGGCCCGGGCATGGGCATGGGCGGCGGTCCGGGCATGGGCGGCGGCCCAATGGGGCCCGGCATGGGCCCTGGACCGGGCATGGGTCCGGGCCCGGGCATGGGCGGACCAGGTCCTGGGATGGGCCCAGGGATGGGGCCGGGCATGGGGCCGGGGCAGCGCGGGCCGGGGCCGGCGGGCATGGGCGGCCGGGCTTCGGGAGAGCTGAGGGGCGGGCTCGAGCCCATGGGGCCGGGCGGGATGATGCGGGCGCGGGGTGCGGGAGGCGGCCCGGGGCAAGGTCCCCGGAGCGGTGGCGGACCGGCGCCAGGGCCTGACTTCGGCGGCCGGGCCATGCCGCCGCCCAACGCGCGGGGCCCGCCCGGCGGCGGCGCCCGCGGCGGGCCCGGCCCGGGCCCGGGGCCCATGCAGGGCCGGAACATGGGGGGTGGCGGTAACAGGGGCCCCCGTCGCTGAGAGGACGGGACTTGTTTGTGGTTAGGGCGGAGAGTAGAGAGATGCTGGACCCACGGCCAAAGTAGGGCAGAAGACCTCGTTGCCATGAGACCATCGACCGCGGCGCTCGGCGGGAGGGCAGGCGTAGAACTCAAGGGCAGCGGCCTGAGCACGCACACTGAATCAAGGTTGTTGGTGGGCGCATTTTGCGAACGGGGGCTGAACAGTCGAGACCAGCCAGAGCAGACGAGGCCGGCCGGACGGAGGTTGAGAGCTGTTGTGGTTGTGGCAAGGGGCGCGAGGGCATGAACGGCGGGTGCCCCTGGGACACGGGGTTCCCGGGAAGCGACGGAGCTGTGTTTACCGGTCATGGGAGCGGGACAGCATGGGCGAGGAGGTGGATTGCTGGTGGGCCTTAAGGCTACATCAGTCGAATGGGAGCATCATCGAGGATGAACCGTTAGTAAAATACCGGCAAGATACCTCCCCGCCGCGCCACGCCACGCACAAGGCGAATGGAAATCCCTGACAGCGACTTTGACCTGCAGCCCCGCTCGTCCACTTCTAGCCACTGTGCTGACCCGTGCCCCATTCAGGAGTGACCTCCACGAGCCAAGACTGCTTGTTCCCGTCCAACCCTCCATGCGCGCATCCTCACGAGTTTATCAGAGGGGCCCGCCGACTCAGCTTACGGTACGCTTACGCCACCTAACGGGCTTGCCCCCTGGGGCCAAAACACAAGTGACTAGCACTGACCTCTCTCAGGTCCCACCATACTTCTTGGCACGCAAAGACCATACTCAGCGTGTATCAACGGCCCCACCTCGGGCTCATGTCCTACCCTACCACCTACGACGCACGTCTTCACAAGGTTTGCCGTACCGCTCGCCATCAGAGGTAGCCCATCAGACTCGAGGCCCTCACACAAGAGGAAACCACACTGCACACTTGTCGCACAGTCGGGCTCCGCACCTTCGCTCCCATGTACGGCAAGCCTGGGCAGCCGTACTACGGCCACAAGCCGCTCCCGCTTCCGGCAGCCAGCGGACGCAGCGCACGCAAACGGCTCAGATCGGCAGCGGCCCGCAGCTGGGTAGCTCGCGCCCCCACGGCGGACGAAGAAGCCAAGACCGAGCGCTGCGCAGGCCGGCGCGGAGCGAGTGTTGCCGCCTGCGACCCTCCCAGCCCCCACGCCCCATTCGGGCCTGGGGCGTGCACCATCGGCGTGTGCTGGCCGCACCCCACCGCCGGGCCCGGGTCGCCGCGTGCGCGCGCCTTGGCCACTGCCGCTGTTGCGCCACCCCCGCGCCCTCCGCCGCCGCCGCTGTCGCCCACGCCCTTGTCATCGGTGCTGCAGGTCTCGCCGCCACCGCTGGTGCGGCCGCCGATGCTGCTGGCCAGGCCGCCGCCGCTGCTGCACTCATCCGGTTGGGGGTTGGGCCCGAGCAGGAAGCCCGCTTCCTCGCCCAGGGGCAGCAGGTCCCAAGCCCCGTCCCGCTGCGTCGTCAGGATGGCACCCAGCTCCTGGTCGCTCCAGCTGCCTCGCAGCGTACCGTCCTGGTCGATCATCAGCTGCGGGCGAGCACGGAACGAAGCGGGACGGCAGACGTGAGCACGGTAAAGCCTATCGCCGCAAAGCTCAGGCTCGGTTGTGTGCACGGCAATGCCCCCTCAGGATGCATCGGCAGGCATAAGAAGGGGTTCGGTCACGTGCGGACGGCCTCCGCACCTGCACGATCTGGCGCTGGTGTGCGTCACGCAGGTACCAACGGCCGTCCACCGTCTTGTCCAGGTGCGGCTCCAGGAAGCGCCGCAGGCCGGTGTCCAGCAGGCCCATGTCGATCCGGAACCCCACGTCCGGAGACGACAGGTCCAGGACCGCGATCCGCTGCGACACCGGCATGGCCCCCAAGCCCACATGCCACTCCTTGACCGACTGAGGGGGCAAGCGGCGGGCGGGGTCTGCAGCCGGTCCCCAGGGCGCGAGCACGCACACGGGCTTGACGCAACCAGTCCCGTTCACCCACCGCCACCCGCTGCCACGGCCACCCAAACCCCAGCCGCTAGGCCCACCTCGTCCATCAGCTTGGTCCGCGCGAAGCCGCGGACGAAGGCCGCCACGTCCCCGGGCCGCCCGGCATCCAGCCAGCCAGCCACCAGGAGCGTCAGGAGTGCAACGGACGGCGGGCAGAGCTGCAGCAGCCTGGGATCCAGGGCCACGCCTGGGGAGCGGGACTGCAGCCGCTCCCACGCCCAGCGCATGTGCCCGGGGCTGTAGGTGGCCGGCAGGACGGCGGTTATGATGCAGAGGAAGACCGGGTAGCCGTTGGGCGGCATGTCTGCAGGCTGACCCAGGTGGACGCCATGGAGCTGCCAGTCAGACACCACAGGGTCGTGTGGGAGCCGTACGCCAGGAGCGTCTTCATGAAGGACTGTCGGGTGTATGCGGCCCCGCCGTAGTCCAGCTTGCCACCGATGGTGGGTAGGAACAGGCTCTGCGCCTCGTCTGGCGGTAGATAGAAGAGGGGGCGGGGGAAGCGGACATGACAATGTTTCAACGCTCGGCGGCATGCTCCTTGCACGCAGTAGTGTCAGCGCAGGAGGGCAGCGTGTACCGCAGCACACTCGCCGAGCAGTGGGAGGTATGCCCCATGACACAGCCCCCCTCCACGCACCGCATAGCACCAGCACGGGGACCTGGACCTCTTTGAGGAAGCGCAGGATAGCACCGCCCGGGACGGACTCTTCGTCGTTGGGGGAGGCACGCGCGAGCTCGTCCTGCGCGGCCTGCAGCGCACCCGCCTGCACCGGCACGTGCTCCTCCAGCGCCCACTCGACCAGGGCGCCCAGGAGGCTCCGCAGCAGGGCCGTGGCGCCGCTCTGCATGGGGTTGGGCCAGGGAGGACCAGGAGCTTGCCCTTGCACCGCGGGACAGCGCTAGCCAAACAAACTATACCCCCAGCTGCCCACTACCACTGGAGCCACGCTTCGGAGCCTTCACAGCGCAAGGTGGGTTCACGACGCGCGAGCAACCCCAACACGCAGCCCGTCTTCCACGTCAGCAGCGTACCGTATCCACGGAGCTGACGCCGACTTGCCTGCCGGTTGAGCTTCCCTGCGTCCAGGCGCAGGACCACCATACCCTCGAGCGGGTGCCCCCCGCCCAACTTGCGCAGCTCCTCCGCCACGACCGCGGGAACCACGTGCTCCAGTGTGTACGACTTGCCGGTCTGCGCGGGGCGGGGCCGCGGGCAGGGTGCAGCCAAGGGGTCACAGGCCGCAGGCTGCAGGCTGCGGGCGCATGGGTAGAGGAGGCTAACAGCAAGCTGGGAGGATGGTTGCGGCAAGCGGGGGGGACAGGGCAAGGGGCGGTCCATGGGGCGGCGGTGCAGGCGCGCAAGGACTGGGCAGAAGGCATGGAGGGCGTGGAGGGCCGCAAGGGGGGGGGGGGGCGTGGCGGATGTCGAGGGCTGGGCTAGCGGGCTAGCTGTGCGATGCCGCCTGGGCAGCTCTCCCACTGGTTTGCAGCGATGCAACGTACCTTGACGATCCCGGAAACCACAAAGGTGGCTGGCGCATAGGACCTGTGCGTGTCCACCGCGGCACGCAAGGCCCCTTCTGCCCACGTGCCGATGCGGCCCCCCGCCCCCGCGCCGTCCACGTAGTCGTAGACCAAGGAGTCGCCATAGGCCACCTCCCAGACGTCCAGGTCAGGGAGCTGGCGCAGCCGGGCCGCCGTCTCTAGCAGGCGCCGAGGCGATGGTGGAGCCGCGCCACCTGCACCAAGGGCCTGACCCCTGGTCCGCAGCTCCTGGGCACGCAGCTGCTGCTCCTCCGTGCGCAGCTGCTCCACCTCGCGGTACAGGTGCTCCTTCTCCGTGCGCAGCTGCTCCTCCCTGCGGTACAGGTGCTGCCTCTTGGCCCCCAGCAGGTCTGCCTCGCTCAAGCATGGGCTCTGAGGCTGGGCTTCAAGCGCTTTCAGCTCGGCTCGCGTCTGCTGGATATCATCCTCCACCTTGTCGATTTTATTCTGAACCCGCTGAATCTCCGCGCCGACGTCGGCCATGGCGCGCTCGTCTACATTTATTATCTACCTGGCACGGAGTAATCTGCGGCTCTTGGGTTCGTGAGAGTTGGGGGCCATGCGAGCTATTCTGGTTACACGCTTGATGCTCCACGGCTCGTTTGAATCATGAACACGGATGGATATCACAGTTGACCGCAGCCCCGTCGTCCCCTCACGAGCCCCGTCGCAGCCTCCGCAGCCCCGTCGGGCCATGCCGAGCTAGTCTGGTTACACGCTTGATGCTCCACGGCTCGAACACGGATCCCCTTTTAGCCTGCGTAGTCTGCGGAACACGCCCTACGCCACACCACAACCAAGCGCTTCGCTTCGTTGATGTTCTTCTACCCCCTTGTACCCACTCTGCTGACCCCTCCATGTCTCCATGCCCCAAGTCGGCCCGCGCAGGGGGGTCGGGCCTCTTGTATCGCATCGTAACCATCGAGGGCTGACCCCTACGACAGCTTTTCCCTGTCCAACCCTGGCTACGCGTCCCCTCACGACCTTACCCCTATGACGTCCACGTATCCGGCATGTCACCTCGAACGTACGGACCCTACCCTCAGGCCAGAAGGGCCCGCCGACAGCCGAGAGCCGACCCAGCATAGCGCAGTCACAGACAGTGCCAACATTGTATCGCACAGCCCACGCCATCCCAATATAACCAAACGCGAGATCCCAGTCTCCGCATACATACCAGAAAGGAAACGCTCCCCGTCCTCAGTCTTGCAGTGTCCCGCACGGATCACACCTCGCCACCCACCCACCCCTGTGCCGTCCGAAGTAGCATTATGGTAAACGCATCCCGCCTCGAAGCGCCGTACTCACTGCCCTACAGTCGGACTCGGCACCTTCGAGCAGGCTACCCGCCTCGGCCATCAGCCCTGACATTACGGTACGGCCCCTGCCTAGGTCCAAGTACAAGTGTCGCCCAACCCTGGCCGCCCATCCCCATTCCAGAGTTCCAGACTAGCCACCGGCCTGCGATCAGCGCCCGCGGCATTGCGCCCCCCTTGGGCCCCGCTGGGCCTGCCGTTGGGCCTACCCCGTAACCGCCTCCACGCGCTGCACGAGCTCGGCCATTTCCAGCGGGCCCGGGCCCCCGGCGGCGGCGGGCGGCGGCGCCTTGTCCAGCCCCGCAACGGCGTCCAGAGCCGCCACGGCCTCCGCCACCGTCAGCGCCACGTCACGCGGGGACACCGCCCCGTTGCCGTTTGAGTGCGCGGCGGCGCCTGTGCGGGGGTGCGGGGGGTGCGGGAAGGGAGGGCGAGTGAGCGAGGAGATCACGAGGCGAGCAGCCGCACTGTGTAGATGCGTGGGGGCGTAAGGAGCGCATGGGCTGCGCAGACGTGCAGGAGCCATGCAGAGCACAGAGCAGGAGGGCGGGAGGGCAAGACGACATCGAGGCAAGCAGCACTGCGTGGGCTGCGCAGGCTTGCGGTGGATGGAGGCGCGAGGCTGCGCAGCGCAGAGCTGCCCAGCACGCTGCCGTACGGTGTGCCGTACACCTGCCGTACGCACCTTGCGCGCCGGGCGCTGTGGACTCGTCCGCCTCCCCGTCCCCCAGCATGTCCATGACGTGCTGCAGGTTGAGCCGCTCGCGGCGGATGGACGCCACCCGGTTGCGGGCCATGGCCTCCAGCTTGGAGGTGATGCTGTGTGCGGTTTCGGGGGTGGGGGGATGGGGGGAGGGAGGGGAGGGGGGGGGAGGGGAGGGGAGGGGAGAGGGAGGGGAGGGGGAGGGGGAGGGGGAGGGGGAGGGGGAGGGGGAGGGGAGGGGGAGGGGGAGGGGGAGGGGGAGGGGGAGGGGGAGGGGGAGGGGGAGGGGGAGGGGGAGGGGGAGGGGGAGGGGGAGGGGGGAGGGGGAGGGGGAGGGGGAG
Source organism: Edaphochlamys debaryana (assembly GCA_016858145.1). Lineage (NCBI taxonomy): Eukaryota > Viridiplantae > Chlorophyta > Chlorophyceae > Chlamydomonadales > Edaphochlamys > Edaphochlamys debaryana. Next base: position 184,125 of record JAEHOE010000095.1, on the reverse strand, counting down.
GGGAGGGGGGAGGGGGAGGGGGAGGGGGAGGGGGAGGGGGAGGGGGAGGGGGAGGGGGGAGGGGGAGGGGGAGGGGGAGGGGGAGGGGGAGGGGGAGGGGGAGGGGGAGGGGGAGGGGGGGGGGGAGGGGGGGGGGGAGGGGGAGGGGGGGGAGGGGGAGGGGCGTGAGGAGAGTGTATGGAAAGGATGGGCAAGCCAGGCCTCGTGCGAGGGAGCGCCCACTTGAGGGGGTCCTCCAGACGCGGAGCGCGCAAGCACATCGCACGCAGCTATGCCAGCTGCTGGCCTAGCGCCCTGCCCTAGCCCATCCAGCATAGCAGCACCCCGCGCAGCAGCACCTCACGCCCGCCCCCAGAAAGCTAGCTCACAGCGCGGCGTTGGACGAGGACTGTACCATTCCGCCCGAGGGCGCCCCCGCGAGCGCGCTCGAGGCCGAGGCTGAGGGCGCCGCCCCCGCCCCCGCCCCCGCCTGCCCCTGCACCGCCAGCTGCTGCGTGGAGGGCAGCCCCGGCAGCGGGTGCGCGGCGAAGGGCTCGAACACCAGGTTCTGCAGGCTGTGGGAGAAGTGCGTCTCCAGAAGGGAGCCCTGTGTGGGGTGGGGTTGCGGGGGAGGGAGGGGTGGCGTGGGGTGGGTTGGCAGGGCGCGTGTAAGCGAGAACTGCGTCTTCGGCAGGGAGCCCTGGCGGGTGAGGGAAGTGGGCGGGTGGGGATGGAATGGGTGGGTTGGAAGGGCGGTAGTATTGGAGAGGGATTGGGGCGCATCTGCAGGGAACGCGCGCGAGCCAGCTGGGCAAGGCGCACCGGGAGTGATTCACACGCCCGACACCCATTCCCGGGTCCAGTCCCCACGGCCCCCCCCTCACCTTGCACAGCGCGTCCAGCGCCTTGCCGTACCAGTGCTCGATGCTCCACTGCTTGGCCGCGCCCCGCAGGCACGCCTCGGCCGCTGCCGCCGCAGCGCCGCCTTCGAACACCGGCGACACGGCCACCAGCAGCCCGCCCTCCTCCTGCGTCGGAAGAGGAGGACCGGTAGGAATATAAACAGGATCAACGTCGAATTATGAAGAGCGGCTGCCGGCGGGCTGGTGCACAAGATGGCGGACAGGCCGGAAGAAAAGCGCGGGCCCGCCCCAGGCCCAGCAGGGATCAACCCGGGCCCTGCCCCCGGGCCCAGCCCACCTTGAGGCTGCTGCACGCCTCGGGCGGCACGGTGAACCGCAGCTGCGCCAGGCCCTGGCAGTTGGCGGTTGCCGCCAGGCCCGACAGCAGGTTGTTGAGCAGCAGCAGCAGCGCGGCGCCCCACTGGTAGTCGGCCTGGTCGTCTGGGGGTTGCGGTTAGGGGATAGCGTTGGGGAGGTTTTCCCGGGGTATTGGAAAGCGAGCGTGGGGGTGGGGGTCGGGGTGTGGCTGTTGGGGTGAGGAGGGAAGGCTTGCGCGCAGTTGAACCGGTGCCTCTCGGCGCCCTCAGGCCTCAGGGACTCGCCCCCACAAACTCACCCAAGCCAGGCTACCGTCCTAACCACCCTGCTGCCATCCACCCTCCCCTCCCACCCCCTCCGCGGCCCCTCACCTCCCGACCCGGGCCGCTCTCCGCCCGCCGCCGCTCGCTCCACCGCCGCCGCCGCCCCCTCCGCGGGCGCCAGCTTGAGCGCCTCCTCCGCCAGCGCCCGGCTCAGGCGCACGCCGTGCAGCAGCAGCTCGGGCTGGCGCGAGGCCAGGCAGGCGGACAGCACGCGGGACATGGTGGCCACGTCAGCAGGGGCGCCCAGGGCCACGTTGCGCGCCATCTGGGTCGGGGGAGAGAGGGAGGGAAGAAAGGGGGGGAGCGTGTGTATGGTACGGCACGGCCACGTCAGCGAGAGCGCCCAGGGCCACGGACAGAGGAGGGGTTAAGCGCCAAAGCGCCATCTGGGTCGGGAGGCGGCCAGCACCAGCGCCTGCTCCCTGCCCTTCCCTTCCGCCATTCCCCTTCAACCCCCAAACCCACCCACCACCCCTACCCCGCCTGCAGCACCAGGGCCCTCAGCCCCAGCGCCACCTCCCCTACCGCGTCCCCATCCTCCCTCACGCAGCCCCCTCCACCCCCCCACCCATCACCCACTCCCTCCGCCCCCACCTGCAGGACCAGGTCCATCAGCCCCAGCGCCTGCTTCTCGTCCCTCAGCCCGGGGCCGCACGCCGGCAGCACCGCCCCCAGCAGCGCCACGGCTGTGGCCCTCGAGTCCGCCTCCGCGGGCCCCCACACGCCGATGATGGCGGCCAGCTGCTGCAGCAGCTGCGCGGGCGCGTGGCCGCCTGGGAAGGTGCGGCCGGGCTCGGGGAAGGAGGGGATGGCCTCGCAGGCGACCAGGGAGCACTCGAGGCAGGCCTGGGGTGGGGTGCAGGGGAGGGAGGAGGGGGGGTGGGGAGAGGGGTGGGGAGGGTGTGGGGAGCGGCGGCGGGAGGGTGAGGAGGCGGTGGCGTTGGGAGCGCAGGGAGGATTTGAGGCAAGGCAGGCGAGTGCGCTGCTGCCCGTGTGGAGTGAAGAGGCCGCAGCTCTGCAGCCCGGGTCCCAGGTCCCAGGAGCGCACCTGCGCGGTCTTGGTGGGCGTGGCGTGCTGGCGCAGCACTGAGGAGATGGCCTCGCACATCTGCCCCGCGTCGCCCACCTCCAGGGCGAGCTTGCGGACCGCGGCCTGCGTGGGGGATGGGGGTGGGGAGGGGGTCAAAGGGTGGGGTGGGGTCAGAGGGTGGGTGGGGCCCAAGAGGGTGGGGTGGGGACTGGGGACCCACAAGCGGGGTGGGGTGGGGTGGGGGGAAGCGAGCGTGCTGGCCAACTGCGGGACAACTGGTATGCTACTGATCAAACACACACAGCCCCCAGAAGACACGCTTCACGGCACCGCTCCTCCCCCGCTGCGGCCAGTCCTCGCCCTCCCTCTCCCGCACCCGACGGCCGGTACGCCAACCCGTCCCCGCCTCTCCGCCCCACCATGACGGCGGTCCGCAGCTTGGTGGTGCTGGCGTTGGCGTCCGCCGTGAGGGCGCGGGGCAGCTCCTGCAGGGCCATGCTGAAGGCCGACAGAGAGTAGACGGAGGGCTGGGGGGGGAGAGGGGAAGGGAAGGGGCGGCGGGGAAGGGGGCAGGCGCCAGGGGCTGAGGGCCACAAGATGCAGGAGGCAGGACCCGCGCCAACCCGGGCCCATGCCCTCCGGAGGGCCAGCCAGCAGGTCGCCCTCGGGGCCGGCCCCCACCTGCTGCAAAAGCTAGCCAAGCCCCGCGCCGCACGCTGTTACTCAGTCCATTGGAGTCCCTCACCATACCCCACGCCCCGGTTCCCACCAGCTGAAACAGCCTGCCCCCCCTCCCCCCAGTCCCGCTGCGGCTGCACCCCTTCGACAATCCCCGTATCTGACGAGGTGACGCGATCCCGCTCTGCCCCGACAACCTCTCCACCGCCTTCCCCCCACCTCTCCGCTGCCCCGTCCCCACCTGCTGCAGCGCCAGCCCCGCCACCACGGCCCGCTCGTCCGGCCCCAGCCCGGGCGCCGAGCAGTGGCGCATGAGCGCGGTGAAGAGCGGGAAGGGCTGGTCGGAGCAGGAGGACTGCACGATGGCCATCAGCCGCTGCGGGAGCGGTGGTGTTGGTGGGGTGGGGCGGGGGCATGTGGGCATTAGGCGCAGGGGGTGGAGGGGCGGGAGTTACAGGGGTGCAGCGTGTGGAGGTCGTACACGATGGCCATCAGCCGCAGCGGACAGTTCCAGGGAGGTCGGGGGCATGAAGGCGTTAGGCGCACTGCACGCGTGTGGACAGCAGGGGGTGCGGATAGCATATGGGTGCATATGGGTCGGGGCCGGTTGGGCGGGGAGGGGCCGGGGGTGAGGGGGCGAGGGTGAAGGGGATCACAAGGGGGTGGACCTTGAACAGAAGGCGTATGAGTCAAAGCCCCGACATCGACCCCGGCACCGGCCCGGGCTGTAGCGCGGCTGCAACCACCCAGTGCCCAGGCCGGGCCCAGGCGGAGCCCAGGCGCGGGCCCGGGCGGGCCCCACCTGCACGTAGTCGGTCTGCTGCCAGCGCCCCTTCTCGTCCAGGATAGTGAACATGGTCTCCATCACTCGGTACACCGTGCCGATGTCCTGAAGAGAGGAAGTGGGGTGGAAGAGAAAGAGGTCAACACAAACGAAGGCAGAGCGCCTGTCGCTCCACAACAGCCCACCCCGGCCCCTGTCCTCGCCCCAGCGTCAGCAAGGCAGGCCCCCATCAGCCTCCACCACCGACCGGCCTCCCTGCCCAAGAAAGTCCAAGCCTGTACTACCCTCACCCTCACCCGCTCCTGCCAGCACCCACCCCACCCGCAAACCGCAATCACACTCACCTGCAGGAACGGCTGAAACCGCAACAGCACGCTGTGCGCCAACCCCGGCACCGTAGACGTGTCTGGCGCCGGCCCCCCCGCCGCCCCCGCCAGGGCCCCGTCCGGCCCCATCGCCGCCGCGCCCCCGCCGCTGGCAGCACGCGTGACGGCCGCTGGTGACGTGTCCAGGTTCAGCAGCACCGCCTTTTCAATCTCCTCGAGGTTGGGAGGCAGCGTTTTGAGCTCCTGGCACAGGCCCACGAATGAGTCGACGGCGCGGAGGCAGGCGAGGGTGGTGGCCTGAGCCGACGCGCCCTGCTCGCTGCCGCCCTTTTGGGCCAGGCCGCTGGCGCGCGTGACTAAGGGCTCCACGGAGCGCATCTGGTGGTCGACCGCGGACTGGCGTAGGAGGTAGGAGCGGAGAGAGACAGGACAAGGCAGGACGTGTCAGGTCAGGTCAACAGGGCCTTGCAACACCCCGGTCGCCGTGTCGTCCCTGCACCGTACTCCCGCCCAGCGCGCCCTGTTCACTGTGGCGCTGACTTCACCCCCTCCCCCGCAACCGGGGGACGCCTGCTGCCTCCCACCTGCGCCTGGATGTAGCTGGCAAGAAGGTCGGCCCCCAGCGCTTGCACGAAGGGGTCCGGGTGCGCCAGGAGCGTCAGTATCTGTGGGACCCGACAGCCGCACGTCCGAGCGTGAGCGTCTGTATGCGACAGTACTACTCGGCGCCGACGTCGCTGCAGCAGACGCACCACGGTGTCGGGCTCCTCGATCAGCTCCTTAGCGAAGAAGCCATAGGTGAAGGGGCTCTCCTCCTCGAGCGACTTGGCCAGCAGGACCCTGTAGGCCCTGACGGCCACCTTCACGTATCCATACTGCCTGTTCGTGAGCTCCTTCTTGATCCGCCGGGTCAGCCTTCGCGACACCTGGCAACACGCAAAGCGCCAACTGCTGTCAGGCGAGCCCCGGCACGCGCCCGCGTGTTTGAACGCTCTTACCTTGCCCGCGCGAGCGGGTTGCTTCTGCAGATACTCTGCAAGCTTCTCAATCTTCCGCTCCACGCCTTTCGACAGATTCTCTTGCGGCTTCGGAGCATTTAGTGGAAACACGTCCGGAACTAGAATGTTGTAGACCTTCCGTGCCTGCTGCGAGGCCGGCGGGGGTATGCAGAAGCATCCGCCCATTCTTGCAAGGCCAACTGGGCCCGGGGCCCGCTATGATGCCCTTGTTCGCTGATGTACTGTGATATTGCTGGTGGGGAGAAGTAAAGCCAAGTTGACTGGCAGTCAAGGTTTCGGTTACGGGCGATGCAGTTGCATGCCGCACAGGTACGTCCCCGTGGCCCGTGCTACGTCACATATATGCGGCGGTAGAGGCTGACCAGGGTCAGCAGGAGGCTGCCGTTGATGGCATTGTCCGGCAGACAAAGGGGGGCTGATGGGTGCGGCAGGGCGGCGCTCAAGCAGGCCGCCGAAAGAGCTTTACACCAACGCACCCACACCTCCGCGTCCGCTTTAAACCCAGCAGACCTTACTTCCAACGCGCGCGCCCTATCCACACCAATGACCCCTCATCCACCCTTGCCACAGACCGCCTCCACCTCCACCCAACACCCCGCCTCGCTCAAGTCTTCACCAGAAGCCACAGCCGCGGCCTGCCCATACCCACCCCCGCCACGCTCCCGTCACCCCACCCTTCCCCTCTCCCCTCCACCCCACCTCACGCCCCGAGCCGTCCTCTTCCTCCCCAACGCTCGCCCCCCCCACCCATTCCCCAACCCTGCGGGCGAACGCGGCCCTCACAAGCCGCCGCTTATCGCCGCATGCCCCGGCCGCGCATGCCGCCGCCCCGCCCCCGCCCCCGCCCGGCCATGGCCGCCTGCGCCGCTGCCCCGCTGGCCGCGTCCGGCACCTCGGACTTAGGGTTGCGCACCGTCTCGTCCACCGACAGGATCAGGCAGGCGGCCTCCGTGGCGGCCTGGGTGGGGGATAGGCAAGAGGGTGGAAGGGGAGGAGGCGGGTGAGAGGCAAGGGGGTGGGAGAGGGGTCGGGGAAGATCAGGGGCAGAGGCCTGTGTGCGGCTGGGACTGGCGCGAGCAGCAGACGACGGCGATGGCCGTGAAAGTACGAACCAGCGACGAACCAGCGACGACTGCGAATGGTGAGGTAAGCCGTTGCGGCCGGTTGGCAAGTGCGGATCGCATCAAGCCTGCCGTACCTGGATCGCGTTGATCTTGACCAGGGCCGGCTCCCACACGAAGGCGTCGAACGTGTCGCACACGCCGCCCGTGTTCACGTCCACACCGAAGTTCTGGAGAAGGGGGGGGGGTACGGAAGAGCAGAGGGGGAAGACGGTGGGTGGGTGCGACGTTCCGGAGCTGTTGCCATGCGTTGACAACAATGTTGCGGGTACAATCGTACGCGCTCGCCCGAAAAGGATAGGGCTTCCAGTATCTCCCTTTCTAGCTGTCTGTCGGTGGGCAGTCGTGGTCTGTTTGTCGTCGGTACCACGGGGGCCGGGCACCACACCAGGGAACGCACACTCACTTTCCCCGAGCCGTCCGCGGCGGCGTGCTTGTTGCGCAGCTGGTTGAGCACGTCGGTGGCGTCGAAGCCGGCGTTGTTGCAGAGCTGGCGGGGGATGACCTCGAGCGCCTTGGCGTAGGCCTTGATGAAGAGTTGGGACTGGGGGGCAAGGGCGGAAGGGGGGAAGGGGGTGAGGAGAAAGGGGATCAGAGGGGCTGGTACCTGTTCGGGCGGCGGACAGGACGGAGCACCAACGATTAAAGCCACAGGTTGTCTCCGGATTGCACCTCCTACACCTGGGCCCGTCGTGCCTCCCGGAGGACCAGGCCTTCACGCGCCGGTCGTGGCAGCTGGCACTTTCCAACCCCGTGCTGAGCCTGTCTTCACACCCCAGCCCCCCACCCCCACCTTGTTGGAGAACTGCAGGGAGTACTCGGACAGGTACCTGGCCAGCTCCATCTCAATGGCGCCGCCGCCCGGCACCACCTGGGGGTGAGGCAGGGGAAGGCGGAGGGGGAGGCGTTCGCAGGAGTAGGAACGACGCGCACCGGGCCTGCAGCTGGGCGTTCGCGAGGCCGTCGGTGCAGAAACACGGATTAACCTCAGTGGCAGTAGCCGTGACACAACTGGCCCATTTGCGCCCGCTTTCCACATGCCCCGACAGTCGTTCGCTGACTGCACGCTACGGGCCTCCAGCCACCATCTCCGCCAACCCGCCGCACGGGCCCCCTCCCCCTCAACCCCCGGCCTCCCAACCTGCAGCTGTGCGTCTGCACGGGCCAACTCCCCTCCCCTCCCCTTCCCCCTTCCCGACCACCCCTCTCCCACCCCCACCCCACCTGCGCGTGCTTGAGCGCTCTCCGCACGATCATGATGGCGTCGTGTAGCGAGCGGTCCGCCTCGTCGATGAACTGCTCGCTGCCGCCGCGCAGCACCAGGGTGGCGGTGCGCGCCTGGGGGCAGCCCATGAACAGGTTGTAGCGCTCGGCGCCCACCTGGGGGGGCGAGATGGAGGGGAGGAGGGTGGGGATAAGGAGGTGGTGGTGGGGTCCTGAAGCTGAGCGGGACAGCGTTCACGCGACAGGCGAAGAGCGATGGGAAGGGGCCGGCCTGCCCTTTCAAACCCCACACACACACACCCAACTCCAAACCCCCATAACCCGAACGCCCCCCGAACGCCGAGCCCGAGCGCCCTCCACACGTGTCCCTTCCCCCACGCACCTGGCGCTCCTCGAAGCGCGCGCACGTGCCCAGCACCTTGGGGTCCAGGTTGTTGACCGTGGTCTGCACCTTGGCGCCCGTGGCCTTAGTCACGCGCTCAATGTCGCCCGACTCCACGCGGCCCGCGCAGAAGATGCCGCGGTCGGCGAAGTACTGGGTGCCCAGGTCGCCGATGGCCAGGCGCGACAGCACGATGTTGGCGCCCGAGGCCACGCACTTGGCCAGCTTGTCGTAGATGATGTTCCACTCTGGTGGTTGGGGGTGGTTGGGGGTGGTCGGGGGTGGTTGAAGGGTGGTAAGAGGTGGTTGAGGGTGGTTGGGGGTAGCGAAGGGTGGTACGTGTTGCAGCGGGGCAGAGTTGTTGAGCCCCAAGCAAAAGACCGTTTCCCGCGCCCACGAACGACTCGTCGTGTCTCGCCCATGTGCACCAACCCGAACTGCGATGACCCCACCCACCCCACCCCACCCACCCGCGTCCACGATGGACTGGTACTTGGCGGGGTCGTCCAGGCGGATCTCGGCGTTCTCCTTCTCGGCCTTGAGCTCCAGCTCGATGTTGAGCACCAGGATCTTGGGGTCGGAGAAGGACTTGGGCTGCTGCTCGAAGCCTGGGGAGGGGGGGGCAGGGAAGAGCGGGCAGGCAGAAAGGGGTCAGACCCACCCTTACAGCCCCGCCATCGACTTCCTCCCAACCCGCACGCCCCACCCGCCTTCACACCATGCACCAAAGCCCCGTGTTGGCCTTACCCGCGTACGAGAAGGTCTTCTTGAAGGCCACGCCGTCCACCAGGAACGAGTCGCGCAGGCCGCCGCCCTGCACCTTCTTGATGCCCACCATCTTGAGGTCCAGCGTGGAGGGGTCCAGCTTGGTGACGGCGTCCACCACCATCTGGGCAAAGAACTCCTTCTCGCCAGAGACCTGGCAGGGGGGAGGGAGGCAGGGGGCGGGGAGGAGGAGGTGAGGGGGTCGGGAGGAGTGGTGGGTGGGTCGGGAGAATGGGGAGGAAAGGAGGTGAGGCCCAGCGTGCGGGAAAGTGTAGAAAGAGAGAGACGCCTCGGGCCCCAACGGGCAGCAGCAGCTCGGTTGCCAATGCTCATCAACAGACCAGGGTTTGAGCAGCTGCCGCCCTCGCGCCACGCAACCCCCGACGATGCTGCTGTCCCCTCGCCGTCGCTGTGCTGGCAGGGGCCCTTCGCACAACAGCTGCATAGCGCCAGCCCTGTCGGCCAGCCCCCCACGCCTCCTCTCGCTCCCAGGGGGCCATGCAGGGGGCTTGTTCGTGACATCACGGGATTGCGTACCCAGGGGAACCGTCCTCCTTTACTGCGGAGTTTCGATGTCCCCATGCAATTATGGCAACCACCCTCCCCGCCCTCCGACCCCACCTCACCAGCTTGCTGTTGAGCGTGGTCATGGCCACACCTGCCAGCCCCATTCTTACCCTCCCCTCCCCTTCACAAGTTTAGCACGCAGAACAGTAGCACCCATGAAGCAGAATCCGGGACAGCGACCAATGGCACGCACCAGCTTGCTGTTGAGCGTGGTCATGGCGCACTTCTTGAGAAGGTCCTTCTTCTCCTCCATGCTCTTGTCCTCCAGGCTGATGGCCAGCGCACGGAGCCGGTCCACCGCCAGCACGGCGGCCTGGCGGAAGCTCTTCATCAGGCTCTGGGGGATGGGCGGGGGGGGAGGAGGGGGCAGGGGAGGGCAGGGGAGGGGTTTGAAGACATGAAGGCGATGGGGGGTGGGAACAGGGAGGTTCGGTTGGTGGCTTGGCGGAAGGGTGGTTGGCAGGGGCCTGCCATGAAGTGCTGGGGTTAGTGGACGGCTGCGCGAAGGGAGGCTGCGGCGGTCGAGGTGAGCTGGAGGGGTCGGGCGTGGAGGGACCGAGCTGCAGGGCCTCGGATCCAGCTGTGGGAGCTGACGGCTGCCCTTGCCCGGGCCGGGGACCGTGCAATGCTCCAGCCTATGCCTGGCCGCGCCCTGGGGCGGCATCAGGCGCCAGCCCCAGGCCCACAGACGGCTGGCGGGCTCCACGCTTGTGAGCCCTGCCGCCCGTCCCACACGTTTCGTCCGCCCGTTGGTCGTGGCAAGTGGCTCCCTTGCAATCATGCCTAGCGGGGCCCTCGCCCTGCTGCGGGCGGGTCTGGAGCGACTGCTCCACCTGGCCCCGTCGTCCGCCCTGGCTGTGCCCCTGACCCGGGCTCCGACTCCGGCTGTCGTCCTCCGTTTTGGCCTGGCGCCACCGTTAGGGCTGACTCCAGCCCGGGCCTCGCCTCGCCCTGGCATCAGCATTGCGGCGAAGAGCAGTATCCGGGACATCCGCTGATGAAGCCACGCTGGTAGGGAGGGCCCGGGGCAAGGCCCATCCTGCCAGCGCCCGGACAAAGGCGGCGCCGCGCTGCTGCAGAGGAGCAGCTCCGGTGCGGCTCGCGAAGGTCGCCGCTGCGTCTGCTGCTGCCGCCGCTCATCCTGCGGCGGTGATGCTGCATTGGCAGTCGTGAACGCGCGCGTGGTAGCGTGCACCGACTGCGGTCTGCTCGGAGGCGAGGCGCAGGTTCCGGCCTGGGCTGACCAGTGCCGCAAGGCTCGGTCCCTGGGCCCCGCTGGACTGAGCGCCCCCAGACCCCCTGCAGTGTGCCCGGCCTGGGCCTCGGCTCCTTCCAGGGTCGAGGGCAGTGGGAGGCAGCTGGTGGTCCGCTCATCATGGAGTCATGGTGCGTCCGGCAAACGGTTGCTCCAAACGCTGCGGGCGGCGCGCGCTCACGGAGGCCGGCGCCCATGGACCAAGTTGGTGGCCCCGAAGTGGTCCGCAAGATGGAGTCCCTCCGGCTGTTAGCACAGGTTGAAGCCCCAAAGCTGAGGCGGCCAGGGGCCCGCGGCTTGAACCTGATGCTGGCTGGACGGCCTGCCCGAAGGACACCAGCCACTGCTTCTACCGCTCCTGAACGCCCTGGACAGAGCTGCGGGCCCGCAACACACACCCCCATCCCTTGGCCCCGGTTGGCCCGAACAGAGTGACCGGGAGCACACACACCCCGCGCCGACACTCACGCGTGGGTGCACGCCCTCCTCGATGAAAGGCTTGGCCTCCTTCAGGAACTCGCCCGCCAGAATGACGACGCTGGTGGTTCCGTCACCGACCTGCAATCATACAGAGCATTTCCCGCTTCAGTCCGGTGGCGGGGAACGCGCGGCACAAGCCGCGGCCCCAAAAGCCCGCGCAATCGGCCTTTGGTAGCGCCCCAAGGGCCTCCGTGCTGCTCTTGACTCGGTACCGGATTGATCTGGCATACCTCTGCATCCTGAGCGAGCGACACGTCCACCAGGCTCTTAGCGGCCGGGTGAACGATGTCGAGCAGCTTCATGATGGTCGCGCCGTCGTTTGAGATAGTGACACCCTGCAGGTACCGGTACACGTTACTACAGGTTCCGTCAACGCAAAGCCGGGGGGCCAGGAGGGCCGCGGAGCCCGAGAGCCGCCCAACATGCTTTCGCCGCGCCCCACCCTCGCGTTGTGGATGAGCTTGTCCATTCCGCGAGGGCCCAGCGTCGTCCGCACGGTGTCGACCACGGCCATGCAGGCATTGATGTTGCTAATAAGCTGCGGAATGCCCTGACTGGTGTCCGTGCCCTCGCGGAGCAGGATGATTTGGGGCTGCATCCCCAGGTGGGGCGCCATCATTTTGGACATCGCGGCTAGGACTCTAGCGCGTCAGTGAACGTGAAGCAAAGACTGGAGATGTGTCTCAGATCCGGCGCGAAGACCAACTTCGAAGAGCGAGGGCTAGCCTCGTATCCGCAGTGAGCGCTCGGGAGCGAGAAGTATGCTTATGCGGAGGGCAGCTCGGGCTGTCGCCTCCCGCCAGATGGCGCGGCGCCCCTGTACAACACGCTCAATCCCCCGGCACGCGGTCCCGGTGACCGCCCGCGCTCCGCACCCTGCGCCCCATCGCCTGCTTGCAAGGTGCAGTGAGGGACTTGGCTAGGCCTTAGGACCAAGCCAAACGTGGCAGGGACTGTAACCTATGCCTAGCTGCTCGTGGGGTTTGACGAGAACAACGTGGCAAGAAGCCGCATCGTATAGGTGAAGCAGCCGTGCTCGTGGGGGCGGGGGGCTCTGGCCATCCCGAAAGGCCTGGAGCACATGACGAGTGGTATGGTCTTCATAGACGACGGCCGGGGTGACAAAGCCCACACGACACAGGCGGGTGCACGCGCAGCGGTCAAAGCTTCGAGTGCAAACCTAGCTGGAGTGCGACTCGGTCACGGTGCGGAGCCGGTGCTGGCAACTGCCTTTGCCAGGCTGGACCAGGTACGCAGGCCAGCCCTGACAGACGAAGGCAAGAGCGCCTGGCCAGGCGTTACACGACATGATATGGGTGCATCTGCACGCCAGACCAGCGTACCACCCTCTCACCAATCCCACCCCAGCCGCTCCCAGCGGGCCGCCTTTATGAGTAACCCCCCCGAATGGACCACAGAGCACACGCACGACAACATGCCACCTGCGGACACGTTCGTATCCTGCTTAACTGCAGGCACCCTGCCCACCTACCCCAGTCTTGGGCGGCAGCCTCGCCGCTTCACAACAACCCTGCGTCTGTCTGTCTCCCTTAACACCCCCCAGCGTCCGTCGTACGGGCTCCGCAATGCATGCCGGTCCCGTTCGTTGCCGTCCACCGGCATACGCGAAGTTTCCGAGGACGAGGTCACATCTCTTGCCGCCGACGCCTGCTGGCACCCGCCTCCTCCGCACCATCGCGACGACAGGCCAAACCTGCGCCAGCTCCGGCTCACAGCTTGCTGCCTGGATGCGCCCAAGGCAGCTGGTCGCTTGGCTCGGAAGCAGAAAGAGCGGGCGAGACAGGGCCCACAATCCTGGCTCCGCCGCTTTACCCCTGGGCGTACATGGCGGTCCACTGCTTGGCTGCGGGTTGCCATTGCCAGGGACGAGAGGGCAAAGTCAGCGGCATCCATGGGGCTCATCCAGGCACTGGACGAGCGCTCACGATGGGAACGAAGGGGGAAGCCATGACAACAGGCCACCTGTCTCCCAACAAGCACCGCATGCACCGCACACGCGCCGCAGTGCAGCTGGTCCTGGGGCGCACCTGTCGCAATGGCCTCCTTCTCGTTCTCCTTCCAGTGCTTTGCAACGTTGTCCGCCAGCGGGTCATCCGGGTTGGGCGCCGAGAGCAAGGCTTGGATGCTGCAGAGACAAACCACCCCAGGGTTAGGGACCGTGGGCCCCGGGTCCCCGCAAGCCAGGTGACGCCCTTCCACATCCGCTGCCCACACCTGAGCAACACGGTGCGAATCTGAAGCGCGGGAGACCACTTGTCTTTCAAGATATCCAGGCAAATGCGGCCCAGCTTGTCGATGCTGCGAGGCGAAGACACGCGGGGCGAAGGGTTCAAGGCCTAGAGCTCGCATAGCCCCTCCCCGCCACCCCGTACTGTGTGCAACTCACTTGGGGTGGTAAATCTTGGTCAGGAAGCGCACCTTCGGGGGCGCCATCGGGTAGTCCTCGGGGAGGAACAGCTCCAGCTTGAAGACGCCGCCCTCGTAGGGGGACTGCTGTGGCCCCAGGATCATCACATTGAAGTAACGCAGGTTCTCCTCCGAGGGCGAAGCGCTGATACCAGGGGCTGCAGAAGCGAGACGAGGGCGTCATTTTCGAGCGCCTCAGCGTGCCCAGCCGCTACCAGCCTGCATCCCCTGGCCACCCCTGTCACATACCAGGCTCGCTCAGAAGTTTCTGAGTCTCCTGCAAGCCGTGAGCGCGCGGGGGTTGTCATGGGCCTGCGACGGCGGGGATCCTCCGAGGAAGCCCTCTGCATTCCCACCTTGATGATACGGCGCGGCAGCTGAGCTGCCTGCGCCGCCTGATCGGCGTTCATGGCCTCCCGCCTGCCCTCAGCACCAGATGCTTCTTTGCAACGAGCCTAAAATTCGGGCTTTAAGCCCTCGTGCTATGTCGGCTTCGTCTAGATGCTTTGTCTAACGGTTGTCTATGCCGTTTGGGGCAGCCGCGAGCGAAACGCCGCGGAGGGAAATCGACGTACCACCGCAATTGATTGGAAGCGTGATAGCGCTCCCCACTTCGGTGTATCCCGACATACAACACACAATGCAGCTAGCCACGCGAGCTTTCGGCCTGCGCCTGGCACCCCGCCCGGTGCGTGTCAAATGGCTGGCCCCATCCACGCTGCGCACAGCGTTCTGCATGCCCGCAAAGATACTGCAACTGTCCAAGTTAGCTAGGGGAAGATGAAGAGGAGCGCTCCCGCGACCCCGACGAACGTCGGGGTCTGCAAGGGGCTCGGGCTGGAGCCCTAGCCACGTCTCCCCTCGAACCCTGACCCCGCGCCGCATTCTCACGCAGCAGATACAACCGGTGTCGCCTTCGAGGCTATGCACCCGGAAGCCAGCAACGGCTTGAGACGCAGGCGCCCACTCACAGGGGTCCTGCCTCCCCGCCGCGCCCTCATGTGCCCCCACCTCTAGACGGGCCTGGCGGCCGTCTTTCAACACCGCGCCGTCGCTGCGGCAGCCGGCCCCGAGGGCGCAAAGAAGGCCGCACTCGTGATTATCGGCGATGAGGTCCTCGCGGGGCAGATCACGGACACGAATACGCCATGGCTCGCCAAGCTGCTTCACAGGTGCGCACGGCACCAGGGAGCTGCCCGGGTTTGCACCAACCCTGGAGGCGGTTGACCGTTGCCATCGCGGTGGCCCTATCCTCTCCCACCCCCTGCACCCTGCAGCCGGGGCGTCGACCTCGTCCGGGTGTCGTACATTCCTGACAGGTGGGTGCTCTACCTAGCTTGATACTGTGCCCAGCTGCCTCAGCCCTGACCTCATGTACCAAAACCCACACCCGCCCTGTCCTCACTGTACCCAGCCCACAGGAGATTCGGGAAACGGTGCTCGACAGCCGGCGGCGGGTGGGCCCAGACGGGTTCGTGTTCACCTCGGGCGGCATCGGGCCCACGCACGACGACGTGACGTACGAGGCGGTGGCGGACGCCATGGGTGCGTGACTAAGGGGGCGGTGGGCACGACGGGGCCTGGTCAGCGTACTCTTCAGCCCAAATCCGACGGCTGCAGATTTGGGGGTTCAGGGGGCTTGCCCTATATCGGAGCCAGGTTTAAGCTTGACGTAAGCTGACCAAGCCCAGCAGCACCAGCACCAGACACTGATCCCCAGCAGCCTCAGCGCACGGTGCCAACCCTATGTGTGACGACCGCCGGGTGCCTGACCCCCACAACAACGCTGCGTGCTGGGCTGTGCCGTGATTGATGGCTGCCGGAGCAGGTGTGAAGCTGGAGCTGCACGCCCCCACGGTGGAGCGCATGCGGGTGTCGTACAGCGCCCGCGGCATGGAGCTGAACGAGGCGCGGCTGCGGATGGTGGGTCGGGAGTTGAAGTTCCCGGAGCGAGACGTCAGCATGTACGGCATCTGGGGGGAACTCATGGGGAGATGAAGGGACGCCTTGGTTGATGGCACAGTGGTTGATGGCAGGACGGGCGCTGCGGGACGGACCTTGTGGTGAAGGGTACGAGCCCTCCTCAAGTGGATTCAGCGCTCCGAGCACAGGGCTGCACTAAGGGGCTCTCAGTAACCGCACGCGTATCTTACGCGACCTACGTCCCGCTTCCCCCACACACAAGCGCTGCAACCTGGACCGGACCGCCCACCCCCGCAGGCCACGCTACCCACCCCGTCGGAGGTGATCTTCACAGAGGGAATGTCCGCCCGCGACGCCTGGGTGCCGCTGGTCAACTGCGGGGGCGTCTACATCCTGCCCGGCATCCCCCGCCTCTTTCAGGCCATGGTTGCGGGCTGCCAGGTGCGCAGCGGGGTAGCGTGGGCCTGGGGCCTGGGGCCTGGGCCTGGGCCTGGGCCCGAGGCTGGGGCCGGGGGGTGCGCCTAGGGCCGGGGGCTTGTTTTTGTCTACGGACAAGCGCAGCGTCCTTGACTAGTCCTCGGCCCAGGGGTCCAGAAGTCGCTGACCTCACCTCTCTCCCCCCACACGCCTCTCCCCCCTTTGACGGCGGCCCCGCAGGAGCGGTTCACGGGCCCGGCCTTCCACGAGGCCCGCCTCTTCACCCGCCTGGGGGAGAGCTTCATGTGAGGCGCTGGGCGGGATGGGGGTTACTACTTGACAAAGAGGGGCAAGCGGGGCAGGCAACGCGGCTCATGAGAAGCGGGCAGGCACAGCCGCACTCGGGGCAGGCTGGCACCATGGCGAGCGCCGAGCCCATGCCCAGGGCGCGGCCAGCTCCTCTCCAACCCTCCCTCACCGTTTCCCCAACCAAACCCCAACCCGCTCCCCCGCAGCGCCAAGGACCTGGCGGCCGTCGCGGCCAAGCACCCCGCCGTCGCCATCGGCTCCTACCCCAACACCGCCCCCGACGCCGACTCCACCTACATTGTGAAGCTGGCCTTCGCCTCGCGCGACCCCGCGGCGCTGCAGGCTGCGCTGGCGGAGGCGCGGGCGAACCTCACGGCGGCGCTGGGGGACATCTGGGTGGACTACCAGCCGGCGGGGGGCAAGTAGGCAGGTGGCGCGTGGTTGGGGCAGGTAGACGCACAGCTCGACGCGCCTTAAGGGGTGGTGAGCAGGCGCGAGAAGGGTGGTCTCTAGGGTGGCAGCTGGAATGGAATGGCTTGGTGGGGGCGGCTTGTCCCGTGTAAACGTGACGTATGGAAGCGGACGGCAGGAGCGGTAGCCTGCAAAGAAGTCAGGCTCCACAGTGGTGGTGTAGAGATGGACGCTTGGGCGCACTAGCGGGGACCGAGGGGAGGTGGAAGGTCCTAATGGTGAACAGGCCTCGCTTCGGTCGTGGGCGGAGGGTCCTGGCGGTGAGACGGTCTCGCTTCAGCCGCTGAGCACAAGCGATTAAGGGCTAGGCCCTAAGCTCTTGTGTGCTCTTCCTTGTGATACGGACGCTGCAGCGAGGCGAATGCGGGACATGTGGGGCTCATTTCGGTGCTGTTACAGTTAGGATTGCTCGATGTCTCAGACAAATGACTAGACCATCGGGGTCTCACCCCCAAGCTTGGCGCGTGCGCAACAGGTCCTGTGGACCCTGCGTTTGGGGTGCCAGCAGGCAAACCCTCAGGGCAAACCCCCTTATTCAAGTGTAAAACTGAAGCAAGCTATCCGCCAACAGACTCTTGTCCATCGGCCTTGGGTGCGTGCCAATCCACCACCCACAGATTACAGCCAATCGCCACCCCTACGTAAGGTCACCTTCAAACTATCAGGCCTTGGGTGCCAATCCATCACCCATAGATCACAGCCAATTGCCACCCTTACATGAGGCTGCCTTCTACCGGTGAGCTACCATTCATAGTAATCCTGCCCAAAGCAATGCCAACGCCAGACAGGCGATACTCACGAAGACAACCTGCGGTCTGGACCACACCGCATGCCTTATCCTACTTGGTCAGGCGCAAATGCATGTTGGGCTCACGCAGTCACGGCGTCCCAACCCACATCCCTGCCATTATCGCCCCAATCTGACCTTGGCTCCACAAAGCCAGCGCCATGGCCTAGCTTAGCACCCCCGCCCGTGTCGCGCTTTGCAGACCCAACCCACATCACTAACCCACCTATCTGGGGGCCATCTGCCCCTGCCTCTACGCACCCTCCACATTGCCCCCAGCTAGATGATCATGCCCACGCTCAGCAGCCAGCAGCCGTCGCCGATGCTCAGCAGCCGCACGCCGCCCTCGCCGCCCTCGGCCGGCCGCTCCTGCCAGTCCGCCACGGCGCAGTCCCAGAAGCCGCCGAAGCGCTCGCCCATGTCCTGCCCCAGCGCCAGCTCCACGCCCTGGCGGTCGGCGCCGTGGGCACGCAGGGCCACGGCGGCTTGCTGCGATCGAGGGTTGCGGGTGGGGGAGGGGAGGAGGAGGCGGTCAGGCAGCTGCATGTCCAGGGGTCCAGGCCGGAGGATCTAGCCGACCCACATGCCGTGAGCGTATGGTGACCACGGGGCGGCCCTTGCGCTCCACCCCGCAGCCGTCACCCGTCCTAGGAGTTATACGGAGACCCGTGCAGCGCTCTAGCCCCCGCCCTCACCTGTAGGGCGTACCGGCGCATGGAGGCGGGCATGTTGGTCCGCAGGAGGAACACGTCCGGCGCCTGGGAGGCGGGCGCATCCGTGAGGGCGTCCAGTGGAACCGCCTCCACCGCAGCGCTGGCTTCGCTGGCCGCGGGCATGACCTCCACGCTCGAGGGGGCGGTGGAGGAGTAGGAGGAGAAGGAGGAGGAGGTGGACGGCCCAGCGTAAGGGGTGAACGGGAGCGGAAGGTGGAGCGAAGGGAGCGAGGCGAGGAGGGACTGGACTGGGGCTGTGGGAGCAGCGGCGGTAGGGGCGGAGGGGCTGGTGGGGCTGTCGTCTTGGTAGTGGCTGACGATGCGGGCGCGGACGGGGCTGGATGCGCCGTGTGATGGGGGCGCGAACTCGTCTCCGTCGTCCCAGGGCTCCGGTGCCGGCGCTGGGGTCGGCGTGGCGAAGGCAAAGACGGCGGTGGGCCCTACTGCAGGGTCCTTGCTCTCCTCGACGAGGGCAGCGGTCGCGGCCATCTAGGTTGGGAGGCGGCACGGGCAGAGCGGAGAGACGTGACTGAGGCACAACCCACATCAGAGGCAGTGGTCAGCAAGAGGGGCACGAGGTGCAAGACCCACATGAGCGATGAAAGCCCCTGATCGGATGAAGGACCAACATTGGCTGCCCGGAGCGCCCTCAACTCAAGCCCTGCTATGCTGGGCGCAACGCCGGGCCTCACCGGGTCAGGGAGCAGCAGGCCGCTGAGGGGGTTGCTGAAGGCGGCGGGATCCAGAGTGCTCGCCGGGGCGGCGGTGACGCGGGAGAGGAGCAGCACGGCGGCCTGCAGGCAGATGGGCACATCGCAGGGGGCTTCAGGGACTGGAATGAGCAAACCGGTAGCAAGGGTTGAACACCCAAGGGTGGATAAGCCTCAGGGTTCTGGTTCCTCAAACCCTGCCTCCAGGTTCCCTGTACCCCAGGAAGCCTCTCAGCTTCATGGCCATGACGCACCAGTACACTCGTGCCGGCACCTGCAGCGACGCCAGACCACCACTCTCGCGTGTGCATCTGCTGCTGCCGCTGCTTTTGGCGGTTCTGGCGGTACTGCGGGGGCAACAGGAGGCACGAGCAGGCAAAGGTGAGGAGCACGTGGCATGGGGCACAGGGTAGCAGGTAGCCCGTTGAGGGCCGCACTGTGCCCTCCCCGGAGTCCCTATCTCCGCCCCATGCCCCAGCCGCCGAGCCGCGTCCCCGTTCCAACAGGCTCGCCTGCTGCAGTCGCTGCTGTTGCTGCATTCCCGACAGGTACGCCTGATGCCGCTCGCTGTCGTGCAGGGCCACGCGGAGTGCCACGGCGCGGGTCTGGGGGCCGGGGCAGGGGGGTGGGGAAGCGGCACGGGTTTGGGGGCTGCGGTCAAAGGAATTGACCCGTCCGGCTTAGGGCATTCTTCAGCTCCTTAGCCAGCGCTCACCGAGACGAGGATGCTGTCTGCGCCCTCGTCGGCGTCCGAGTCTGAGGGCTCCTCAAGCGACGAAGCCGACTGCACCTCCATAAGCCGGCGCCTGGTGAGGCCCTCCCGCAGCTCAGCTGCCACCGAGGGAGCGGAGCTACTGAGGCGGGTTGCGCGGCCCCCGGAGGGCGAGGGCGTCTCGAGCGTAGGGCTCGCGTCGAGCACCGCCGCGCGGCCGCGGCCGCTCCCCCGCGCTGCAGCTGGCTCGGCTGCAGCAGGCAACACAAGCAGCTGAGACACGTAGGCAGCGCGAAGGGAGCAGCTCCAGGCGCAGCGCAGCGGGCGGGGCGCCGGCTGGCGCTGCAGAGGTGCGGCCGCGCGCATGGTTCTGAGCCTGCTGTTGCTGAGCATAAATAAGGGTGGTCACGGAGGCTGCTGCGGTGATGGTTGTGCGCGCAAGGGCGGGCTGGCTCTGGTAAAGAGCGCGAGGAGTGAGGAAGCGGGATCTCATCGGCAGATGTCGCGAGTTCGCGGCGTGAGGCGAGGTAGGCGTAGGCTCAACGCGCTCAACGTGCTGTGCTACAAAGAAGCAGCTACTACTTATGCAGCACCGGCCTGGCTTTGGCGCGCTCGCGGAAGGCCACCCGAACCCCGCCCCGCGCGCAACAGGCCACGCACCCAGTCAACGCTCCTCCGTCCCTACCCTTTGACCGCCCCTACTTCATAGCGCCTCCGCTCTTACGCCTCCTGCGCCTCCCCAGCTTGCGCCACCTGCCACAGCTGCGCCATCACCAGGAACGCGTCCTTGCCGGACATCTGGTTGGAGCCCACATCGGCGCCCAGCCTCGCCTCGACCAGGTCCCCCTTCTTCATCACACAGGCCGCCACTCCCTGCTCCTCGCTCGCCTGTGCCTCCGCCTTCGCATCGGAACCCTGCTCGGGCGCCCTTTGCGCCTCGCTGGGCGCTTGGGTGCTAGCGGTGCGCGCGGACACGCTTGCGCCCTTCGCCTCGTTCTCCTTCTTGCGCGCCCGCTCTTCCGCCGCAACCGACGCGTCCCACACCTCCGCGAGCGGTGGGGCCATGGCGCTCCGGGGCAGGAAGGCCAGCAGCGGGCGCGTGGCGTTGGGGCGGGAGGCGTCCGGCGCCAGGGAGACCTCGCAGTGGGCGCCCTGGGGGCTCAGGGCCACGACCCTCGCCACGACGGGCGATCCAGCGTAGGACTGGACCAGCTGAGGAAGGCACAGTGAGGGAAGGGCGTTGGGAGAGCGGTGAGAAACAGGGCGTGGGAGCGGGGATGTAAGCTGGGATCCCAGTGATGCAACGTAGCCAACCCATATCAAGGCAGACCGCCCAAGCCAAGCCGTGCCTTCGCCCAAACCCATTTTCACCCCGTACCCAGATTTCACCCTGGGGTCTGTCTCGGCTGCTCGGGGTTCTATGCATACGTGAACAAACGCCTCCGACCCACATGCCTGCGACCCACATGGGAGCCGCCCCCAACGCAAACCCCAACTCCAACCCCAACCCACAACCCTCCGCCCCAAACCCCTACCGGTACCCACATCACTGCCCCTAACTCAACGCCCACCCAACCCACTGCACTCACTCGCTTGTGCGCCTCCGACTCGTTCCACGAGTCCACCAGCCACTTGCGGTCCAGCGGGATCACCTCGCTCAGCCGCACCGTCCGCTGCGCCCGGGCCGGCGCCGCCGCCGACCCAGATGCCGCCGCCTCCTCCTTTGCCACCCCGGCCGCCTCCGCTACGCCTGCCTCCGCCGACGCGCTGCCGCTGCCGCTGCTGTTGCTACCGCTGTTGCTCGTGCCCATGCTCCCGTCGGCACCCGTCGGCTCCGCAACGAGGTCCGTCACGCTGGCGATGGCGACCCACATCTTGGTGGTGGCGCTCGGCCGCGGCGCCATGGGCAGGGACCTGCCGGCGTGCAGGAACGAGTGCACCGCATCCCAGTCTCGCCAGGCGTGCAGGTCGGCTGCGGACATGCGGACCGGCGTCTGGGCGCCCAGCTTGTCGAGGAAGGAGCAGCTGACGGCAGCTGAAGCGGTGGCCGGGTCGTACTCCGTGATGGTGACGCGGATCAGAGATCCGTTGTTGACCAGAGTCGTCAGGTAGTCGGGCCGCGGAGGGCGCGGCCTCCGGGGAGTGAAGGCGGCGGCGGGGCCTGGTGGGCCGCTGGCGGAGGAGGCGGAGGGGGCCTGGGCGAAGATGGAAGACGCGGGGGCTGGGCCGTGGCGCCGTGCGCCGTCAGGCGTGGGGCTGGCGTGGGACCGGGCCTGGAAGGAGGAGGAGGAGCCGGCGTAAGAGGAGCTGGGACCGGTACCGGAGGCGTCGGCCGCGACGGGGCTCCAGGCCCGGGAGGAGCGGCGGGGCGAGGGCGCCGACGAGAAACGCGGCGAGCGGTCGCCGTCCCGCTCCAACTCGCCCTCAACGGATGGCGACCGGGACCTAGCGGTACGCAGCTCCTCGTGCCTCGGCCGGCTCGGCCCAAGCCCCGACCCCGGCCCCCTAGGAGACGCAGTCCGCGGCAGCCGCGCGGCATGCGCACTGAAGCCTGAGGCCGGCGGCCTCTCCACAGCCCCAGCCGGCGCCGCCGCTGCGGCGGCTACCGTCCACAGCCGAATGGCCATCACGACGGGGCGCTGCACAGCGCTGCCGCCAGCGGCCGCCGCCTCCGCCACCGCCTCCGCCACCGCCGCCTCCACAGCGTCATCCATGGCGGCCGTTGAGGCTACGGACAGGGCGGGCTCCGGGGCGGAGGCGCCCTGCTCGCCGGGCCAGACCGGCACGGGGTCCCCCGGCTGCTGCAGGGACCTCCTGCCCGGCCGCCAGGCGCGCACGGCGGGCGCGCGGCCCCCAGGCTTGGGCGGCGCTGTGGTGAAGGCGCCAGTACCAGAGCCCGAGGCAGCCTTGGCCCGGGCGGCCTTGGCCTCTACCAGGCTGCGGTACGCGGCCTCACGGCTGACGGAGGACGGAGCCGGCGGCGTCAGTGCCGGCCCTCGCGACGGAGGGGAGGAGGGTGCCGAGGAGGAGGAGGAGGTGCTGGCGCGGTTGGAGGAGGGGCCGGCTGCCCTGGCGGGGGCTTTGCCGGAGGGCTTGGGCTGCCCGCTTTGCCCGGCCTTGCTGAGCAGGGCTGCGGCTGCGGCGGCCGCCAGCGACGCCTCCTGAAAGGATCGCGTCGGCGCTGGCGGGGGCGGGGACGGAGGCTTGGGGGCCTCCTTGGTCTCCTCCTCGTCCTCCTCCTGGGCTGGCGCCGGCGGCGGCGGGGCCGCGGCTTTCTGCCGCCGAGGCGTAGGCTGCGTGGCGCCGGCAGCGGTGGACGAGTAGGCGGCAGCTGCAACGGCAGGAGCCGCAGGGGCGGAAGCGGCGGGCTTGGCAGGGCTGCCGCTACCGTTGCCGCTGCCCTTACCGCTGCTGCCGCTGGCGCCGCTGCGCTGGCGGGGTGGCGGCGAGGACAGCTTTGCCTTGCCCTCCAGCCCGCTCAGCGCAGCGCGCCGACTGGGGTCCGTCAGGACCGAGGCAGCGCTGGCCATGGCGGCCGCCACGGCCGCCGGGTCCATCGCCGGAGCAGCAGCAGTCGGGGACGGGGCTGCGGCAGCAGCAGCCGCAACCGGCTTGGCAGGCGCAGGCGGGCCAGTAGCGCTTTCCGCAGACGGGGCTGTGGCAGCGGCAGCAGCGGGCGGCGGAGGCGCCGCAGTCTTTGCGGCAGGAGCGGCCTTTGCGGCAGGAGCGGCGGCCGCCGCCTTCCCCTGACCGCTCGCAGGGGGCAGGGCCGGCGGCGGCGCCGCGGCGGCGCCGCGGGCGGGCTTCGCCGTCAGCGCAGGCTTAGGCGCCTGGGGGGCAGCAGCCAGCACGTCCAGGACCCTCTCCCAGGCCTCCTCATCGTCCTCCTCCGCGTCCTCCTCCCGGCCGCCACCGCCCTTGGTCTCAAGCTTGTACTTAAGGGCCTGGGCTCGCGGCGCTTGCTTCGCTGCCGGCTTCGACCCAGGCCGCTCCGCCTTCTTCCAGGCCCCTGCCTCCTCCTCCGCGTCGCTTTCGTCGCTGTCCAGGCCAAGCATCATAGCCTCTAGCGACCCTGCATCTAGCTTGACGGACGCAGCCCGCTTGACAGCCTTGGCCCCCGGAGCCGCGCCCGCGCGGGCCGGCCGCCCAATGAGCTCGGGCTTGGCAGCCGCCGCCTCAACACCGCTACCGTACGCGCCAAAGCTGTCGTACTCAGCGTACGAGGTGGACGACAGGCCAAGCTCGTCCAAGTCGTCCTGCGCATCCCAGTCGTCCGCCAGAAGCTCGTCCAAATCGAGACGCGCCTGCTCGCCCGGCCGCACGGGCGCGCGGGGCGCGGGCTTGGCTGGAGCCGCCTTTGCCGCCGGCCTGCTGCTGCCGCTGCTGCTGACGCCACGGCTGGCAGAGGGGCCAGCCGAGGCCGGGGGCACAGCACCTCGCGGCGCGGGCTTTGCGGCCAGGGACGGCAGCTTGGGCCCGGGGTCCGCGGGGAGGGGCGAGAGGTCGAAGCCGTCGTCGTCCAGGTCCAGGGCCGAGGGGCGGCCGCTGGAGCCCGTGAGGGCCGAGAGGGTGTCCTCGTCTGCAGGAGAGAGGAAAGGAGTGGAGAGGGGTTCAGGGCACAAGGCTAGGGTGCCGCGAGCTGTTTGGGAGTTTGGCGCTGGCAAGGCCGCAAGGCGGAGCCTGGGACAGAAGGGGCGATGAGCGCACGGGATGGGCACCCGTTCCTTGTCCCGATGCTGAGTACTACAGCAATTTCGCGTACATGCCGGGCCCGCGCGGCCGCCACCTGCTCGTACACTCAGGGACTTGGCCCGGCCCAGCCCTGACCATCTCCGAGGCCCCAGCGTCAAGCAGCCCGCCTCCCACGTGATCGTGCATCCCTCAGCCCCGCCCAGGCCCCACCTGACAGCAGCTCGTCCAGGAAGGCCAGGTCGTCCTCCGCAAAGCCCCGAGCGGGGGCGGCCGCTGCTGCCGCCGCCTTAGCGCTGCCCGCCTTGCCCTGCGCCCGGGCGCCCGCCCCAGCTCCTGCCGCCGGCCGGCCCGCCAGCTGCGGCTTGGATGCAGCCCCCGCCCCCGCCCCGGGTGCGACCGCGCCGCCCGAGGCGCGCAGGAGGGCTGTGGTGGTCATGGCCTGGCGCTTGCTGGGCCCCGCAGACGCTCCCGGGCGCGAGGCGGCGTTGGGGCCGGGCAGGAGCGCCTCGGCCTCCTGCAGGCCCCAGTCGTCCTCATCGTCGACGTCCCAGCCCGCCTGCGGGCCCTTCTGGGCCCGGCTGCTCGCCTCCAGCTCGCCGCCCACGCTCTCCAGCATCTCCATCAGCGCGTCGTAGTCCTCCTCCTCGCCGGGGCTCGCGCGCAGCTGCTGCTGCGGCTTCTTGATCCCGCTCTTCGCAGATGCACCCACGCCGGTACCGGCGCCCACAGCGGCACCGCCCTTGGCCGTGGGCCGTGCCGCCAGCTCGGGCTTGGCGCCACCGGCTCCGTCAGGGCCCAGCGCGCTGCGTAGCGCCTGCAGGAACTTGTCGCTGTACTGCGCGTTGCGCGCCTGCTTGTCCCCTGGGTCCACCCAGCCCGGCCGGCGGTTGCCCTGCTCGTCGTAGCCGTCGTCGTCGTAGCGGCTGTCGTCGGGGTCGGGCTGTGGGTGTAGGGTTGTGGAGCATGGAGAGGGGTGGGGGTTCAAGGGCTTTAGCTTACGGCCGAGAAATGGCGTGGATGCAAGTGCAGGCGGCTAGCCTAGCGTTCCTCACTAAGCAGGTTACGCCTTGCCCCGCCCCCCTTGCACATTCAACCACTCAGCCAGACATCATCAACCCGACCGCACGCCCTCGCCTCACGCCCCCACCTGGCTCAGGTCCCCCGCCAGGCGCTTGGCCGCCTGCAGGTCGTCGTCAAGCATGCGGTCCAGGATCTCGTCAGCGGTCAACTCCCGGCGGCCGCCGGCATAGTCCTCGACCCGCTTGGGCAGCGCCAGGAAGGGGTTGGCGGTCTTGGGCGGCGCGCCGGGCACCGGCCGCGGCGGCGTGTACCGCAGGGACTCGTCCACGTCGCTGCCGCTGCCGCCAAACAGGCCCCCGCCGCCGCCCTCCTCCTCGTCGTCGTCGTCCTCGTCGGAGAAGAGGCGGCGCTTGCGGCGGGGCGTGTCGTCCCAGTCGTCCCAGGAGGAGCTGGCCTGAGGAGCGTCAGAGGCGAGGCGCGGTCAAGGATGGTGGTGACGGTGGATGAGCGCATGCGTCCGTTGCTCGAGGCAACTCACCGCCCCCCTGAAGGCGCACAGCAATTGCGCATGACAGGCTTGGGCGACCAGTACAGCAGCACATAAACTCCGTCGCTGCCCCACAGCCTTTCAACATTCCTACCGTCTACCTGCGTTTACCATGCGTCCCAGCGCCTTGCCCCTTCGTCCCGCCGACCCCCAAACCCGCTCCCAGCACTGCTCCGCACCCGCGGGTTTGTGGGTGGCTGCAGCAGCCTGTCCGCCGGCGGGGCCGAGGCCAGCCGCAGCGCACGGCCCTCCGCCGCCGCCTTGGCCCGGCCCGTGGTGCTCCGGAAGGCTTCCAGGGCCGCCCAGTCGCCCGCAAGGTTGCCGCCCTCCGCTGCCACCGCCGCCTCCAGAGCGTCCAGGTCGGCCGCTGTGTATGGGAGATTGAGAAGGGCGGGGTGCGCGGGCGGGGGGGCAGGTTGGTGTTTCGCGTGCGGTAGCCAGCGCCTAGGCCGAAAGGCCGGAGGCCCAGCCCTGTTGCAATTGGCACACATGCCCAGCAGTACACCTCCTACTACTAGCTGATCGTCCTTCGCCTTTTGCGCTGGCGCCTATGGATGCCGCGAGGTGCGGCCCCTCCGCCCAGCCTCGGCACAGCAGGCGCTCACCCTCCATCTTGGCGATAGCGGCAGCCACCTCCGCCGGGCTGAGCCCAGCCTCCATGGCCGCCGCCTCTCGAGCCGCACGGAACGCCTCCACGGACCCAAGTCCTGAGCCTTGGAGGTACTGTTCCACGGCACGGCGGCGCGCCTTATCTAAGTCGTCGCCGGATGAGGCCTCCTCCGACCGCTTCCGCCGCGCCGCCAGCTCCTGCCGCGCGCGAATGGCCTCCGCCAGCGCCGCCGTCTCTGGATCGGCATCTGGATCCAGATCCACTACGGCGCCGTATTGGACGTAACGCGCTGCGGCGTCCGCAGTACCGCTGTATGCGGTGGGGCCGGCCAGGCTGTCGTCGAAGTCCGGGTCCTCATCGCTGCCGCTGCCGGCATCGCCTCGACCTGGTCGGCGGCGCCGATCAGCATCCTGATGGGTGAAGAGAGAGAAAAGCGGGGGAGGAACTTGGGGAAGTGTGGCTGGGGCGTGTTGCTGCCGGGGCCGGGAGAGCCACGGCAGGCAGCTTGTGGCGGCCGGGGCCTCCGCGCCTGACCGAGGCTCTCGCCGCTGCCTACCGACCCAGCCAAGATATTCTGAACGTTGCAGGCAGGTGAAGGTGGACTCGAGGCACTGACGTGGCTCGGGAGCGGCGTGGCAAAGTGGGAGCGGATGGCTCCACCCAAATGGCCCTTCCCCCTCCACGTACCTCGCGACGGGCAGCTACATGGCCTCCAGGTCGCAGTTCGCGTGAGCGTGCTGGTGCTCGCCACGTCCCGGACTGCCTCCGCACACAATCCCTAGCTTGCAGCGCAGTGCTGCGCGCACCCCCGTGCGCGAGCTGCATCCTGCCAATTCGAGCCTAGGCGTGTTCGTGCATAGAGATACTGGTTATGCACACTGTGCGACGTGGCGCCCCTCCATCGCGCTGGCCGGGATTGCACCGGTTGCAAAAGCAGCAGGCCACTCTTGTTTCGCTATCGTAAACGACTCAACAGGCTAGGAAATTTGCTGCACTCTCGCGGTTAACCTCTCTTGCCACTCTGGTGCCAACATTGCTCAGTCTCAGCCCCGACAGCAGCCCCGCCCACGACAGCGCCTATACGTCCTGTCCACATATTACCAGTTATGGCGTAGGCCCCTGGCCTTTATAGCAGGGACGCGGCCCTCCTTATAGCTCGCCATGGCGAAAGCCGCGGCCATCCGCGTCCAGGACCTAGGTCAGGAGATTGTATTTCCTCCAGTGAGTCACCTATCGGCGGGTGACGGGTCGCTGTGCGACCAAGTTGGACATGGTCAAGCCTCGATGTCGACTGGCCCCGCGACCAACGAGCTCAGGTGTCGTGACCAGACCCGTTTGATCGTATGCAGGATGCTCGGTCGGCAGCAAGCATGCTGGGCGATTCGCTCCCGTCCTTGGGCGGGTTGAGTGGGGTCGGCCCTGGCCCTGGTAGCCTTGGCGCCACCAACCCCCTCTCCGGGCGCGTAGCAGCCGTGTCCCAGGCCAAGGAGCGTGCGGCCAGCACTCCGCCACGGAAACACAATGGCGGCCCGCCAGGCGTCGCCCTTCCACCAACCGCGCAGCCTAGCTCAGCGGGAGTCGGCGACGGCCAACTTAATCCCCGCCTGCCGCCGCTGATGCATGGCTACGGACTGGGGCCACCCGCGGGGCCTCCGTCACGGGGGAGTCAGATAGTCCAGCCCTCACAAGCGCAACCGCAGCTCATGGGAGTGACGCTCGGAACCCCAAACGGCGGCCCCGGCCACCGCGCACCTTCGCCGAATGGCGGTGTGCCCCCGCCGCAGCCCTCCACGCTCCTCATGGGGCCCCAGCCCGCGGCCTATCCCTACCAGCCCAAGCGCAAGCCGCCGAGCGCCTTCATGCGAAACAACCCGATGAAGCAGCAGCTGGACTACTCAGCTGCTCAGCGGCGCAGCGCCAGCGCGCGTGCCGCCAGCAGCGCCTACGACCTGGCCTCAGCGGAGGCGGCGCTCCTTGCACAGCTCGGCCCGGGGTCCGGCAGCGTGCTGGGGGACGAGGCCGTCGCCTCGGCTGCAGCCGCGATTGCAGCGGCGCAGGCCTGGCCTCCCGGCGGCGAGGCCTCTGCCGCCAGCGCGGGCTCGGGCTCGCAGGTGTACGCGGCTGCGCCGCCCTGGGGCGTGAGCAGCGTGTCTGACCTGGAGGCGCTCGACAACATCCTCGACCAGCTTGTGGTGGTGGATGCGCGCATGCGCAAAGCCCTACTCAAGGGCCCGTTGATCTCGTTTGAGACGGTGGTGCCCGAGCACGCAATCCCAGGCCGGGCGGCGCCGCAGCGGCGGCCGGGCGAGGCGGACGAGAAGGACAAGACCTTCCTCACGTCCGTCAAGGGCATCACGGAGGAGACGGCGGCGGAGATGGAGGCGGAGGGCGTGGAGCAGGCGCCGCAGCCCGAGATGCTGCCGCTGGACCTGGCGGCACACGATGCGGTGCTGGCGGCGGCGGTGGAGGAGGCGTCGGCGGCGGGCGAGGCGCCGCCGACGGCGCGCATCAGCTGGGCGGACGGGGAGGGCGGGGACCCGCGGGACCACGCGATTTTCCGAGCTCTCTTCCCTCAGAACACGGCCATGCACCCCACCTTCACGCGGGCGTACCTGTCCTCCAAGCTCTCCACCAAGGCCCAGCTCCAGCCCCCACCGCCGCCCGCCACCGCCGAGCACCTGCTTCGCTCTCGCCCGCCGCCCTTCATCGCCGCGCCGTCGTACGACCAACTCTGTAACCAGATCCGTGACGTACAGAAGCAGTACACGTGCGGCAGCATCCGGTCGCCTGGCGTGCCGGCACCCGCCGCCACGGGTGCCACCACCAACCAGTACATTGCGGGCCTGGATGGGCCCACGCTGGACCAGGTCGTACAGCAGCAGGACCTGCCCATCAGCCTGGTGAGGGGGCGGGGGGGGGTCAGGGGCTGTCAGCGTCGTGGGGAAGGGGGGTTGCAGAATACCTGTCGGGGGCTAGGATAGCGGTTGCGGGTGGGACCCGCGGGGATAGGGCGTGGAGTAGGATGGAGCTCTTAGCGGGAGGAGGGATGCAGCGGGGCATTCCGCTGGGACCTATTGCCCGTTCCCAACGCCTTCGGCTCATCATGTTGCGCCCCCTCTGCCCCTCCACAGGAGCGCGTGAGGCCCACGTTCGTGGCGCTCAGCAAGCAGAAGCAGCGAGCTGCCTCGCCGCGGCGGAGAGGCAGGCACCACGGGCGGGAGGGCGGCGGCGGCGGCGGCGGCGGTGGAGGAGGCGGGCAGGAGGAGGCGGAGGGTCTGGACGGGCAGGGCTTGTAGGCGTGGCTGAGGCCTGGCGAGATGGGTGCTTGGGCTGAGCTGTGGAAGCTCTGTGTCGAAGTGTACAGTAAGGCGCACACAGGGCGGGATTGCACGTTCGTCACGGCGGCAGATGCATCGGGGCGAGCGGCCGAGCGCGGGGTGGTGAACGCACCGGCACGAAATGAGCGACCCGCGCTTTTAAGGCACGTCCCAGCCCATTGCTATCTCTTTCTACCTGCGTCTCTCCAAGCTCTGTATACAAACGGCTTCAGTCGGGGTGCTCAACTAGTCGTCTATTGCTAGCGGCGAAAGCCTTTCCCGCGCTCACACCAAGCCACGCACGAGACGCCTTGATAGCCGCTTTCAGCATAAGGTTCATCACCCTGCTACCTTGCGACAGCTCATCTACGGAGCTCACGCTCGCAGAGATGCCTTGATTGGCCGAGCCCGCGGCGCAGCCAGAGAGGACCGCGCCACTGCGACAAGCACCAGCCTGGAAGGGCCGACGCCGGTGGGAAAGGCTTCGATCCTGCCAAGAGCTTTGTCCGGTCCGACGACCTCGTCGGTCCGGGCCTGCGGGCAGACTGCCCCCTCCCCTGCCCATCGCGCCCTCCCCCCCCTCGGTGCGGCCCTGTGTCACGCTCTCCGCGGTGCGCACCTGCCGTTAGCTAGGTTTAGCAGGACCTGAGCTCAGGGGCTCCGGCTAACGAGGGAAGGCCGCGCAGCTGCTTTGTTCCACGGGGGCCGGAGGGCAAGGGCAGGCGGAAGCCCCGTGCAGGCCGCTGTGCCCTGGCGGTAACACGGACCTCGCGAGTTGACGGGGCTCGTGCCATAGCGTGCAAGCTCCCCCGCTGAGGGGCCGGGTGATCCCTTCTTCTCCGTACAGCACGGTCACTGGGGCTTGCGTTAACAGCCCTAGCCCTTGCCTGGATCGGGCTTGGGGGGCTGGGCGGGCTGCATAGCCCGGGCGGGAGAGGGGGCCCTGCAAGAGGCTTGCCTGCCATGAATGGCGGCAGCCGGACAAGGGCATGGCGGGACCGGCCTCGGCAGGGCTGGATGCCCTGCGTCCAGCCCTGCCGAGGCCACATGAGGGCGTGGGGAAGGGGGGGCGCTCGGCTGGGTGCTTCGCAGGCGCGGGGTCCATTTCAACGGCTTCTGTGTCATTGCATCCTGTTGGCAGTTCTTACTGCCATTAGAGCGGATTTAAGTCACTCGCCCCGCTCGAGGCCTTCAGCCAATCAGGCAGCGGCGCAGCGCCAGCGCGCGTGCCGCCAGCAGCGCCTACGACCTGGCCTCAGCGGAGGCGGCGCTCCTTGCACAGCTCGGCCCGGGGTCCGGCAGCGCGCTGGGGGTCAAGGCCGTCGCCTCGGCCGCAGCCGCCATCGCGGCGGCGCAGGCCTGACCGCCCGGCGGCGAGGCCTCCGCCGCCAGCGCGGGCTCGGGCTCGCAGGTGTACGCGGCCGCGCCGCCCTCGGGTGTCAGCAGCGTGTCTGATCTGGAGGCGCTCGACAACATCCTCGACCAGCTTGTGGTGGTGGATGCGCGCATGTGCAAGGCGCTGCTCAAGGACCCGCTGATCTCGTTCGAGACGGTGGTGCCTGAGCACGCACTCCCAGGCCGGGCCGGGCCACACGTGGACGGCTGGGGTTATCGCCCGGTGGACAGGGCCTGGTACTGGACCTTTCATGCCCACGGTGTCTCTGGACACTCCTCTGTCGCCGGACCGTGACCGGTGTCCCACTGGGGGGTGGCTGTGGCTGCCGGCGAATGCAGGACAGCCTTGTCCTGCGGATTGGCCGGTGGGCCAGCCTGGACGCACACGGAAAGCAGGGCGGCAGGGCCTTGATGGGACTAGGCATGGTAGCGATGCGGCCGAGTACCTGGTATAAATGCAAGGAGGGCAGGGCGCAGGGTTGGGTGTGCGTTGAGGTGGGCGGTAGTGCGCGGCTGCCCCACCCCTGGCCGCCTCCCGTGGGCTGGTCCGCGGTCTTCTGGTCCTGGCGGGGGGCCGTCACCATGCTGTGAGCATGTGCGCGGGCCAGGCGGCCGGCCGTGTGCGGCGCTTTGCTGCGCAAGGCTATGCGGCGGGGACGGGCGCATGCAGGAAAGGGGCCGTTGCCTTCCTGGTGGTCCACCGAGCGCGGGGCCGACCGGGCTTCGGCCCGCCAGGGCCCGCGATGGCGATTTTGCCGCACGACAGGCTTCGTGGTGATCTGGCTTCGCGGTCCTGCATACACCTTGATCCAACTTGCGCAGTCGCGCTCCCTATCGCGCCTGCGCTACTCGCCTAGTGCGCGCCGGGCCACGCCGAGCTTAACATCGCTATGCTATGTTTTCTATACGCTCGGTATGACCTGGGGCGCTCTAGTCCATCGCAAGCAGAATAAGAAAGCTGTCGCGCGCACGCAGACAAGACACGCACGCGACACCTCGGCAGCCACTTCTAGCAACAGATGCGTTGTTCAGCTACTGCTTGACAACCAACTATGGAGCTGGCGCTTACCGAGCTGCCTTCATCGCCGCGGCCCGCGGCGCAAGCGGAGGGCCGCACCGCTGCAGGAAGCTTTCGCTTGGGTAGGTCTGTAGTCGCCGGGACGCGGGTTGGCAAGCTGCCAAGCTTGTCTGGTCCGACAAGGGCTTCGGCCCTTCCTCGCTTCCCCCGAAGACACACACCTCCCCCCATGCGGGTCTGTGCGGCGCAGTGCACACTTGCGGGCGGCCAGGCCGTGTGGGGTCCGCTTCGTTTGGCTTCGACTCATAGAGAGAACATGGATGGGGGGGCCTGCGTCCGTTCGGCTGAGACAGGGGAGGAAGGGCTGTTCAAGCTGCCGCTCTCAGGGCCACTGCCCAGGTACCTTCTGCTCCTTTCAGCACAGGGGCCGCTGGTCGTTGCGCGCACGGCCCTGGCCCTTGTCATGATGCGTCTTGGGCGGTGGATCGGGCTGACTTCGCTGCACATGCTGGTTGGAGGCAGGTAGGGGAAAGCGGGCAGGTTGGGAGTCTGGCCTGGAGCTGACCTAGCGGTGCGGCCGGTCCTTGGCGCGCTTGGCCCTCGTCACGCCAAGGGTGGGCCAACCCACGGTGCGGCTGCCCTGGCCTGGGTTGAGGGCGGGGGGGTGGGGGGCGGGCCCGTCCCCTGCTGTGGGGGCTTGCCTGCGGTGGGCAGCCGAGCAAGGGCATTGCAGCTCACGCACACGTCTCTCTGGCATGACAACCCATACGCAGGGAACATGCCGACATCGTTGAATGCCCGCAGCCGAGGGAGCAGGCAACGCTGCCAGGCGTTGCGCTCCGAGCCCAGACTCAGGGCGTGGGAACGCATCCGTCACCGTGGGCCACACGTGGACGGCTGGGGTTATCGCCCTGTGGACGGGGCCTGGCACCGGACCTTTCATGCCCACGGTGTCTCTGGACACCTCTGTCGCTGGACCATGACCGGTGTCGCACTGGGGGGTCGCTATGGCTGCCGGTGAATGCAGGACAGCCTTGTCCTGCGGATCGGCCGGTGGGCCAGCCTGGAAGCACACGGGAAGCAGGGCGGCAGGGGCTTAGTGGGACTAGGCATGGTAGCGATGCGGCCGAGTGCCTGCTGTATATGCAAGGAGGTCAGGGTGCAGGGTTGGGTGTGCGTTGAGGTGGCGGTAGTGCGCGGCTGCCCCACCCCTGGCCGCCTCCCGTGGGCTAGTCCGCGGTCTTCCAGTCCCGGCGGGGGGCCGTCACCATGCTGTGAGCATGTTCGGGGGCAGGCGGCCGGCCGTGTGCAGCGCTTTGCTGCGCAACAGCGCAAGGCTATGCGGCGGGGACGGGCGCATGCAGGAAAGGGGTGCTGGTGGTCCACCGAGCGCGGGGCGGAGGCGGCTTCGGCCCGCGATAGGCTTCGTCATGATCTGGCTTCGCGGTCCGCCATCCTGGCATACACATCGATCCAACTTGCGCAGTCGCGCTCCCAATCGCGCCTGCGCT
The DNA here is from genome assembly GCA_016858145.1 of Edaphochlamys debaryana. Classification (NCBI taxonomy): domain Eukaryota; kingdom Viridiplantae; phylum Chlorophyta; class Chlorophyceae; order Chlamydomonadales; genus Edaphochlamys; species Edaphochlamys debaryana. Next base: position 150,393 of record JAEHOE010000095.1, on the reverse strand, counting down.
ACTCGCCAAGTGCGCGCCGGGCCACGCCGAGCTTAACATCGCAACTGCTAGCAGCTAGAGGGCCTAGTGCTACGCTATGCTATGATGTCTTTACGCTCGGAATGGCCTGGCGCGCTCTGATCCATCGCAAGCAGAAGAAGAAAGCTGTCGCGCGCACAGACAAGACACGCACGCGACACCTCGGCAGCCACTTGTAGCAATAGATGCGTTGCTCAGCTACTGCTTGACAACTCAACTATGGCGCTGGCGCTTACCGAGCTGCCTTCATCGCCGCGGCCCGCGGCGCAAGCGGAGGGCCGCACCGCTGCAGGAAGCTTTTGCTTGGGTAGGTCTGTAGTCGCCGGGATGCCGGCTGGCAAGCTGCCAAGGTTGTCTGGTCCGACAAGGGCTTCGGCCCTTCCTCTTTCCCCCGAAGACATACACCTCCCCCCCCCCCCCCGCTATGCGGGTCTGTGCGGCGCAGTGCACACTTGCGGGCGGCCAGGCCGTGTGGGGTCCGCTTCGTTTGGCTTCGACTCATAGAGAGAACATGGATGGGGGGGCCTGCGTCCGTTCGGCTGAGACAGGGGAGGAAGGGCTGTTCAAGCTGCCACTCTCAGGGCCAGTGCCCAGGTACCTTCTGCTCCTTTCAGCACAGGGGCCGCTGGTCGTTGCGCGCACGGCCCTGGCCCTTGTCATGATGCGTCTTGGGCGGTGGATCGGGCTGACTTCGCTGCACATGCTGGTTGGAGGCAGGTAGGGGAAAGCGGGCAGCTTGGGAGTCTGGCCTGGAGCTGACCTAGCGGTGCGGCCGGTCCTTGGCGCGCTTGGCCCTCGTCACGCCAAGGGTGGGCCAACCCACGGTGCGGCTGCCCTGGCCTGGGTTGAGGGCGGGGGGGTGGGGGGCGGGCCCGTCCCCTGCTGTGGGGGCTTGCCTGCGGTGGGCAGCCGAGCAAGGGCATTGCAGCTCACGCACACGTCTCTCTGGCATGACAACCCATACGCAGGGAACATGCCGACATCGCTGGATGCCCGCAGCCAAGGGAGCAGGCAACGCTGCCAGGCGTTGCGCTCCGAGCCCAGACTCAGGGCGTGGGAATGCATCCGTCACCGTGGGCCACACGTGGACGGCTGGGGTTATCGTTCTGTTGACGGGGCCTGGCACCGGACCTTTCATGCCCACGGTGTCTCTGGACACTCCTCTGTCGCCGGACCGTGACCGGTGTCGCACTGGGCGGTGGCTGTGGCTGCCGGTGAATGCAGGACAGCCTTGTCCTGCGGATCGGCCGGTGGGCCAGCCTGGACACACACGTAAAGCAGGGCGGCAGGGGCTTAGTGGGACTAGGCATGGTAGCGATGCGGCCGAGTGCCTGCTGTATATGCAAGGAGGGCAGGGCGCAGGGTTGGGTGTGCGTTGAGGTGGGCGGTAGTGCGCGGCTGCCCCACCCCTGGCCGCCTCCGGTGGGCTGGGCCGCGGTTTTGCGGTCCCGGCGGGGGACCGTCACCATGCTGTGAGCATGTGCGGGGGCCAGGCGGCCGGCCGTGCGCGGCGCTTTGCTGCGCAAGGCTATGCGGCGGGGACGGGCGCATGCAGGAAAGGGGTGCTGGTGGTCCACCGAGCGCGGGGCGGAGGCGGCTTCGGCCCGCGATGGCGATAAAGCCGCACGGCTTCGTCATGATCTGGCTTCGCGGTCCGCACGTCCGCCATCCTGGCATACACATCGATCCAACTTGCGCAGTCGCGCTCCCAATCGCGCCTGCGCTACTCGCCAAGTGCGCGCTTGGCCACGCCGAGCTTAACATCGCAACTGCTAGCAGCTAGAGGGCCTAGTGCTACGCTATGCTATGATGTCTTTACGCTCGGTATGGCCTGGCGCGCTCTAATCCATCGCAAGCAGAAGAAGAAAGCTGTCGCGCGCACAGACAAGACACGCACGCGACACCTCGGCAGCCACTTCTAGCAATAGATGCGTTGCTCAGCTACTGCTTGACAACTCAACTATGGCGCTGGCGCTTACCGAGCTGCCTTCATCGCCGCGGCCCGCGGCGCAAGCGGAGGGCCGCACCGCTGCAGGAAGCTTTCGCTTGGGTAGGTCTGTAGTCGCCGGGATGCCGGCTGGCAAGCTGCCAAGGTTGTCTGGTCCGACAAGGGCTTTGGGGTCCCGCCCCGATGCCCTTCCCCTCTTCGCCCTGAAGACAACACCTCCCCCGCCCCATGCGGGTCTGTGCGGCGCAGTGCACACTTGCTGCTCGACAACTTAGGGACCGGGTATCGTGACCGTGTGGGGCTCACGGTGCCGTCCGCCGCTGCCACCCCCTTGTCACCGTCTCTACCGTCTGACCGCCGGTGTGTTTTATCTTGGAACGCACCTGTCCTCATCTGTGTTTCCGCGCGGGGGGGGGTCTCAGTGTGGGCCGTGTCCCCCGTTCGCCCTCGCCCCGACCCCCTTCTCCTCTTCCACCCTTCCACCTGTACCCCCAAGACCGACACCTCTCCTCCCCCTCGCCTGCCCCCCCCTCCCCCGATGCGGCTCTGTGCGGCCGCCCAAACACCCACCTCTATCTCCTCCCCCTCGCCGTTCTCCCCTTCCCCCACGCACTGAGGGGGCCGTACTGCAGCGGATGGCGGGAGCCCCGCGCAGGCCGCTGTTCCCTGCGCTCGCCGCGGCCTGGCCCGGCCCCCGTTGTAATCCCTTCTTTCGTAGTGCGCAGCCCTGGCCCGGCCAGGGTTCGTCCTGGGTGACTGGGCGGGCTGCTTGAGCTTCCATCGCTGCTGGGGGGCAGGTTGGAGGAAGAGAGGCAGCTTGGGCGGCTAGCCTTGACGGGCAGGGACGGGCCGTGGCGACATGGTCAGTGTTTGGCACCGTCAACACGTCAGGGCCTGGAAAGAGGAGTCATGAAACGCTCCTAGCGGGGGCGGAGGGGGGAGAGAGGAGGGCGGGGCTGCAGGGGGCTTGCCGGCGGGGAGCTTAGCTGTCTGGCCTTAACGGGATAGGGACGGGACGGCTGCATGGATCCCGGCTTGCCTGGCCCCTTTCAGTTTCGCCGCTGTTTCGTATTAACGCTTCTCGGGCCTACGCAGGAGGGGAGGGGAGGGGGAGGCCCTTGCACCGGCCCCACTGGGTACGCGTTAGGCAGCCCTTCAGAGGCTGCCGTCGCGAGTGCTTGAGGGCATGGCTGGGAGGCGGGCCCCTCCCGCCTAACCGGCTGCTGGCGCAGGCTGCCATCGCATAACATACCGGCAGTTCTTGCTGCCTCCAGCAGAGACGTGGGCCGACCAGGCCTTGCAAGCTTGGGCAGCGGAACGCTGGGTCGGGCGTACGGGAACATGCACCGTCCCACCTGCCGTTGAGCATTGCCCTCGCCTCCCGCCGCCCCCCTAGCGCCCCACCGCCGAGCACCTGCTTCGCTCTCGCCCGCCGCCCTTCATCGCCGCGCCGTCGTACGACCAGCTCTGTAACCAGAACCGTGACGCACACAAGCAGTACACGTGCGGCAGCATCTGGCCGCCTGGCGTGCCTGCGCCCGCCGCCACGGGTGCCACCACCAACCAGTACATTGCGGGCCTGGATGGGCCCACGCTGGACCAGGTCGTACAGCAGCAGGACCTGCCCATCAGCCTGGTGAGCGGTTTGGGGGTCGTTCTCGTTTTGGGAGGGGTGGGAAGGGGTCCAGCTCGCTCGTCGGGGGGGGTGCAGCGCCGGTTTCGAGCCGCAGGACGTATGCGATGCACGACATGCCACTGGAGTCGTCACATGCGGTCCGCAACCTTTGCTGGCCCATGCTCCCGACGCCTCTAGCTCAACGTTATGTGCCGTGACGCTGGGAGGTTTCTGCCCCTCCCGCTCTCTCCACTCAACACTTTGCCCCCCCCTCTACAGGAGGGCGCGGGGCCCACGTTTGTGGCCCTTAGCAAGCAGAAGCAGCGAGCTGCCTCGCCGCGGCGGAGAGGCGGGCACCACGGCGGGCGCGAGGGGGCCGAGGGAGGCGGAGGGAGGCGGAGGCGGAGGGGCTGGACGGGCAGGGCTGGTAGGCGTGGCTGAGGCCTGGCGAGATGGGTGCTTGAGCGGGTCGCGGACCGAGCAGGCCTGGCCCGCCTCGCGCTGTAGAAGCTTCGTTCCGAAGTGTACAGCGGGGCGCACACAGGGTGGAATTGCACGTGGGCTGGCAACAGCACGGGGGCTTGATTGCGAGTCTCACATCACCCCTGTCTCACATAATGATTTGCTTTGGTGGAGGGCAGAGCGCCCACGTGGGTTCAACCCTGGTTGTGGTCCTGCAGTCGGCTTGAAGAATCATGGAGGTGCGCAGGACGGGCGCCGAACAGGAAGCCGCCCCCGTGTCCAGCGTGTCCAGCGCTTGGACCAGGGCTTGGAGGGTTTGGCCCTCAGCGGGTATCAGCATAGACATGCCCAGGTGTGGAGCACGTGCGGGACACCAAGGTCGGAGGGGGCCGCGCGAGGGCTCCGACCCTCGGGCGTCGCGGGGATGGTGACCGGATGGCCGCTGGTAGGTCGGAGGCTGGGCCCGGCCGGGCGTCGGTCGGCGCGCCAGGCCCAGCCGCTCGCGCCACAGTGGATGGATCAATCTTGACCGGCGCGACAGGTCAGGGTCAGGCCCGCAAGCGCTGCCCGCACCTGGGCCCAGGCCTCAACCCGGACCTTGCCGGGCCCGGCTGCATGGGCGCCGTACACACAGCGCGGGCCGCGGTCCGCAATATCGACAGCTCGCGCAGCCAAGCACCGCATACAGCTCAATACGGTCTGCTATACTCTAGCAGCTGACAAGCGGCAAACAGTCACCCGCGGAGCTCGGAAGCTCGCCGACTCGCGTAACCTGTTCGCGAGGTAGCTTCGCACCCCTGCCTCGCTCGGGGTCTTCTAACAACCACCCGCGCTACGGACCACGTAAAGCGCCCCTATACCAGCTCTATAGCATAAAAGAGGACACAAGTCGGCGACACACTCGCCCGCCGCCCACAATCGCCCTATCAAGACCCTATCAAGCGCCCTTTCCTGCAACAACCAGATGAACGTGCGTGCGTCTTCGCGGGCGCTGCTGCCTGCAGCTGCCCTGGGAGTGCTTCTGCTACTCGGCACCGTTGTGTCGGGGACGCCGCGGTCGCTGATGGTGCGTGGCGTCGGTGATCATCGTGTGTCTGGAGCCGCGCTGCGTACTGGAGCTGTGGGGCATCGGCAGCTTCTGCAAGGCGACGAGGGGTGAGTCTTGAGGGGGAGAAGTGGTCTAGGCTGTGGTGGTGGGCTGGGCCTGCGTTAGGGCTGTGGGGGCTTGCGATGCTATGTGCCCGCGGGGCCCCGCAGGTCACAGCCTTGAGCTTAGTTTGCTAAGCAAACCGCAAGCCATGTGGCGGGATGAAGGGCGGGGGTTGGGGTTGTGCGCAAGGCCTGAGAAGGCGGTTACTGCTCGGCCACCGCTCAGGCCCAGACCGGCCCGCCTGCCTCGAGAGTGTCTGGGTGAGGCCCTCGATGCCAAGCCGTGTCCTAAGCCCCGCTTTCCCTCTGCCCCTTCGCCCCACCCCCGCAGCAACGAGATGCCCCAGGACATCCCCGCCCCTACCTACGGAGCTTACTCCCCTCCGCCTCCCGCTTACGGCTCTTATGGGGCCTACCCTTCGCCGCCGCCCCCGTCTTACGGGTCCTACGGTGCCTACCCCTCGCTGCCTCCCTCCTATGGCAATGGCCCCGCCTACCCCCCGGCCCCCGCCTACGCCGTCTCCACTGAGCCCACCCCCGTGCGTCGCCTGGCCCAGTCTGTCCTGCCGATCTTGACCGAGGGGGCTTACGGTGGCTACCCCTCTCCGTCTCCCGCTTACGGCTCCTACGCTTCGCCGCCTCCCCCCTCCTACGGCTCGTATGGTGCCTACCCCGCGCCGCCTCCCTCCTATGGCTACGGGCCCGTCTACCCCCCTGCCACCTACGGCGCCTCCCACTCTACTGCGCCAGCCCCGCCCGCGCCCCTGCGCCCCGCACGGCGCCTTGCTCAGTCTGTGGTGGCGGTCTCGATGACCGGGGCTTACGGCGGGTACCCCTCTCCTCCGGCCTACGGCTCGTACGCTCCCCCGCCTCCCTACGGGTCGTACGGGTCCTACCCCTCGCCTCCTGCGTACGGTGCTTACCCCTCTCCGCCGCCGTACTACGCGTAAGCAGGATGTTTGAGATGCCGTCTGTTTTGGCCGCGGGCTTACACTCAGTCGAGGCATCGCAGCGTGAGTAAGGAAGGCAGATGGCATTGGATGATTCGAGTTTGGTCCCTTGTACCGCCGTGAATTTGCGCATCGCTTATATAATTGTGTCTACATGTGCATGTGCGCTGTGATCATCGTCACCACACCAGCTAGCTGCTGGACGCGCGATGGGGTTCTGCGGGGCAGGACGCAACGTACGCTGGCTCCCGCCCAGTCACGCCTGTCTTCGTCGCCCCCGCATCTTGTTATAAATTCTTTTGGTGGCCGGCTGTGGCTGGTGGGTGGTGCAAATTGAAGGGCTTGCAGCAATTTCCGAAACCAAGAGTATACTGACGCAACGGAAACCGGATTGAGATCCCGGGTCCTGCCATTCCGTGCTGTCTATGGGATGCGCAGGGGTCCCGAGGGCTCCCTGAAGAATGGGCTTAGGTAGGCTGGGGGTGTGAGCTGGAAAGTGCTTTGTTGGTGATTGCGAGTCTCATTTGGCCCTCATGCAGGATGGCTAGCGGCTAGGACGAGCGGGCAGGCGGATTACAATCTAGGCCAGGCTAGGCCAGCGCGCAGGCGGATGGGGGCAGCAGCGTCCTGATGTGACGGGCTTTGAGGATTGCGCTGGAGAGCGCCTAGTGTTACTGTTAAGAAGACTAGCACTGTTAAGAAGATTAGCACAGAGGCAGTTGCTAGACGGCTTGGTCTGTATGGCGCGCGCATTGGTCATGACCTGCCCGGCATTGCGGGTCGTCAAAATGCAGGTTCTGTTCCTGCTGAGCGAACGAGAGCAGCAGGGGGAGTTGGCAGTGTGCGTCACATGGATTCAAGTGATGCAAGAAATAAAGCTCAATGTGCACCAGGAGCCACTGCCCGAATCCCATGCACGGGCAGGTTGCCCCGCATGCCAGTGAGACCAGCGCAAGGGCGCACAAGAAGGGCTTCAGCGTAGCTCTCAGCACTGCGTGAGGCTTCACCTGCCCGCCCTTCTGGGCTCTTGGGACGTACTGAGCGCCGCACTCTCTATGAGACAACCCTGATGACACACCCCTGACACAGGCCCTCTCGCCCGAATCCGCGAGCAGTCGGGCTTGGACGGTCCTGGCTCTGAACTGTGAAGTGAGCGGTACAGTGCATGGCCGTAGCCTTCAATAGCAGCAGACGCCCTCCGTGTACATGCCGAGAGGTAGAAGCCCGCAGAGGCATTGCTTGTGGCCGGAGAGTGGGTGTCAAGCGGTTGGTGGAGGAGCATGCGGAGCCACGGAGGTGGGACCCCTTGCCCGGGGCAAGTTGCCCGGAAGGCGGAGCGCGGCTGGTGGCACCTCCGCGCACAGCTGGGGCCCCGATGTGTGGGGGCGGGGGGCGGGACGGGGGGGAGATGCAACAGACTGCTGGTGCCCAAGATGCCATAGATGGCAAGGCAGCCTTGCACTGGCGGGCTCCAGGTTGCGCCAAGCCCGCCCTGGCCCAGCCGGACTCGCGCACTCGACGTGGCCGGCCCGCGGTCGGCGCGCCAGGCCCAGCCGCTCGCGCCACAGTGGATGGATCAATCTTGACCGGCGCGACAGGTCAGGGTCAGGCCCGCAAGCGCTGCCCGCACCTAGGCCCAGGCCTCAACCCGGACCTTGCCGGGCCCGGCTGCATGGGCGCCGTACACAGGGCGGGGGAAGCGGGCCGCAGTATAGACACCTCGCGCAGCCAAGGATCGCATACAGCTCAATACGATCTGCTTTACTCTAGCAGCTGACAAGCGGCAAACAGTCACCCGCGGAGCTCGGAAGCTCGCCGACTCGCGTAACCCATCGCGAGGAAGCTTCGCACCCCTGCCTCGAGCGGCTCGGGGGCTTCTACAACCACCCGCACTGCGGACTACGTATAGCATCCCTATACCAGCTTCATAGCACACAGGAGGACACAAGGCGACACACTGGTCCGCCGCCCACAATCGCGAAGACCCAATCAAGCTCCTTTCCTGCAACACCCAGATGAACGTGCGTGCGTCTTCGCGGGCGCTGCTGCCTGCAGCTGCCCTGGGAGTGCTTCTGATACTGGGGACCGTCTTCTCCGGGGTGCCGCGGTCGCTGATGGTGCGTGGCGTCGGTGATCATCGTGTGTCTGGAGCCGCGCTGCCTACTGGAGCTGAGGGGCATCGGCAGCTGCTGCAAGGCGACGAGGGGTGAGTCTTGGAGACAAGAAGACAGCGCTTGGGTTGCGGTTGCGGGCCACGGCTGGGCGTTATGGCGTGCGAGGCACTCGTGGTTGCGCGCCCGCCGGGCCCCCGAGGTCAGAGCTCCAAGCGCGGTGGTCGGACGCACACCAGCAGCAGTCCGGCGGGAATGAGAGTAGTGTGGGGGTTGCGCTCGGACGCGGTTACCGCTCGGCCACCGCTCGGCCACCGCTCGGGCCTGGTCCGGACCGGCTGCCTCGAGAGTGTCTGGATAACCCCTCGATGCCAAGCCGTGTCCTAAGCCCCGCTTTCCCTCTGCCCCTTCGCCCCACCCCCGCAGCAACGAGATGCCCCAGGACATCCCCGCCCCTACCTACGGAGTCTACTCTCCTCCGCCTCCCGCTTACGGCTCCTACGGGGCCTACCCCTCGCCGCCGCCCCCGTCTTACGGGTCCTATGGAGTGTACCCTTCGCCGCCTCCACCCTCCTACGGGTCGTATGGTGCCTACCCCTCGCCGCCTCCTTCCTACGGCTACGGGCCCGTCTACCCCCCTGCCACCTACGGCGCCTCCCACTCTACCGCGCCAGCCCCGCCCGCGCCCCTGCGCCCCGCACGGCGCCTTGCTCAGTCTGTGGTGGCGGTCTCGATGACCGGGGCTTACGGCGGGTACCCCTCTCCTCCGGCCTACGGCTCGTACGCTCCCCCGCCTCCCTACGGGTCGTACGGATCCTACCCCTCGCCTCCTGCGTACGGGCCCTATGGTGCTTACCCCTCTCCGCCACCGTACTACCCGTAAGCAGGATGGTGGACATGCAGCCGGCATTGCGGCAACGCGTTTGCCCCACTAGGGCTGGAGGGAATGTGCTTAGCAGTAGAAACCCACATGGGTAATGCGCCTTTGGTTTCGAGGACTGTTCGGGGCGTCTGTTATGCCCGTGCTGTCCATTGAATTGTGCATAGTGGAAGGTAGATGTGCATAGAGTGCTGTGATCCGCGCTGTGATCATCGTCACCACCCCAGCTAGCTGCTGGATGCGCGATGGGGTTCTGCGGGGCAGGACGCAACGTACGCTGGCTCCCGCCCAGCCACGCCTGTCTTCGTCACCCTCGTGTACTTTGCCGCTGTTAGTAGCGCTAAGACCCTACCAGGTTCCAGTTTGGCCTCCCTGGCAGGATGCGAGCCTTCACTTGCAATGTGAAGTGCAAGAATAAGACAGGAACTGTTTCGGGGGCTGAGAGACTTGGGAGGGTGGGATCGTAACGACGCGGGCCTGGAACGACCCGTCGAGTGCCGGGTACCGAAGGTAAGTATGACCCAATGTAAGAGAGGCTGTGCGTATTGCCGCTGCTGGACTGCTGCTCGGTAGACCGACCCCAGGAGAAGCCTGGACAACTTGTGCTGGGCCCCATCTTTCTGGGGGCGTGTGTCCTGTCAGGAGTTGCATAGCTGATTTACCGCGGCTCTTAAGTCATCACTTAACCTTCTTTCTTGTAACGTGGGCCCAACTGGCCGTTAGTTCCGTGCCCTTGTGTGCCGGAGTGTTACGGAACTTCTCGGGAGGTTGCCCTGGTCTGGCATTGTGCGGTCAGGAGGTGGAGTGATGGGAGAGGAGTGAAGTCAAGGAGGGAAGAGGAACTTCAAACTACCAGGGGCCTCCGTGCCTCTGCCAATTTCTGTAACCTACTCCTGAGAACTGCTGCATGCAAATGCTGCCGCCCCCTCACCACACATCGCCGCTGCATCAGTGGCGTGCCGGTAAGGACAGCGGGTGCCTGTCCCAGCAGTACTATCATACCGAAGCGTGAACGCGTGAGATGCGGCTTCCTGAGCAGTGAGGAGGGGCGGGATAAGGCCACAGCGAACGCGAGGGGGAGCGGGAGCCGGTGGGGCCGGGGCGGGCAATGGGTTGCGGGCGTGTCGGAGCAGCTTTGGCGGGATCGCAGTGGGTGCCGCGGACTCGCGCTCTGAGGCATTCAACGGCACAGATATCACCTCGTCTACACGCTGTTCGACTGGCCACTGCTAAACTTGGCTACCTTTTGACTTTGTAGCATTTCGCGACGCGGTCAGGCACCTCGATGACCCGCAGAGACCATGGATTGGGAGCAGAAGCTTAGGCAACAGTATGCCATATCGGTCCGGCGAGACTGGCTGGAGCGCGTCCTCGCGAAGCTGCAATCGACAAACGCAGACTTCGCAAGCTGGCCGGAGGCGCGCACCTTTGAGGCCATCTTCACGGCTTTCCTCTTCTGCGACTTGAACCAGGCGGGGGCAGCGGTGCTGCCCCCAAACACCAAGGTGCGCCGACCTGCTCCATCGCGCCCCGCGCTCGTGCCGCCCCGACCCCCGCCCCGCCCCGCCAGCTCCTCCCCCCTGCTTCCTCACAACGTATCGCACCTCACCTAGGAGCTGCACAAGGAGGTCCTGCGGGGCAAGTACGTGCTCCAGGTGGACGAGGTTGTCAACATGGCGGCCGCGGCTCGCGAGCGGTGCGTACTTGCCGGGCCTTGCCGGGTCGGGACCGTCTGGGACCTGCCGCCCCTGCCCCCGCTGCGTGGGTTCCCACCGCGCATATCCTCACTAAATGCACTGCCTCTGAACCCCGCCACAGGTACGTAGATCAGACTGGGAACCGCTGCCTGAAGCTGGCCCTGACGGACGGTGAGGAGGGCTATCCGAGGAATGCGCTCTTGGCTCAACCTCATCCCGTGGAAACTGGCCTGGAACTATGCTATAAGTCCTCACTGAACCCTCTCGATGCCCTCAGGCTGTCAGCAGGTGTTCGCAGTGGAGTATGCCCACCTGCCCACCCTCCCCTGGGACTGCCCCGCTGGCAGTAAGGTACGTCCGTGCGGCCCCCAGGCCCCAGCCCGCGGCATCCCCCTTCCTTCCCAGCTCACACCCGCCGGCGTACCCTTGCATCGCATCCCCACGAGCGCGCAACAGCCGTCCCCCAACCTCCTCTTCGCCTATGCTCAAACGCACGCCAACACAGCCACGCCAATCCATTACACACATCGCCCCGCTGGGCCTCAGCTGCCTTCCTGCCGAGCCGCGCTTTCCCTAGCTTTCAAGAGCGAGCCCTCACAGATGGCCCCGCAACTTCAGTTAGCATCATCCGTGCACCCGCACCGAGCTAATGTTTCCCCGGCTTAAACCGGTACGAGCAGCCCTTCACACATAGCCTCCCATCTTTGGTCCGCGTCATCCGTCCACCCGCAGCTCCTGATCGACAACGTGCCCGTGCGGCGGGGCCTGCTGCTGCTGGGCCCCGACAACGCGGCGCTGCTGGGGGGGCAGGCGGAAGCGCTGGAGGCGGCCCGGCTCAAGGCGGTGGCGGTGTGGAACCAGCCCGTCGGTGCGTGGGGGGATGGGGTGGGGGGTAAAGGGGGGGCGTCGGAGCAGCGCGGGGTTGCTTTAGCAGGGGAGGAGCCGAGAAGGAAAGGGGCATTGGGCGTGCGACTGCGGGTCCCTCGGTGCGTCGGGGAATTGGGGTAGGCAGGTTGGGGTAGCATATGCGCAGAGAAGGTTTGATGGAATGGAGCGGATTATGGTACCCCGAGCACAACCCACATGGGTACACTCTTGCATACTCTTGTCCACGCACTATGGCGTACATCCTCCCCCTCTCTGCAGTCGGCCGCCCACCCAACTCTGGGCCGCGGGATATCTTTGGCGATGCTCGCCGAGCGGCCTGGGCCGCCGGGCCTCCGCCTGCCCGAGGGGCTGCGGGGCAGGCGCCCGGCCAGCCTCCGGCACAGGCGCAGGCACACGGACCAGGGCCAGGGCCGGGGCCAGGCCCGCAACCCGGTCCTGCTGCCGCGGGCGGCCATGCAGCCCGGCCCGGGCCCGCCGCCCACGGACCCCAACACGGCGCCGCCGCGGCCCCCGCGGGCCCCGGCGCCGCGGGTCCTCAGGTCAACCCGCAGGCCGCGAGGCAAGGGGGCCCTGGCTACCCAGCGGCTGCCCCAGCGCCGGCGGCGGCGGCTGGGAACGGGTGGCCGCCAGCAGCGCAGCAGCCCTATCCCGCCAACCTGCCGCCGCCGGCTCAACCCCAGCCGCAGCCGCAGCCGCGGCAGCAGGCGCCGCCGTCGGCCGCCTGGCAGCCGCCGGGCCAGCCGCAGCAGGGTGACGGGGCCTGGCGCGGGCCCGCGTCCGGGCCTGGGCCTGGACCTGGGCCCGGGCCTGGGCCGCCGCCGGCCGCCTGGAGCCCGCCGGGAGGGGGTCCAGCAGGGCCCGGCGGCGGTTGGGCTGCAGGTCCCCAGCCGATGCACCCAGGCGGCGATGTCGGGGACGAGGCTGGCTGGATCTCCCGCGGCCGCGGGGGGTCTCAGCCCGGGTCCCAGCAACCTCGGGCGAATGGCGCTGGCCCCGGCGCACCCGGCGGGGTGAGCGTAGGGATCGGCGTGTGTCGTGCGGGTGTATGATGGGGCACAGCGCAAGTAGACTGAGCGCTGCGATTTGCAACCCGCGGCCGCACTCGAACCCTCCACTCCGCTCTCGGCCCATGACCCGTAGTCCCTTCCTCATACCATCCCCGCCCTTGCCCTTCCACAGAGACCCGGAATGCCCCCCCTGCATCCTGGAACTCCCCTGCTGGGCGCCTCCACCGCGGCCGCTGCCGCCAGGGGCCCACCCGACCGACCCACACCACTTGGCCCAGGAGCCCCCGGCTTCGCCTCTGCCGCCACCCCGCCGGGCCCCTCCTCCTCGTGTGGCCTCGTGCCCCCCGGGCATCGGCCGCCGCTGGCGCCCCAGGTGCAGCCACGTACCGGGCCGGGCGCCGGCTTTGCGGGCGGTCCAGGCGAGCAGCCGGCTGCTTTCGGGCCTGCCGGAGGGCGCAAGCCGGCGCTCTCCCTGGCGCAAAACAGACCGGCGCTTTCCAGCAGCAATCCCCGTCCCGTCACTGGCACCGGCGCTGCTCCCGCCGGGGTGGCTCGGGCGGGGGCACAGGGCAGCGTGGCCGGTTCCACGGGGCAACGGATCACGCCGCCGTCCACAGCGTCAGGCAGCCAGCCCGGTGCTGACGTGGAGATGGTGGACCTGGCGTCCTTAGAAGACGACGATGACGAGGAGCCGGAGGGCCCGGGCCCAGGATCGGGCCCAGGGAGGCCCGGGCCGGGCCCAGGGTCGAGCGGCGGGGGTCTACGTGGCTCGGCCGGTCTGGCGGCGGAGCCGTGGGCGCGGGCGCAAAGGGCCAAGGCCAAGCTGCAACCGCCGCTGGATCCACCCGGAGGGGACGAGAAACGGTTACGGACGGATTCAGGCGGGGGCCCGCGGATTAAGGCCGAGCTGGGCCTGGAGGGGGCGGCCTTGGGCCCAGGGCCGCAGCACCAGGCCGCTGGAGCACGTGGCATGGAGGCGGATGTCGTACCGGAGACCCAGATGGAGCTGGACTCCAACCCAGATGGGGGCCCGAGATCTGGATCCGAGGAGGACGAGGACCTCGTCATGGTTGGGGCGGGGTCCAGCGGGGCCCAGGCGTCCAGGCCCCAGCGCTCCTCCGCCGCAGGCCCTGGCCCTTCGGGCAGGCGGGGAAGTGAGGAGGATGGGATCGAGGCGGGGGCAGGCGCCGGGGAAGCCCTCTTCTACCATGACCAGTACGACGACTACGGCGAAGGCCCAGATCTGGATCCAGATCCGATGGGTCCAGATCCGGATCCTGACCCCGGACAAGACGCCGTCGACGAGCCAGGCCCGGACGGTCGGAGCCTGGATCCCGCCGGTAGCCGCTCCCAACACGGCGACGCGCCGGCGCCACAAGCCACCCGTACGGCAGCCGCCGTACGGCACGCGGGCACCGTATTCCTGTACGCGCTTGAAAGCTTAGCACGGGAGGCCGCCGGGGACTCCAGCACGTCCGGCCGAGGGGCGGGGGCCCGGCTTGGGCCCGGGGCAGGAGCCAGCGGCGGCGGCTCGGGGGCCCGCCTGGGCCTGGGTTTCCCCTTCAGCGTTGACATCATGGGCAACTTCCGGTCGGTCGAGTCTGACATGGCCGTACTGGAGGACGGGACCGTCGCGATCCACGCCCGACTGTCTGACGAGGTTGCCGCACGGCTGTTGGGTGAGTGGGGCCGGGGCTGGGCCGGGGCTAGGCCAGGCTGGAGGGAGTGTCTTGGGCCTGTGGGGCTAAGATGTTGTGCAATCGGGCCTGACCACTGGGCGAGAAAATGTACGGTATGACCTGGGACTTGGGACGGCTTGCGTGAGTGCGAGGCTTCTAGGGCTCGAGCTGAGCGGCCTTTGATACTGGGGTGGGGCATGGAGAAGCGGCAAGAGCACCGCGTGCGGATGCGGGGCGGCTATGTGAGCTTGGCGTTTGCCGCGGCTGAGCGGCTACAGGCTGGGTCCAGCGGCTGGGAAAGGGCCGGAGGCTAGAGGGCCTAGACCCAGACCAGGTCGTGTTCCCTACAGCAGTCTGCCTCCAGGCCCTTACCTGCGCCCTGCGCCCGCCCACCCTCCGCAACCCCCGCAGCGGGAGTGCCGCCGCCGCCCAACCTGGATCGGCCGCCCCCCAGCAGCCTGGCCGAGGTGGAGGAGCTGTACGAGATCGCGGAGCGTACGGAAGATGACGCACTGCTGTCGTACTGCGAGTCCATGTCCTCAACCGCCATGCGGTACGTCGAGCAGTTCCATGGCCGCATGCGGCTGCATGTGACCGCGCCGCCGCCGGCGCTGCCTCTCATCGTGGCCCTGGCTGACGTAACGGAAGGAGCGCCGGACGCCAGCGGCTGGGGCGGGGGCCGGGCGCAAGGTCAGGGGCAAGGCACGCAAGGGAACGGCGAGGGGTGTGTGGAGCAGTACGAGCAGTCGCTGCAGGAACTGCGCGTGCTGGGGGGGCCGGGCGCGTAGGGGCAAAGGGGCAGCGGACGATGCGGACTGCAGGGGCTTCGAGGTCGCACCAAGGGATAGGGCTTGCATGGCCCAGGCACGCGAAGGGGAACAGACCAGGAGCTTGGGAGCAATGTCAGCAGATTTTCCAGGCTCAGAGCCAGAAGGTGTGCTGCGCACAAGTCTGTAAGTGTCTTTTGCGTGGGCAGAGGTGGGTCCGTGACGGCGTCGGTGGAGGGGCGGGAGACGGGGGGGTCGCGGGGCAGACACGGGCCTGCCGTGGGCTCAACGGCCGGCGGAAGTGTGGGGGTCCACTGCAAGGCTAAGGGCGGCCTTGTTGGCTGGAGGCAGGTTGCGGCGGATGTTTGGGCCGTCAGGGCCGGGGGTACGTGGGGGGCGGGGGGGCAAGGGCGGGGGCGGGGGCACCTCAGGGACGGGGAGGGCCGTACCGGTATGGAGCAGAAGGCGGGGGATAGACAGACAGACAGATGTTACAGGTGTTGACCCAACCCGCACGCTCCGTTAGGGCCAGAGTCGGATAGGCGCTGCAAGAGATGGGCTTGGTGACGGGACCCCTCGGGACCGAGGCTTGAACACTGGTGCACGCCTGACGGCAAATTTTTGGATGGCCAGCCCTGCCGCGCGCTGTGAAGTTGTGCAGTGCAATAAGCGTACTACTGGCATTTTGCAGCAAAGCATAAGTGCCTATTCATGCCGTACCACATGCTGCCGTACAGCACCACGACCTGGTACGACCTGGTGCACAGTCGGCGACACCACCGAAGTGTCAGACCACTACCGCTAACATGGCCGAGCGTTGCCCCGCCGCTGGCTTGGGCTCTGTGCTGCAGAACCGCGACCTGCTGAGCAACATTCTCGAGTACGTGGACCCCCAGGACTGCCACGCTATCCGCTGCACCAGCAAGTCTATATGCTCTAAATACAATAGCTGTGTTGATCTATTGCAACTGCGCCAGTCGGCCTTCACAAGTCTCGATGAGGCGCAGCATCGTCTCGCGCGGCTCCTCCAGCGCGGTTGCACGCCAGAAAGCGTGTGCATCGGAACCGACGACAATACGCCCCCAGAACTGCAACAGGCTTACGGGTAAGCACGGCGGACTGCGGCTTTTGGGCTTACGGGGAACTGTCGCCGACAGTGTCGGCGGGGTAATAATAATAATGGCGCGTGATGGCTCCAGAGCTGGGGCGTATGGGCTGGAGATAGCAAGATGCGGATACGGCCCGAGGGACGCCTGACTGTGCGGGATGCGTGTTGCGTAGGCAACCGCTGTGGGCTTACGCTGGGCGGAGGTCACACAGTGCCCCCTGCGCCAGGCTGCGCCCACCCCTCTTAACACCTCGTAACACCCATCCACTTCTCGCCCCTACGCAGGGATGCATTCTTTCGCGCCTTCGCGACAGCTCCCCCCGCACCGCTGCACACATGCTGCCTTCGGCTGCAACTGGCCGCCCTAACCAGCGAGACTGCGGGTCTGGTGGCTGCCGCGTTCAAACAGCTCAACCGCCTTGCGCTTGTGGATGGTCTTGTCGACCCATCATCGGACCAGGTGCGTCGAGGCCGCACTGTGCTGTGCATTGGATGCTCATCCTACACTCTCTCCATGCTGCCTCGCCAGGCGCCCGCCTGGGCCCCCCTCTTGCCCGCTTTCCGGGAGCCACTGAGGCAGGAGCTTCCCGGCGCCGCTCAGCTCACGGGGCTGTCCGCTGCCTTTGTCCTCACGGAACCCAACCACTGTCACTCTCAGAGCGGAGCTCCTGCCCGCCCTGCTGACCCCGCTCACGGCGCTGAAGGACCTCATCCTCGGCGCAACAAGCGGCCCGCTTCCCGGCGCACCGTTGTGTGCCCTGTCGGGTCTCACGTCCTTGCAGGCGGCCTGTGCCACGCTGGACCTCCACACCCTGTCCCAGCTGACGAGGCTCACCAGCCTCGAGGTCCATACCCTGGTGCTCCCCGAGGCGTCCGCAGCTGCAGTTCGGGCCGATGGACACCCACGGAGCTACCTGCTCCCGCCCAACCTCGGTAAAGTTGAGGCGGCGTGCGTAGCTCCCGAGGCGCTCCATGCTCTGCGCGCTTCGCCCGTTCGTCAGATGACGTGGCAGATTGGTGTCGGTCTGGAACGGGACCGGCACTTTGACGCCGCCTCCAGTGCCCTGACGGAGCGGGGCGAGGCGGGGCTGTGCAATGTAGCAGCGTTCCTGGAGGGGCGGATGGATGCGTAGTCTGAGGTATGGATTGGGGCGGTGGACAACAAACTCCTGTGGCCCGTGGGCGGCGAGGTGGGGCCGGGGCTCGGCCGGCGCAACCACACCGCTTGGTTGGAGGCGCTCGGGCGGGCGGGCGGGCCCCGCTTCACCCTCGACCACATCGCCCTCAGCCACCAAGACCTGGGCACACTCTCAGCAGCCCACCCGTGGCTCAAGGTGGGAGGGGCTCATGGGGGCGGTCTCAAGGTCACCATGCGGGCTGTGCAAGCCGCAGCCTCCATGCTCCCTGCCTCTGCCTCCAGGCCTCGGCAAGTGGGGGAGCCTTGGTCGCCGCTGCATTGTGCGCTCTTGCCCCTGTCTCCAGGCCTCAGTTGCTTCTTGACTTCCCTTGCGCCCCGCCCCCCAGCGGCTAGACCTTTCTGACGGCACGCAGTACCCCACGCGGGGCCTTCTGGTGTTGCCGCGGGCGCCCACCCTGGAGCTGCTGACGCTGGAGAGCTTGGATCTGCCGTACAGTCCTGCTGCTGGATGGCGTACGGCACGGGCCCTGCTCGCACACCACACCGCCACCGCTTCCAGGGCCCACGGCAGGATCTCTTCTCCACCCCTCCCGCCCCTTCCTGACAGGACGTGGGCGCGTGGTGTGGCCCCGACCGCGATGGCCCGTTGGAGCCGCCCGCGGACATGGAGGTGGTGCTGCAGGCGGTGCTGGTCGCCAAACCCGGGCTGTGGGTCCAGCTCTGCTGCGCCCTCGAAGTGGCTGAGGAGGTGGCGGAGCAGGTTCAAGACCTGGCTGCGGAGGTGGAAGATGAGCTGGTGGAGATTGGCGACCCCGAGCCGCGCCGCCTGGAGGTGGAGCTCGAGGTGAAGGCCGGGGTCGAGGGCGGGGGCTGAGGAGCCGTCACGTGCGTACAGAGGGCTGGCGCGTGTGGGCGGAACCTCACCGGGCCCCAGCAAGGCCGGCTGTAAGCTGCGGCGTGACGGCCTTGTGGGCCCGAGGCCGTGTCGAGGCCCCGAGGGGGCGCCTGTGGCGGCTTGCGTGCGCCCACCGCCGCGTGTGGGGACGAGTAGCTGTGACAATTGACGTTGGCAATGGGTGGGGGGTGAAGGAATAAAGCCCCCAAGCTCCGGTTGCGTCGTAAACATCCGACGCGCGGGAAGTTTTGGCGCCAATCCGTTCCGCGCCGCAGTCCGCTGGCACTAGGTCCGCTCCGGAGTGGAGAAGTTGTCGCTCGAGACGCTGAGAGAGCAGCTCCAGAGTAGCTCGAGAGTGCTCGCGAGAAGGGCCGCCAGACCGGAGCACGAACCTTGTATGCACTCCGTGTCGAGTCTCGGCGAGTGCGGCTGGCCCCCGCGCCCAGACGCCCGGCCCGCCCGCCCGCGCGCGCCCCAGCGCGAGACGCACGGCGCCGGGCAGCGGACGCACGCTGGGCGGCGGGGCGCGGGGCGGGGCCGGCGGCGGGGGGACCGGATCCGGGGTAGGGGGGTGCGATGGGGGCCGGGGGGGAAGGGAGGATCGCACGCGAAAACCGAGAAAAGCCCACGGCCTGGGCGCCGCGGCTGCCGCCACCGGCGGGGGGCCGGCCAGACAGGGCACTGCACGCGTCTTGCGCAACGGCGGGAACGGATCATCAGCGGCGCAGGGGCGCGCGCGAGGGCCCGGCCGAACGGGGCTCGAAGGCCCGCCGCGGTTCGGGCCTGGGTCGAGCCCGGGCGCCGAGGCCCGCCGCTAGCCGCACCCGCGCTGTTGTATAGAGCTCCGCACCGCGCACACGGCAGCGGAGAAATGCAGGAGAGCGGGGCAGCGCGCGGCGGCCGGGCCTGGCGAGGGAGCGCCCGCGATGGCCCCTAGCCCCCTCCCGCGCCGCGCCGCCGAGCAGCGAGAATTTCGCGAACCACCGTCAACGCGCCGCACGCCGCACGCTCAACGCAGCGCGTGGCAAAGGCGCGAGAAATCCCCAACCGCTTCCAGAAGCTTGCTCCCAAACCACTAAACATGCTGCCTAGCCCCCATCGCGCACCCCCCTAGCCCTCATCCCGGATCCCCGCTAGGCATGCATCCTCTACCAAAACGACCCTCCCCCCTAGGGGGCATCAGCTCCCCGCCCGACCCTAGCCCCCATCCTCCACCCCCGCCGCAACCACCTACCACAACTTCCCGCCCCCTGCACATCTTCGCCTCCACCCCTCCCCCGTCCCCTACCCCGCCGCCCCACAGCCGCTCGCCCGCTGCTGCCGTGCCCCACCCTGTCCGCCTGGACTGACGTTGCGAAGGAGACAGATCCGCACTGCCGCAGCCACGCGCTGCTGCATGACCCTCTTCCCCAAGGAGCATCAGCTCGCTGCCCAGCCCCGAGCGTCGGCCCTTCACCTACGACCCAACCACCGCTAATAATAATCATAACCACCGCAGCCAAACCCGCCTCCTCTGGCCTTGGCTGAACGCATGCTGGTGTGAGATAGGTAGAGCCACCGGACAAATGTGCTGCGTCCCTGCTGCCACTAGCGTGAACTTCGCCATTCTCTTCGCTCTTCAGGTACGGGCTACACCTTGGTCGTACTGCAGTCGTACAGCAGCGCTTCTGCTCATGCCAGGTACTCCTCCCCTTGCACTGAGCCCCGCGCACAGCCCACATAACACGACTCTCCTGCCGCCACGTCCCTCTTGCCCCGAGCAGCCCCACGACTCTCCTATCACCACGTCCCTCTTGCCCCGAGCGGCCCCACAACTTCCTGCCCCTGCATGCCTCCGCCTCCGCCCCTCTGGACTAACGTTGCAGAGGACACAAACTCGTCGATAGCCGTGTCATTCCGGGAAGAACCACCACGATTCATTATGAGCTACCATTAGGAATGCGAGTGCAAGACGCTGCAGCCACTGCTTGAACCTAACGAACGCTCACAGCACGCACACCAATGGCGTTTAACACACCTGGCGCGCACAAGACGCGTATCCCGCGGATGGAGTACTTGCTTTACTCCCCGCCGGTCCAACCCAGCAATCAGGCCCCCAGCGTGCTTGTACACCCAATCTTCGAGCTGCTTGATGCTTAACTCTGCTAATAACGCAGGCAGCGCCCGCTGCATCCGGTTGAGTACAGCACGTAGCTCGCCGTGCTGACGCTTACCTGGCTGCCGCAACACAGCTGTAGCTTCAGCGTCGGCCTGCAGGAAACTCACAACCGCTGCAAGCCGATCCGCGTGAAGCGTAGCTGTGCGCGACCATGCCGCTGCGGGCACTGGCGCTACGATGCCGACGCCAAGCGCCGGCCCGAGCGCACTGCTGGGCCCAGGCTTACCAGGCTCGCCTGGCGTTGGTGCTGCCGACACGTCCGGCGGCGCCGGCGCCGTGCTCCCGCCAGAGCCGCTGGCGCTCGTACTTGCTGCCACGGCCCGCCGCGCCGCTTGCATGCGTGCTGTGACCTGCCGAACTAGCCGAGCCCGCTCGACGTCCTGCCAGACACCCTTGCCCGACTCGTGCAGCACGGCCAGCACAGTCTCCAACGGCGGCGCGGACGGGCCCATCGCCCGGTGCACACGCTCCGCCATGCCGTCCCAGTCGTGCCGCTGCAGCTGCTCCCAGAAGGCGGCATCAGCGACGCCCAGCCGCTGCAGCGTCCCACAGACGGCGCTGCGGTCCGCGTCGCTGACCCCAGCGCCGCCCAGCAGCACGCTGCTCATGTAGAGCGTCGAGCCTGGCTGCACGCCGCATCGCACCAAGCTCCAATCCGGCCGCAAGCTGCGGTTGCGGTATATCAACCGCAGGAATGGTGCCGCAGCACCCTGCGTCACCACAGGGTCCAGCAGCAGCTCCACAACAGGCGTCGCCAGATCCACCGCCAGCGCCACAGTTCCGCCTGAAAGCGTTCGTACGAAGATCTGCGGCGGAGCTGCCGGCTGACACTCCTGCCACGCCTTCCAAAGCCGAGTCGACTCGACTCAGCGCTGCGCTACACGGAAGCTGCTGTTCGCCCACTCCGGAGCGCGCCGCTGCACCGCCTCGAATGGACCAGCACTCAGCACCAGCCTGAAGCCCATATCAACTGGGTTAGCGGCTTGCAGGACCGCTGCCTCCACGATTGCTCCCACAGCCACACTCAAGAGCGTTAGCCGAGCCCACCGTTTACCGGAGCGCTGCGTCCACACGCGCTGTGCCAACCGGAGCACATCGGCAGCAGCGTCGCAGACCCCCCAAGCTGCGCCGGTGACGGTCTGCCGCAGCGCCGACCACGCTTCCGGCAGAGCGGCGCTGCAGCCCTTGCCCGCCGCCGCCCGAACACAGCCCGGCACAAACGCCAGCAGCGACAGCATCCGCCAGCCGCCACAGCAAGGGTGACGATGCCATATCGCCAGCAGCGTCTCCGACACGAAGGCGCTGAAGGCTAGCTGCAGCAGCACGATGCCGCCGACGCTGAACCACTCCGCGCCCCAGGTAGCGCGACAGGTTTGCGGCTCCAAAGCAAAGCCCTGCTCGCAGCCGCTCTCCTCGCACCAAATCTGAAGGGCGGCGACGCCGTCCTTCCACAGAATGCGAGGAGCCCAGGGCATCACAGCCCACAAGCACCGCACATGGGCGGCCAGCATCATCACGCAGGCGCCATAGGCCGCCGCGCCCTCCTCATCTGCAAGCGCCAAACAGCAAGACCAACGGTCAAATCGACAAGCACAAGAACGCTCACAGCAAACCAGGAAGCAGGAAGCGCCTGACGAAAAGCTCTTCCTAACCTCACCACAGCGCTCTCCCCTTTCGCCCCGCCGTACATACCTCGCTTCCGTGTAGCAAACGCCAGGACGCTCCAGTTGGAAGCAACCACCAACGACCTCCAAGCGCCACCCGTCCTCCACTCCCCCAACCTCAACTCGCCCCAGCCACCACCCTGGCCCCACCTCAACCGCCCCGCTCAGCTCCATCACACGACAGCCCCCAGTACGGCGCCAGGGGGCCCGAGTGGGGAGTGAGCACTACTTAAGCCCCTGGCGCCACTGGTTTGTCATCCGCGGCTTAAATTTTGGAGTACGCTTCACAGCTCAAGGTCACGGGTTCAATTCCAAGCGAACGCGGTTGGACATGCGCGGGAAACGTCGCAAGCTTACGATACGACGCCAGCGACGCAGGGTCGCCAGTAAAGGGTAAACAGAACACCACCGGCACCAAGGAATAAAGCATGCAATAATCAGCAACCTGCGCGAAGCAATGCCGGACGCCAGCGGCGAGCGCGGGGGTTGAGAAGCAAGGGCAGAGGCAGCACTGTGAAGGAGAAGGGTACGAGCTGGCACTGCGGGAGCGGGGCGTTGTTGGGAGGAACGCATACCGGTAGATGCAGGCACAGGGGCTAGTGCCCGGTGCAGCGTGGGTGCCTTCGAAGTGACACGCGACGGACGCGAGGGTTACTATTGATGCCCAGATTGGCGTCCTGTCCTGTGAAATCCGGTACAGCAGTCTGGCCCTGCACGGTGTCGAGTCGAGGTGCGAAGGGTGTTTAGCCAGTGTCCAGGCAGAGCGTGCGAACACACACCTGACCGACGGCAAGGCGTGGCTGGAGGTTCCGCTTCCTGCAGCAGCACAGCCTGAGCACAGCGTCCCTGTGCTGTCGGTGGTCTTAGTGGTCGGCCGGCCGGCGGTATCCGAGCGCCTTATGACGCCATTGACTGCTGAAGTCCGTACTGCATGCTGCCGTACAGCACCTCAAGGTGCACACTACGACACCACCAAGCTACGTCCGGTCAATACCATTACCATGGCCGAGCCTCGCACTGCCGCTGGCTTGGGCTCTGTGCTGCACAACCGCGACCTGCTGAGCAACATTCTTGCGCGCCTAGATCCTTGGGACCGCCGCGATATCCGCTTAACCAGCAATCTTATATGCTCGGCACATGATAGCTGTAACCCCGCAGTGCACGTGTGCCAGTCGGCCTTCACAAGTCTCGATGAGGCGCAGCATCTTCTCGCGCGCCTCCTGCAGCGCGGTTGCACGCCAGAAAGCGTGTGCATCGGAACCGACGACAATACGCCCCCAGAGCTGCAACAGGCTTACGGGTAAGCACGGCGGACTGCGGCTAAAGCTTACGGGGAACTGTCGCCGACAGTGTCGGCGGGGTATCGGCGCGTGATGGCTCCAGAGCTGGGGCGTATGGGCTGGAGATAGCAAGATGCGGATACGGCACGAGGGACGCCTGGCTGTGCGGGATGCGTGTTGCGTAGGCAACCGCTGTGGGCTTACGCTGGGCGGAGGTCACACCGTGCCCCCTGCGCCAGGCTGCGCCCACCCCTCCTACCACCTCGTAACACCCATCCACTTCTCGCCCCTACGCAGGGATGCATTCTTTCGCGCCTTCGCAACAGCTCCCCCCGCACCGCTACCCACACGTAGCCTGAACTTGGATGTGGCCACCCTGAGCGGCGAGACTGCAGGCTTGGTGGCAGCGGCTTTCGCCAAGCTGGACAGCCTACGGCTCATGCAGCCTTTCACGCGACAAGCCATGGAGCAGGTGGGTTGAGCATGCTCCACGCAAAGCAGCCAGGCTCAGCAGCACATAATTGGCCTCCCCGTTTACCAACGCAACCCTTAAGCAGGCCACCTGGGCGCCCTTCCTGCCCGCTTTCCTTGGGATGCTGCTGAGCGGGCGGGAGCACGCGCTCACCCAACTCGAAGTCTACTGGCGGTCTCCCCTTTCGCCGGAGCTGTGCTCGGTCCTCTCCGGTGCCACACAGCTGACTCAGCTGTCTGCCTGGTTCAGGCTCACGGAGCCCGACCACGCATCCGCCATCGCCAACCTGACATCGCTCAGGAGCCTGGGCGTGCAATCCTGCGAACCGCAGCTGCTGCCCGCCCTGCTGTCCCCGCTCACGGCACTGACAACCCTCTCCCTCGGTCAGACCTCGGCCCTCCTGCCCGCGGAACCTGTAGCTGCGCTCTCGGGTCTGGCGTACTTACGGGCCGAGAAGGCGGCGCTTGACGTGCACACCCTCTCCCAACTGACCAGCCTCACCTCACTCGGGATCTCTGCCCTGGTTCTTCCTGCGGAGCCCGCCGCTACCGAGCTGGCCGGGAGTCACCCGCCGAGCTACCTACTCCGTCCAAACCTCGACATAATCGAGGTGGCGTGTGTAGCGCCGGAGGCGCTCCATGCTCTGCGCGCTTCGCCCGTCCGTCAGGCGACGTGGCAGATCGGTGTCGTACTGGATCGGGGTCCGCACTACGACATTGATACGGGCGCCCTGACCGAGCAGGGCGAGGCGGGGCTGTGCAATGCCGCCGCGTTCTTGGCTGGGCGAATGGATGCGGAGTCAGACGCCTGGATAGGAACGGAGGACAATATTCTCCTGTGGCCCGTGGGCGGCAAGGCGGAGGCGGGGCCTGACAAGCGCAACCACACTCCGTGGCTGGAGGCGCTCGGTCGGGCGGGCGTCCCGTGCCTGACTTTCGACCACATCGCCCTCAGCCACCAAGACCTGGGCACACTCTCAGCAGCCCACCCGTGGCTCAAGGTGGGAGGGGCTCATGGGGGCGGTCTCAAGGTCACCATGCGGGCTGTGCAAGCCGCAGCCTCCATGCTCCCTGCCTCTGCCTCCAGGCCTCGGCAAGTGGGGGAGCCTTGGTCGCCGCTGCATTGTGCGCTCTTGCCCCTGTCTCCAGGCCTCAGTTGCTTCTTGACTTCCCCTGCGCCCCGCCCCGCAGCGGCTCGACCTGTCTGACGGCACGCAGTACCCCACGCGGGGCCTTCTGGTGTTGCCGCGGGCGCCCACCCTGGAGCTGCTGACGCTGGTGAGCTTGGATCTGCCGTACAGTCCTGCTGCTGGATGGCGTACGGCACGGATCCTCGCTTACACACGGAGCTGTGATTGCCTCCAGGACCCACGGCCTGGGCCACGCATGACCTCTTTTCCCTTTGCAACTAGCGTCCTGAGCTCCCGACCCTCCCGCCCTGTGCCCCCAGGACGTGACCGAGTGGTGCGGCCCCGACCGCGAGGGCCCGTTCGAGCCTCCGCCCGACCTGCCGGGTATGCTGCAGGCACTGCTGTTCACGCACCCCCAGCTGCGGATCGAGCTCTGCTGCCGGGAGACCGTGGGGCCCCTGGTGATGGACCAGGTGCAGGGGCTGGCGTCGGAGCTGAGGGAGGAGCTGGACCAAATGGGTGCCTTTGAGTCCGAGCGCCTGGCTGTTGCGCTGCATCGCGAGGACTGAGGCGCTGCAGGGGTGCGCGGGCTGGGCGGCTAGGAAAGAAGGAAGACAGGGTTGATGTGCACGTGGGGCGTGAGGCTGGAGGGCCGTGAGGGCCGTGGGCGCGCGCTCGGGGTACCTAAGCTAGGCGGTGCTCCGGGAGCAGAGGCTGAGCGTGGGCTGTGGGGTAGGGGCCTGGTGGCTCGTGGTGGGGCATGCTGGGACAGTGCTAGACAGCGCTCGGAAGGCCTGCCTTGGCCGAGTGCAGCGGGCCGTGGGCGTGGGCCGAAGTGGTATTCTCCAACTACTCGTCACTGCGGCGGCGTGTACTAGTGCATGAGAGGGCGGGCAATGGCTGAATGCTGTGTGCGAGATTAGTGCCTGGAGGGCTAGCTGCGGCCGTGTCGAGGATTGTGATGACTGGCGGATGTACCGCAGCGCGACGGGTGTCCTGTCGTGTTGGACGCCCGCAGTGGGCTGTGAATATTGGTCAGTACAACAATCATGGCGCATGGTGGCGATGGTTTGCGAGCATATCGGTGAAGGGGCGGGAGTAAGTGGGGCGAAGAAACACGTGGGGCGGGCACGCCCAGGGGTCGGGCTTGCATGGCCCAGGCACGCGCACGGGAACAGAGCACGAGCTTGGGAGCAATTGCAGCGAGTTTTCCAGGCCCGGAGCCTGAAGGTGTACTGCGCACAAGTCTGTATGTTTTTGCTTGGGCAGAGCGGTGGGGAGGGGTCGGGGTTGGGGCGGGAGACGGCGGGGAGGCGTTGGGGGGCAGACACGCCGACGCATGCCTCCACGGCTTCAGGGCACGCGTTGCAGGGCAGAAGAAATTCCGCTATAGTCCAACATGGCCGAGCCACAAGCTGGCACCAGCATCACCTCGCTGGTGCAGAACCGCGACCTCCGCGAGGTCATCTTCAAGCACCTGGCCAACACAGAACTGCTCTACCTTCGGCTGACGAGCAGGGACATCTGCACTGCTCACGATGCACACGCGAAAATCTTCTTGCGGCAGGAGAGCTTCGCGTCGCCTGAGGATGCGCACCGTCAGCTCGAGCGCCTCCTCCAGCGAGGCTGTGTGCCGGACTCCTTATGGGTTGAAACCGATGAGGACACGCCGTAAGAGGGCGGATCGCGCCTTCAGTGCTGAAGTCGGGCTGCAGTCGGGCTGCACGCCTGGGCTTGTGCTATTTATGGGCACATGTCTAATGAGAAGCGTGGGGTTTGGGGCCTGCAGGCAGGGACTCGGCTGGGAGGCCCCACGTCTGCGCTGCAACCCCCCTCACTCCCCGCGCAGGGAGGCGTTCCTGTGCGCACTCGCGCCGTCCGCCTCCGGCCCGCTGCCCACGCGTGAGCTTGACTTGGAGCTCGCAGCCCTGAGCGACACCTCTCCCGGGCTCGTTGGTGCCGCTTTCCAACGGCTCCAGAGCCTCACCTTCCTCGGCACTCCCCACCCCAAGCACGTAAGCCCACGCACGAGCTCACGCTTTGAGCACTTGGGCCCCCAGCTTCCGTCATAAAACCGCTAATGCGTCCCCTTCCCGCACCTACAGATCACCTGGGTCGCCGTCCTGCCTGCTGTGCTCGAGGAGTTGCTTCAACGGGGCGCTCCCCTGACCCGACTGGACGTGGGGGGCAAAGGCTCAGCGGGCCCCATGACGCCAGAGCTCTGCTCAGTGCTGTCCGCAGCTACGCAACTGACCGACCTGGACTTGTGTTGCGACCTAGCAGAGCCCGACCACGTATCCGCCATCGCCAACCTGCGATCGCTCAAGAGCCTGGGCGTCAAGTCCTGCACACCTCAGCTCCTGCCCGCCCTCCTGTCCCCGCTGACGGCGCTCACCTCCCTCTCCTCCGCGAGTCCTCAGGCCTGCTGCCCGGAGAGCTGCTGTTAGCCCTTCCGGGCCTGGCGTCCTTGAAGGCGGAGGATGCCACGCTGGACCTCCACGCCCTCTCCCAGCTGACCAGCCTCACATCGCTCGCCATCTATGACCTGGCACTCCCGGCGGAATCCGCAGCCACCGAGCTGGCCGCAGCTCCCGCAGCTCCCGCTCAGCCTCGTCGAGGTCGAGGCGCGGCGCGTAGCGGCCGTGTCGCTGCAGGCCTTGCAAGATTCGCCCGTCCGTCAGATGACGTGGCGGCTTGGTTTCCTACTGGAACGGGGTCGGCACTACCTCGCCCGCACGGGCGCCCTGACGGAGCTGGGGGAGGCGGGGCTCTGCACCGTCACCGCGTTCCTACAAGGGCGGATGGATGCCGAGTCAGACGTCTGGATTGGAACGGAGGACAACAACCTCCTGTGGCCCGTGGGCGGCGAGATAGCGGCGGGGCTGGGCCGGCGCAACCACACGGCATGGCTGGAGGCGTTTGGCCGGGCGGGCGTCCCGTGCCTGACTTTGGACCACATCGCCCTCAGCCACCAGGACCTACGCACTCTGTCCGCCCACACGGGACTCAAGGTGGGATGGGCTGAACGAGAGGCTGCTCCCTGCGAGCTCGTACTTGTCACGGACGCTTCCGGTCCTGCCTTTCCTGCCTGGCCATCTTACCCGCCCCGCCGATACCCCGCCCGCCCCGCCGGTCCCCCGCCCCTCCCCGCCCCGCAGCAACTCCATTTCGACAAGGGCACGCAGTACCCCTGCAAGGGCCTGCTGCTGTTGCCACGCTCCCCGGCCCTGGAGCTGCTGATGCTGGTGAGGTCGGGGCCCCGCGTGTGCTTGCCCAACCGTTGAGCGGCCAAGCTGGCGCGTAGACTGTGCATCCCACCGGTTGGCGCGGCAAACCTTCATGTCCTGAGCTCCAGCCCCTCCCGCCCCTTCCTGACAGGACGTGGGCGAGTGGTGCGGCCCAGGCTGCGAGGGCCCGTTCGAGCCGCCAGCAGACGTTGAAACCGTGCTGCAGGCGGTGCTCTGTGCGAACCCCCGCTTGAACATCGAGCTCAGCTGCACCATGCAAGTGGCGGAGGAGGTGGCGGAGCAGGTGTATGATCTGGGGATGGACGTGGAAGCGGAGCTGCTCATTATGGGCGACCCCGCACCCAGCCGCCTGGAGGTGGAGCTCGAGGTAAAGGCCGAGGAGGAGGAGGACGAGGGCGACTGAGGGTGCACGTGCTGGCGCATGTGGGTTGACATCCGGCAAGGTGCTGCAAGGCGGACGACTGTAGCCGGGCGGGCGGTTGACGCGCATCAACAGGAGTTAAGGCCGGTGGTCGGCAGTGGGGGAAGTTGTTCCGGAGGGAAGAGCGCCGGGCACCAGGGTCTGCGACAGAGGGCAAGCGTTGCCGGGGGCAAGGACCACGGTGGAGTCGGCGAGGGGTGAATTTAGCGTTAGGAGCAGTACCAGCAGGCACACCAGCGGGACGCGGTCGGCCCTGCCCCCGATGACGGTGGGCGCATATGTTGGAAGATGTGGCGCACGCCAGCGGCAAAAGCAGAGGGCAGGGGCTGTCGAGGGCAGAGCCGGGTGCCAAGGGTGCCTGGATGCGTGCAGGGGTGAGGGGCCATTGCAGGCAGGGCCGCTTTCTGGGGCGACTGACACGGCTCGAGTTCGCTGCAACCAGCCAAGGACAGGGCCATACCCTAATCCGGGACGTTCGGTGGTCGGGTGGCGTACGTGTCCTGCCTGAGCATTGGGCAGAGGGTGTTGTCTGCTGGCATTTTAACCGGCAAGTAGGCGAGCATGCTGTTTGAGCATTTTGCAGCAAAGCATAAGTGCCTACTTCATGCCGCCGTACCACATGCTGCCGTACAGCACCTCGAGGACGTCATGCACACCTGCGGGCGACTCCATCGCAGCGTCAAATCACTACTAGAGCCATGACCGAGCCTCGCCATGCCACTGGCTTGGGCTCTGTGCTGCAGAACCGCGACCTCCTTCACATAATTCTTGCACGCATAGATCCTTGGGACCGGCACTCTATCCGCTTAGCCAGCAAGCTTACATGCGTCGCACATGATAGTCATGTTAGCATACTCCAACTGCGCCAGTCGGCCTTCGCAAGTCCCGATGAGGCGCAGCACCGTCTCGCGCGCCTCCTGCAGCGAGGTTGCAGGCCGGAGCGCGCGTGGATTGTGACTGACGAAGACAAGCCACCACAACTACAGCAGGCTTACGGGTGAGCATAATGGAGTGCGGCTGGTCGGGGCGAGCGGGCAGCTGTTTGGGGGGGACAGGGTGCGTGATGGCACACGGAGCCGGGGTATGGGCTGGCATGGGGGGATGCGGAAACGGCATGTGGCACGCCTGGCTGTACAGGCTGTGTCCCCTCTGCCCCATGCCCCTCTTGGTCCACACCTAACATGCCTCCTCCCCCCCTGGGACCCACCTCCCACCCCCACGCAGGGATGCATTCCTTCGCGCCTTCGCGACAGCTCCCCCCACCCCGCTGCCCACACGTCAATTTGATGTTGGACTCGCGGCCCTCAGCAGCGAGGCTGCGGGCTTGGTGGCTGCGGCCTTCAAGCAGCTCGACAGCCTATGGCTCGCGCAGCCGCTTTTCAACCCCAGCCCGGTACAGGTGCGTCCTGGACCCACCTTATGAAGCTGCTCAGCTCTTACGCTTCCACCCGTTTCCCTACCTTCTCCCTTGACAGGCCACCTGGGCACCGCTCCTGCCCGCTTTCCTGGAGACGCTCATCAGGGGGCGAGAGCACCCTCTCACCTCGCTTACCGTTCTGGGGAGTTTACCCCTCTCGCTGGAGCTATGCTCGGTCCTGTCCAGCGCCACACAGCTGACTCAGCTGTCTGCCTGGTTCAGGCTCACGGAGCCCGACCACGCATCCGCCATCGCCAACCTGACATCGCTCAAGAGCCTGAGCATCACAACCTGCACACCTCAGCTGCTGCCCGCCCTGCTGTCCCCGCTCACAGCGCTCACCTCTCTCTCCCTCAGCCTGTACAGCACCCGGCTGCCCACCGGGCGTGTATCTGCGCTCTCGGGCCTCGTGTCCTTGCGGGCGGGGAAGGCGACGCTAGACGTCCGCACCCTCACCCAGCTGACCAGCCTCACCACGCTCGCCATCTCTGGCCTGGTGCTCCCGCCGACATCTGGCATAGCGGAGCTGGCAGGCAGCTACCCGTCGAGCTACCTGCTCCCGCCCAACCTCGGCGAAGTTGAGGCGGCGTGTGCAGCTCCCGAGGCGCTCCATGCTCTGCGCGCTTCGCCCGTCCGTCAGCTGACGTGGCAGATCGGTGTCGTTATGGATCGGGGTCAGCATTTCGACAACGATACGGGCGCCCTGACGGAGCTGGGCGAGGCTGGGCTCTGTGATGCAGCTGCATTCCTTGCCGGGCGGATGGATGCGGGGTCAGACGTGTGGATTGGAACGGAGAACAGCACTGTGCTTCTGCCCGTGGGCGGCGAGGTGGGGGCGGGGCCAGCCCGGCGCAACCACACGGCGTGGCTGGAGGCGCTTGGCCGGGCGGGCGTGCCCCGCCTGACTCTCGACCACGTCTCCCTCAGCCACCACGACTTGACCACACTCTCCGCCCACACGGGGCTTAAGGTAAGAGGGGTTGCTAGGGAATCCTACTGACGTTTGAACTTCGCCGCATTCGTCTGAAGCCCCCTTGACCTCGCCTCTACTCACCCCCGCCCCGCAGCGGCTCGACCTGTCTGACGGCACGCAGTACCCCACGCGGGGCCTTCTGGTGCTGCCACGGGCGCCCGCCCTGGAGCTGCTGACGCTGGTGAGGTTCAGGGGAGCTTGGACCTGCCGTACACACCTGGTGGATAGCGTATGGCACGGCCTTTGCTCACATATGAAGCTGCAATTGCCTCATGTGCCCACGACCTGGGCCACGCATGACCTCTTTTCCCTTTGCAGACTAGGCAAGCCGTAATGTCCCAAGCTCCCCCCCCACTCCGCACCGTGCTAACAGGACGTGACCGAGTGGTGCGGCCCCGACCGCGAGGGCCCGTTCGAGCCTCCGCCCGACCTGCCGGGTATGCTGCAGGCACTGCTGTTCACGCACCCCCAGCTGCGGATCGAGCTCTGCTGCCGGGAGACCGTGGGCGTCCTGATGATGGACCAGGTGCATGAGCTGGCGTCAGAGCTGGCGGAGGAGCTGGGGCACATGGGCGACCCGCGGCCCAACCGCCTGGCCGTTGACCTGCACCGCGAGGACGACTGAATGCACGTAGGCCAACCCCAGGAATCAGTAAGCGAGTGCACGTGGGGTTCGGGGCTGCAGGGCCGTGAGGGCCGTGGGCTCGTGCTTGGCGTACCGTAGCGGTACGGTGCTAGGCAGTGCTCCGGAAGCGCAAGTTCTCTGCAGCGGCACGTGTGGGTGTGGGCCGAGGGGCTGAGTGGCCGAGTACGGCGGCGGGTTGTGCGAGTGCAGTCCTTGGTTGGCTGGCTGCAGCCGTGAGGCGGGCGGGTGATGCCTGGCGGATGTGTGTGCGTGTGTGTGCTGTGGGGGGCGTCAGTGCGTAGGCCGACGGGTTGTGCGACCATGTCCCGTGTGCAGCAGGCCGTTGGCCTGGTCCATGGATGCTGGTGCCGTACACCGTGCGGGGGGCCAGAGGGCTGCGCTGGTGGCTGGGCGATCCCTGGCGATCCCACCTAGGGCGCTAGGGGCAATGGTCAACGTCGGCGAAGGGAGCTTGCGGTTTGCGGCTGACGCAGGGCTGGGTCCCGGGTGTGGACCGGCGAACCGTGGAGAGCCGGGAAGGCCTTGGGCGAGTTTGCGGGTGAAAGTGCTGGAGCGCCGGCAAACGGCATGCACGGTCTGGGGCTCTGGGCTAACAGTTGTGGACGTGGGCTTTGCCGACTGCCGCCGCCGCAATGGTCTGCGGGCTCGACCATGAAGCGCCTCGTTTCAACTCTGTCCATTCGCCATGCATGCTTTCACCACTTCCTTCCGAGCACACCTGCGACCCTGCAACCTGCACGCCATGCAACAAGAACTAGCCCCACCGCAGGGCCGCAGGCAGCCCCCTGCCGCTGCCTTCCTGCTCCGTGCCACAGCCCGTCTCCCTCCCACCAAGCCGCAACAGAAGTCAGTGCCGCGCTCTCGTCATTGTACGGCACATCTCACGGCCTCATCCCCCGCACACGGCATGCCATACTGCCGCCTCGTGCGGGGCCGCTCCTCCACTCAGCCGCCTCTGACGGACCCGTGATCCGCCTCCGCCCAAAGCCGAGCGCCCCGGGCGGTAGCACCCACCCGGCTGCAGCTGCACGTATAGCTGCCTTCGCCACCCCCCGCTGCCCAACGCCGAGCTCAGCCCCGCCAGCCCCGCGGGCCCGCGAGCACCCCAGCCCTGACCAAATGGTGGCGTCTTGGTGCCATCCTGGTCTTCACGCACCCCAGCCCTGCCAGCTTCCACACCTGGCCACACAGCGCCTCCTCGCCGCCCTCCAGAATCGCTTCTCGACTACGGCCTCAGCAGCCCCGAGCGACATGGCCAGGCCCAGGCTCGGGCCCGCGCGGGTCTACGTGGGCCCACCATGGCCTGCTTGGGGCCTCCCTCCTCCGCCTCGCTTCCCGGGCGCTGCTCCCAACCATCCATCCATCCACCCATCTCCCCCACCCTCACATGCTGGCCGGTGTGTCCAGGGAGCCAGTCATGTTGGCCTCCTGCCACTGCTTGTCGTTCTGGGGGGGGGGGGGGCAGGGGGGTTGTTTGAAGCTGAGAAGCGGGAGAGCGTCTTTACGCCTGCGCCAGGGAAGCTTAGCTTGCGATGGTACATACCACCGAGAAGTCCAGCAGGGGGGTGGGCAGGGGGTGGGTGGGTGGGTGGACAAGGGGTCCGGGCGGTGGCGGGAAGGTTCGGGTATGACTGGCGGAGAGGCACCGGCCGCCCAGGCCCTACCCGTCTTGCATCCTTTCATCTTCGACCACCCCTCCCCACACGCCTCCCCATCCCCACTCCCCTAGCCCCTTCCCTTCCCCTCTCGGCACACCCCACCCCACCTTGGAGAGCTGGTGCCATACGTTGAGGCTGTGCTCGAAGAGCAGCCGGATCTTGTTGCTCTCGGAGGCCGACAGGTTGTTAAGCTTGACCGTGATGGCGCCCGAGACCTTGCGCAGGCCGTCCAGGATCTTGGAGTTGCGCACCTTCTTGAGCTCCTCAATCAGGTCCTGGACCTGGGGGGTTGGGGGGAAGGGCTTGAAGACCTATGTGGCCGCACCCTTCCGTCCGACCGCCCAGTATGACCGTTCGCTTCCGCCATCCGCTTCCTCCGGCACAGGCGGCTGACTTTCAGTTGAGCCCTCCGGCCCTACCCAGGCCTGCCTATCCCATCCCGTCTTAGCCTGATCCGCGCCAGCCCTATCCCATTCATGCCCCTCTCCCTGACCTCACCCGGTAGCGCACCCCGACGCCAGACGCTGCCAGACACTGCCCCAGCCCAGGCTGCGGTCCATACCGTGCGTCAACCACCCAAACCCCCATTCCGGCTGATGAGCCATCCAGCCCTTTCCCATCCCTGCCCATCCCATTCCGTTCCAGCCCGGCCCGAGCCAGCCCTTTCCCATCCCTGCCCCATGCCCCACCCCCATCCCAGCCCAGTCCAGCGCTCACCTCGTTGACGTCCGCGTTGGACCCGAAGATGGCCCTCGCCTCCGTGAACAGCATGCGCGCCACCTCCACGTAGAACTGCGGCACCGGCTGGAAGTACTGCGGCACGGTGCGCTCCTCCTCCAGCATGGCTGGGGGATGGGGGGTGGGGGGTGGGTAGGACGGGTGGGGGGTGGGGGGGGGTTGTTGGGGTAGGAAGAGAAGGGGCGTGAGTGTAAGGGGAGCATGGCTCTTCTCCGCTCTCCGAGGCGCCCCACGCTTAGGTCCCTTGTCGGCTCAATCATAACTTGTTGCTTGTGCGTATCACACCCCTTCTCCTCACCCTCCCCCCGCCTGCTCCCCGCCCTCAGCGCCCCCCCTTACCGCCCACCCACCGTGCGCCTCGATGTCCCCCCTCTCCCCTCTTGCCCCTCAAGTGCCGATCCCCAACCCTTGCTGCATCCCCTCCCTGGCCCCCCCCCGCCACCCACTCTTAAGCCGCTCCCGGTCCATCCAGTCGGGCGCCTGGATGCGGCACTTGCCCCGCCGGTACAGAGCCAGGGCCAGGCACAGCGGGACCTCCACGGGAATGTTGGCGCGGAAGGGGCCGTAGGCTTTCTGCGGTGTGGGAGTTGGGGATGGAGGTGTTGGGGCGGGCGGAACTAGGCACTGAAGTGTGTGTGCGGAAGAGGATGAGTGAGGAGACAGGGCCCCCGCACGGGGAGATCCCAAGGAGAGGGTAAGGGTCAGTGTCAGGGGCCGGCCGGTCCCCCTGACGGACCTCTATGCAGGGCATCATCGCGTTGGGAGTTTGGAGCGTGAAGTTGGGAATGACGACCACCTTCTCATGCTCAGCGAAGAACTCGAGCTGAGCAACGGGGGGAGGGCGGGGGAGCGCGTGAGGGATGGGCGGGGCTGCAGGGAGTCTTAGATGGTCAGGCGCCGGGGAAGGGCGCGGCGCCGGTGCCGGAGCGGTCCGCCTACCTCCTCTGGCGTGACTGGCGGTTCGTCTAGCTTTGATCCCACATACTCAAACAGCGACGGCGTTGGCATTCGCGCTCAACGGGGCCAACGCCCTCGGCGCCCCAGCCCGGCTGTCGCCCTCGCAGCTGAGACAGCTCCTCCGCCCAGGACTCTTAAGGTGTCTGCGTTGCCCGAGGTCTATCGTGGAACAGCTATGTGCTCTGTGGCCCAGCAAGCGGCTTGCTCTGTGCAGCGTGGCTCGAGCTTTGGAGAGAATGGCCAGCGTCTGGGGTTGCGGAGAGCTGCCTGTAAGTTGCAATGAGCGCGATGGGCTATGCTTGTATCGTGTATGCGACAGCGTGGCGTGGGAGTGCTGTGGGCTGCCGGGTCCTGCCTCCCGCGCTTGGGGCAAACCGCGATGGGGCCCAGGACTTGGCAGGGCCAACGTCACGGACGATACACATAAACCAACAAGCTCCTCACGCTGCATTAGCTCGTGCCTTACCTAGCCTTGTCGCGGCAGAAACGACACCTGCATTCAGGCCCACACCCATCCTAGCATACCAAGCTCCATTGCGACCCACGAAGCAAGCTTACGACCACAAGAAGTGTAGCCGACAAGATGGGCCGGGGCGAGGTGCGCAGCAGGCGTGCCGAGCGAATTAGGGTCACGACGCTGCGTGGCGAACGAGCTTTGCAATTGAGCCGTTCGCTGTGCGCTACAGGCCGGCTCAAAGAAGGTGATACCGCTGGAGGCATGGGAGCAAAAGCTGGCGGGCATCCGGGTGCCCAAGGAGGACACCAACCGGCTAATCATGAACTTCCTAGTCACTGAGGTGCGATCAAGTGGAAGGACGCGCGGGGGGAACTGGGGGCGGCACGCGCGTGAGGGCCTGCGCACGTCTGTGGTCTGGGCACATCCCCGCCCCTCTCCCCACGCTCGGCTTCCCCGGCCTCCAGCCCTTGCCTCGCTCACTGGCCGCTGCCCACCGAGCTTGAGCCTAAGAAGCTTTGAAATTCGGTCACCGGGGCGCCGGGGCGTTCTGGCCGCCGCTGCCCATTCCCCCCCCCTCCTTCCCCTTTGCCCCCCTTTCCCCGCTATTCCCGGGAACCCCCTCAGGGCTATGTGGAGGCCGCCCGCATGTTTGAGAAGGAGTCTGGCACCCCACCCGGGGTCAACCTGGACGCCATCACGGACCGAATGGAGGTCCGCAGGGCGCTGCAGGCAAGCGCCGGGAGGGGGCCCGGGTGCTGGGGCTGCGGAGGGAGGGCGTGAGGTTGCTGTCCTCGGCACCGCGGCAGCAGCGGGGGGAGGCTTGAGGGACAGAGCGTCGCCAGAATGAGGCAAGGGCAGGCACTGTCAGGCACTGTCAGCAGGACCGTTCAATGGCAGGTCGCTACAGGTACCGTAGTCTGGCCCGAAACGTCCAGGGCTCCGGGCGCTCCTTGGCACCATTGGCCCATGCCAACCATGCCTGCCCTGCCCTTACCCCTGCCCCCTGCCCCGCCCTGCACTGCACTGCCCCCCCCCAGGCCGGTGACGTGGAGGCGGCCATGGAGCGGGTCAACGACCTGGACCCGGAGGTGGGGGGGGGGAAGGGGGAGAGGGCACGGGGTTGGGCAAGTCGAAGGCGGAGGCGGTGACGGCAGCTGAAGGAGGGCTATGGCCGTGCGGACAAAGGACACCTCACAGCAGAGCACGAAGCGGTGCCGGAGGCAGAGCGCGAAGCTGAGGCCAGAGACTGTTGCCGACCCTATTGTTCATGACTCCTGCTGCCCAGAAACTCGTCTATTCCCTCTCATCCCTCCTCCCACGCCACACCCGACCCTCCTTCCCACCCCACCCCTCCCAGATCCTGGAGACGCAGCCGCAGCTGTTCTTCCACCTGCAGCAGCAGCGGCTCATCGAGCTCATCCGGTCGGGCAGCGTGGAGGCAGCGCTGGACTTTGCGCAGGAGTACCTGGCGCCTCTGGCGGAGGAGAACCCGGCCTTCCTGGAGGAGCTGGGTGGGCTGGGGGGGAGGGGGAAGGGGGGGGGGGGCGGATGGGGGGGGGGGGGGGGGGCGGAGGGGGGACGCAGGGGGGCCCAGGCAGGCAGGCAGGGTTGGGGGGTGGCAGGGGGCGGTGGCCACAAAGGGCTGACGGGGGCCGGGTGCCTGTGCACGTGGGGCGGGCGAGCATGGAGCCACCACCATGCACCCCGGGCCACCTCTCACCGTGCCCTCCTCCTCTCTCTCCTCCCCTCCCTCCCCCAACTCCCCCCCCACCCCACCCCCCAGAGCGCACCGTCGCCCTGCTGGCCTTTGAGGACGTCAAGGCCTCCCCCGTGGGCGACCTGCTGGACGCAGCTCAGCGCCAGAAGACCGCATCGGAGCTCAACGCAGCCATACTGCACAGCCAGGCGCAGGTGGGGATGGGTGGATGCCCGAGATGCTGTGGACACGTCTTTGCGCCAGACCTCTTCCATGCCCCCTTCGCCCCCCTCCACCCGCCCGTCCACCCCTCCCCGTAGCTCATTCGCCCCGGGCTTGGCCAGCCCTGCTCCCTAGCGCTGTACTCTCTCCCAACACTCCCCCTCAACCCCTTCCTCTCCCGCCCCCTGCCCCCAGGAGCGCGAGCCCCGCCTGCCCCTGCTCCTCAAGCTGCTCCTGTGGGCCCAGCAGCAGCTGGACGAGCGGGCGGCCTACCCCCGCATCCAGGACCTGGCCACGGCGCAGCTGGTGCCGCCGCCCAAGGCCGAGTAGGGGGGTCTAGGATACCCGGAAGGCAGGCATGTAGGAGTCGGCAGGACAAGGGGAATCTGGTTGGTCGGACTGGACCGGGGGTCAGGGGGGAAGAGGAAGTTCGGACTTCGGAGACGGAGTGCGGATGGGCATGCTGGGCGGTGCATGGTGAACGCGGCGCGACGTTGAACCGGGTGCGAGGGTGCGGGATGCGGTTGTGCAGGGGCGCGCCTGGCATTGGAGACACTTCCACAGTGGGACCAGGCGGACTGAAGCCCAGGCGGCTTACCGGCAAGGGAGGCCGATGGGGAGGGAGAGTCATTGAGACTGGAAATTGCCGAGGGCTGCCGAGGGAGGACGGCCTTCTGCGCTCGCCATTGCTGTGGCGACGTGAAGGAGGAGGCGTGTCCCCAAGAGGCATCGAAATGCCGTTCAACTACTGGACGAGGAGCATGGACAGGACCCCCTCACGCATTCTAATTGATCGGCTCGCTCCGCACCCAATGCCCTCCGACCCTGTTCAGGCCGTCCGGCAGCAGTTCAGGATGGGACTGTGCGCAGGTGAAGTTACACGAGACCACTGAGCTGCGCAGCAGTTAGGGCGGCGCAGGGGGCGGCGGGGCGATTCGCTTCCACGGCTTCCACGCTGGGGCACTGTCGCACGCTGGGGCACTGTCGGGCGGCGGGGGCGCCCGAGCACCATATGATTCACGGGCCACGCTGCGCGACGTGACTTTTACGCGACGTAACACATACCGTGTCGCGGGTGATCGTGGATTGGCGGGGCTCGAGCCACACTTCCCGGTCGGATCGACTCGCAGACAGCGACACTCCGCAGACAGTCCCTACCGGTAGCCCCTCCTGTCCACCTCAAGGAGCCCTGATCTATCTCGTCCATGGAGTCGACGCTAGCTGCGTACGGTGGCTGTCCACCTCTGCCCCGTGCAACGCAGCCCTCAACCCCTGAGCAGCCCTCACCCCTGGGCCCCACAGAACCCTTCAGCCCGCTTCCATCCTGCGCATACCCCCTCCCGCGGGATTGCCCTCCGGGGTTGCCCTCTGGGGCTTCCTCAAACCCGACGTCTGTCATTCCTTGCGTATCATCATTGTATCACCGCCGCTGCCGCTGCGGCCCACTTCACCCCGCCAAGCAGGCCCCTATCCCTTACTTATACCGCTGCGCGCTGCCTACCATCCCCTTCACCTCCACGTCCACCCTCCGTGCCATGCGTATTTGCCCCGGCACCAAGCCCCCGGCCCCGCTGTAGGAGCAGGCCGCCAGGCCCTCACTCCTCGTCCGCCTCTCCCGCCTCCTCTCCGTCCTCCTCCGCCTCCTTGCCCGCCCCCGCCACCTTGTCCTTGTACGCCTTCATGGCCTCGGCGTAGCGCACCTGGGGGGGAGGGAGGGGGGGGCGGGAGGGGGTTGAGGAGTGGCGGCCGAGGGAAGCAGCAGCAGTGAGCAGCCTGGAACAGCCCAGCCCATGCCTCCACAGCATCCAGTTTAACATCTCAACGACCGACTCAAGAATCGCCCTCCTGCACCCCATCACCACACCACCCCTAGCATAGCTCCCCGCACGCTCCCAACCGTGAGTCCACACTCCCCGCCCCACCTTGTCCTTTGCCGCCATCTCCTCGAACGGCGCCTTCTCCTCCGCGCCCATGGCCTTCCACCGCTCGCCCAGCAGCTTGCCCACCTCGCCGAACGCAATGCCTGGGGGTCGGTGGGTCGTCGGGGGGAGGGCGGGATGGTTGCGGGGGAGTTGGGGCGCGGGTGGTCATGCAGGGCCTGAAGGAAAGGCGGAAGTAACAGTACTTGCAAAGGGGGCCGAGGGTTGGTGGTTGCGACCCGAATCCCGACGGAGTGCAGCCAGGGCCAGGGCCAGTGGACAAGCCTCCTCGTCCTCTTGGTCTCTCATCCGGGCCTCTCATCCTCGTCAGGGCCCGCCAGGGCCCGAGGTCAAGGGTACGCCTTCACGCCCTCGGGTGTCCCTCACCCCACACCCCCCCTTTCTCTCACCCGGGTTTTCCTGCTTGACCTTGTCCCTGCTTGTGTTTGAGAAGTACATGAAGGCCGAGAGGTTCTTCTTGGGCGCGTTGGGGTCCTTCTTCTTGCGCTCCTTCTTGGCGGGGGCCGCGCCCTCCTCGCCCTCGGCCCCGCCCTTCTTGCCCCGGCCCTTGCCCTTGGCCTTGCCGCCGCTGCCGCCAGGAGGGTCGCCGCCCGCCTCGCCTTCCCGCTTGGTGGGAGTGGTCTTCTCTGTGGGGTGGGGAGCGGGGTGGGGGGTGGGAAAAGGGTGAAAAGGTGATGGGTGGGCTCGCAATCAGCCAGGCATTGGTGACCCGCCCTCTGACCCCGGCCTTTAGCAAAGTGGAGCAGGATCTACTCGCCAAACCACCCACATTTTAACGGCCCCCACCATCACACGCACCCTTCTTGGGCTTCTTGGCTGGCTTCTCGGCCCCCGCCTCGCCGCCCTCCTTCTTCCCCCGCTTGGTCTTGGCTTTGAAGGCCTCAAGGGACACGCCTGGAGGAGGGGGGCGCCACAGGGAGGGCGGAGCGGAGGCGAGGCATGAGGCTCCACACCGCGCCCCCTGCTCGCCCACAGCTTTCAGGCAACGCCACCCCGGCCGTTGACCTTTTCCGACCACGACCCACCCGGCCACCCCCTGTTGCATCCCCTCACATCCACCTTGCCTCCTACGGGCACCCACCGCCCTACTCAATCATCTCCCCCTCCCCTCCTTCCCCTCCTATCCCACCACCCACCCTCCTCCTCGATCATCTCCGCATCGTCGTCCTCGTCGATGCTCTCCGAGCTCTCCGTGCCGCCCGCAGCGTCAAAGTCCTCGTCCTCATCGTCCTCGTCATCGTCCGCCTCGGCAGCGGCACGGCGCATGCCTGGGGGGCAGGGGGGGCAGGAGCGAGCGGGGAAGGGGCGTGAGCTTGAGATTGCAGCGTGCGAGTCAGGTGACAGCTGCAGGAGTTTGGAATGGTGCCAGCGCGAGGGCCTGTGAGGGCAAGGGGCGGACCTTGGCTCCCTCCGCCCGATGTTCTGTTGCCCCTGGCTCTCGTCCCTCTCCACCGCACCCATCTCGCCCCCCCAGGCCCACCCGGGTCCATGTCGTCGTCCGCGTCCAGGCCCAGCACGGCCCCGCCCGGGCCCCGCTTGGCCGAGGCCAGGTTCTCGATGGGGATCTTCTTGGTGTTGATGAATTCAAACAGGTTGCCCCACTCGGAGCGCTGGATGTTCCTGGGGGTTGAAGGAGGGGGCATGGGGTTGGGGTGGGGGCAAGAGGGTTGAGGGACGAAGGGTGGGGGCCAGATGCAGCGGGCACAAGGCTGGGCAGGCCGGGGTAAGGATGGATGGAGACACGGCCCGTACGACACCACACGTACGACACGACAGTCACGCGGTACGGCCGTACGGCACCGCCCCGCCGTACACCTCACCTGAACATGTGCTCCGCGCCGCCCTTGAGCCGGATGACCAGGTCGAATGTGCGGACCGACGACGACACGGCGCCGCTGCCCTGGCGCGCGAACTCGACGCTCTCGATGTCATTGTCGGGGATGAGCAGGGGCGGCTTGTGGACGTAGAAGAAGCCGCGGTCCAGGGGGTAGAGCTGGGGCAGGCGAGAGGGGGAGGGGGAGAGTGAGGAGGGGGAGAGTGAGGAGGGGCGGCGGCGAGTTGACGTCAGGCCTGACAGGTCCGCCAGCTTGCTGCGGACTGATCGGGCGCTCGAACTTTCCATTTCCCCTCTCAACGTACCCCCCTGACCCGCCCTTTCCCCTCTCAACGTATCCCCCTGACCCGCCCTTTCCCCTCTCCATGTACCCCCCTGACCCGCCCTTTCCCCTCTCAACGTACCCCCCTGACCCGTTCCCCCACTCCTCGCCCCCACCTGCCCATCGTCCGCCTTGTACGAGCACCGCACCGACACGCCGTCCCCCGCCGCGTTCTTGAAGTGCCCCGGCCGCGTGATGCGCGCCCCCGAGAGCCCCCGCAGCAGCTTGGCGAACACCTCGTGGATGGGGCCGCTC
This sequence comes from Edaphochlamys debaryana, assembly GCA_016858145.1. NCBI lineage: Eukaryota > Viridiplantae > Chlorophyta > Chlorophyceae > Chlamydomonadales > Edaphochlamys > Edaphochlamys debaryana. The sequence continues at coordinate 108,594 of JAEHOE010000095.1, read as the reverse complement.
ATCTCGGTGGCCAGCTTACCGCCGTTCTGGGGAGGGTTAGCGGGAGGGAGGGGTGGGAGGGGAACCAAAGCGATGGTGATGGTGATCAAAGGAAGGCAGGAGGAGGAGTGTTTGGTCAGCTGGAGGTGGCCAGCTTGCCGCCGTTCTGGGGAAGGAGGGGGGTGGAGCGGTAGGTGGGGTCAGTATGGTTGGCGTGTGTGATGGGGGACGAGAAGGGGGGGGACGGGTGAATGGTGGCGAGGGGGATACCTGTCCCATGCAACATCAGGTGCCTGATGTTGCATCAAACCCGCACCTTCTCGTTCTTGGCCGTCAGCGCCTCCTCCGTGATGTCCAGCTCCACGCTGATGTCGTCGTCCGTGGGGAACTGGCAGAGGAGGTGCGCGTAGTAGGTCTAGGGAAAGGGAGATAGGGGGAGGTGGGTGGGGGAAGAGCGTGTGTGTTTTGGTGTAGGGGGAAGTCCGAGTCCCCCTCATGTGTCGAACGCAAACCCTCGGCCCATGCCGCAGCACGCCGCACGTACGCACAGCACAGGGCGACAAGCGGCATGCACGCACGCAACGCGCCGCTCCCAGCCACTGGAGGGGCGCACACGGCCCATAGCACGGCAGACGGCGCACGCTCTCACCTGGCCCTTGCGGATGGGCGGGTCGAGGGAGATGACCACGAGCGTGTGGGGCGTGTTGTGCTTGGGCAGGATGAAGACGCGCTGGATGGAGGTGTAGCGCACCTTGAAGTCTTGGGACTGGGGTAGGGGTAGTGCAGGGAATAGACGCAATGCACTATATAAAAGTACGATAGACGTTGAGGCCGCTTGGCCCCGGCCATCGTCCTGTCCCTCTACCCATCTCCCTTCGCGCCCTTTTATTTATACCTTCGGAGCCACGTGGGTTGCCTCCCAGGTGGCCCAGGTGGACCTCTTCCCCTCTCCCAATCTACCCCCCATCCCTCTCCTTCCATTTCCCCCTCTCCCCCTTCCCTCCTCTTCCCCCCCACCCCCACCCCCTCACCTGCCCCCCCAGCTGCAGGTAGCCCAGGTGCATCTCGATGTCGAAGCGCCCGCGCGGCGCCAGGATGCCCACCTCGCTGAACACGCACACCGGCTCGTCCGCGGCGGCGGCCTCCGTGTCGGCGTGCGGGAGCAAAGAGTCCAGGAGCACCTGGGGGTGGGGGGAGAGGAAGAGGAGGACGTGGGCACCAGGGGGGTGTAGGTGGGTTTCTTATTGCTGAGAGTAGAGTGGGGTGCTGACTAGGAGCAGGCTTGGCGGCTCTCCCTCCGACACCTGTGCCTGGCGCCGTCGCCATGCGCACAGGAGCCCCCATGCCAACCCCTTTCAAGCCCATCGCGATCCGTGCATCGCATGTTCCCTGCCTGCGCGCCTCTCCCGGGGCTCCTCTCTCCCCACCCTCGCCTCCGCCCTATGTCAAGAACGCTTGCCCTCCTCTGCCCCCACCTTTGCGGACGGCACGTCCTCCGCCTGCGCCGGGAACTCCTCGTTGGTGGGCGGCACGAAGAAGGCCAGCTCCGTCAGCATGTCCTCGGGCATCTCGGCCCCCGTGTCGTCCACGTGCAGCTCCAGCATCACGTCATCCTGTACGGCAGGCGTACGGCAGGCGGGGCGAGGTGGGTCGCGGTCGGGCGCACGTGACGTGCCGGTATGGTTACGCTCTCCCGAGGAGAAGGGAAGGGCCCGGCCCGGCCGGGCCCGGCCCCAAGGCAACGGGGTTTGGGCCGGTGTGCGCGGGGGATGCGAGCGCAACCAAGGTTGCTTGCGGGGTGGATCGCGCCAGGGGCGTCAGAGGGAGCCAGGCGCGGCCCCCCTGAGGGAACAGCGGCGGGCGGCAGAGCGCCGCTTCCTGCGGGCCGCAAACCCGCTAACGAACCCGCACTATCAACGCCCGCGAGGACTCGAACCGTTCAAGCGCGTGCCTGGGCTGGCCCCTGGCGCGGACCCCCACTGCCAGCGCCCGACTGGCCCTCGCCCTGGTCCCGGCCGTGCCCCGGCCCCAGCTGTCGTGCCTGCATCTGTGCTTGCATCAGCCACCCTCAGCGCCAGTGTGGCCGGCTTCCAGCAGTCGTCGCACAGCCCCTGAAGCCCCCAACCACGCCGTCGGGTTGCGTGCGGGCAGGTGGTGTGCCCTGCTGCTTGCTGCCACTGCACAAAACACCAGGCACCCTCAGCGCTCACGTGGCGACCCTTCCCAGGGAGGCGCCCGGCCCGTCAGGCCCCGGCCACGCCGTGGTGTGGTGGTGGTGTGCTGGCAGGTGGTGCGCCCCTGCTCCTTGCTGTTGCCGCACCGTGGCTCACGCACCCCGCGCTGCTCCCGTCCTCCACTTCCTGGGCAGGGTTCTGCGGCCCTGGAGCGCGCGCCGCACTGGCAAGCAGTGCTGCTCATGCATGCCATGGCTCCAATGCAGTAGGGCATGAAAGCTCCGCGAGCAGTTCCATCGCTGCCGGACCGCCGGCCCACACCACCATCCCGTCATGCCGCGAACACTTGGAACACCCTTCCCTTCAACTCCCAGCGCGTCCCCCGGCCCCCTGCCCACAGGCCCGCCCACCTTGTTCTGCTGCGCCGTGCACACGTCTGGCAGCGGCAGCTCGAACGCCACCTGAGGAAGGGCGAGAGGAGGAGGCGGAGGGGGGCGCAAAGTTGCAGGGAGGAGCTTCAGTCAGTCCCCCAGCGTTGTTGTTATGTACGGCTGCTCTGCGCGGCCCACCCGCGCCCCCACAGCCCACACACAGCCAGCCGTAGCGGTCAGCCACCGCCAGCAGGCACCACCCCCAACCCCCCCTTCGCGGCACCGGCCCTTGCTACCCTCCGAGGCACCCATCTTCCTCTACCCACAGCGCCCCAACACCGCCCCTTCTGAGTACCTTGCTGTCCACCATGGGGGGCTTACTCAACGCCCCTGCCCACCTGTCCACGCGTACCGGTATGGCGCCCCCATGCAGCCCCATCGCCATATCACACTGCCACCCAACGAACTCGCACCTCACGCCTTTGACCGCCGCCTCCCCACGCGGCGCCCTGCCCCCGCCCACGTGACACTGGCCCATGCTACCGCCCAACCAGACCCTCTTATCCCCCCCTACCCCCCAACCAGACCCTCTTATCCTCCCCCCTTCCTCGCTCACCTTGTTCCCGACCATGAAGGTCAGAGAGGCCCCCCGCAGCGCCACCGCCCCCCAGTTGTGCCCCGACACGGACAGCGCCCCCTCCGACACGCCCTCGCTCAGGCCCAGCGTGCCGCGGGCGTACTGCTGCAGAGAGTCCAGATCCTGCGGGTTCGGAACGTGGCGGAAGGTGGGGGACGGGTGGGGAAGGGAAGGCGCAGGCCGCAAGGGTGGGGCTTGCGCACCTCCAGACCTGCCCCCTCGCGCCCCCCACGCCCCGCTCCTTAGCAGCCCCCCGCGTACCTTGTCCCTGAAGCCCAGGAAGTTGACCGTGGTCCCGCCCTTTCGTACAACGCTCAGCTGGCAGCCTCTGGGGACCTTCGTCCAGGAGAGGCTGTCGATTTCATCCTTCTTCACCTCAATGAGCTTGCTGCCTTGCTTGCGGCGCCAGGTGAAGCCCGCTGGGGTCAGCTTCAGCTGGCCGGAAGCCTGCACAAGCAGCGACCCAGGAGAGGTAAGTTGCCGGGCCGTTCGCGCGTGAATGCGGCGCCTGCGCGTCTGCTCACCACTCCGCCTCTGCTCCCCAGCCAGATGTCCCCGAACGCCTGTGCGCCCTCCGCCATCGCAGCCCGGTGGCTGGGCGCAGAAGGCTCGGGGCCGGCTCAAGCTGCGATCCCCTTTGCCCGCGCGAACAGAACGCAGCTAGATATTCAGTGAGGGTGCGGTGTTTCTTCAGGACCTACTAGGTTCGCAAAACAGAGACAGAAGTTCGCTGCGGAGTGCTTGGCGAATTTGGCGGGTCGCTGCTTGAATCGCGGGCAGCGACCCAGGCCAAACCTTCCGCACGGCCTAAACTCATGCGATACCTCACGCGTACAAAGGCGTGGGGGCGAACCTGCGCGTCTGCCGCGGGGGCCTGCACGGTCCCGCGGGCCAGGCGGCCAACACGCAGCCCTACCTCGAACCCCCCCCTGCCGGCGCGAGGCGTCGCGTGCCCAAGCCAGGGGCGCACCCCCTTAAAGGCCCTGGAACCGTTTGAGAGCCCCCTCTGGAGTAGCGCCGTGCTCCTTGCTGCCCTTGCCTCCAGTGAGCAATCCCGCGGGCGGGGAGCGCGCAGGATTAGGCAGGATGGGGCGGCGGATTCTGTAGGCAACGGGGCCTACTCTGGGCTGCGGTGCACGGGGCCGGGGGACCCTGAAGGAGAGCTGGCGTCACGAGCGAAGGTACTGAAGGAAGGGGGGGCCTGAGGTGGCTTCACACGGCTCTACTCCCCTCTAACCTGCTCCGATCTTGCCAGGTGTGCCAGGCAGTGCCAGATGACCTGGCGTGTGGCGTTGTAGCGGGACTGAACGGGGGCTGCGGCAGAGTCACAGCACTGGGCCCCAGAAGCTTCACAGAACGGAGCGTGGGCAGAGCGTGCGACGTGCGAAAGTGCAGCGTGCCCTCCACGCAGCGGCTGAGGATGCTGAGATGGTGGGGGCAAGAGGGTGGGGGGGAACCGCTCGGGGGAACCGGGGGGAAGGCACGGGCGGGTCCCGACGCCAGCAGCCCCACGCCCCGCGAGACCGGCAGTCTGGCCTGGCACTGCCAACTACTTATTGCTTGTATCGAGTATTGTATGCCGAGTGTAGGCTGCTGCCCAAAATTCGCTCAACGACGCACCCGCAAAAAGTTGAATAAGGTGCGCACAGCAACGCCCAGCCACGAGCCAGCACCGCCACGCACACGCGAACGCCACCATAACTCTACGCAACGATAGAGCGCAAGGGCCGGCGAGCACTTGGGGAGCGGGCATGCTCCGCATGCTCACTCGTGGTGTCCGCGACTCGATGCGTAGCGGGCCGGTAATGATTTAGAGGGCGCCAATGGACGAGGGCGAGGCGCCCCTTCCACTTGTCGCGAGCGGCAGCGCTGTCAACGGCGAGGATGAGCGGGCGCCGCGGGAGCCTGTGCCCACCAGCGGCGGCCATCGCGTGGACCAACCCGGCGGACTGGCACCCCCCCGAAGCGGCGAGGAAGGCAGCCGAGGAGAGCGGGGGTGAGCGCTTGGGGGTCGCTGGCGGGACGACTAGGGCAGGGCGGGCACGGCGCAAGGGGGCGTCAGGCGGCGACGCCAGGGGCAGAATGTTAACAGTCAGCGGGGCGCGTTTTTTTTTTTTACATTCGGATGCACAAGATGCAAGGGGGTGCAGAGGCGCGGGGAACCCTGACAACAGGGGCCCGTGTAGCAAGATCGAAGTTCGCGTTGGGTGGCGCAGGGTGGGCACCATCCGGCGGGCGCTGGTGATCCCCCGCTGCCCGTCTTGCTGCTGCCCGTCTTGCCGCTCCCCGCCTTGTCCCCTCAGCACCGCACTGACCGATGCCGCGACGAGCACCAGCGGCCGAGACGACAATGGCCCCAGTGGCAGCAACGACAACGGCGCCAGCGTCAGTAACAGCGACGGCGGTGGAGCAGAGTTCGCTCGCGGCTGTGGGGGAACCGGCCGGCGCCTTGGCAGGCCGCCTGGGAGGGGGAGAGGGCGCACGCGAGATCGAATCGCCCGCATCCGTGCGCAACAACGCGCAGCTGCCGAGTCCCAACGCCGGCGCCGGGCCCTGGAGACCGAGGAAGAGAAGGCGGAGCGGCTGACGGCGGAGCGTGCCCGTTCCGCTGCATGTCGCCAGCGAACGCGGGAGATAGAGGGCGAGGATGAGAAGGAGAAGGCCGCCCGTAAACGTCAATACGGAGGGGTGCGCGGGCGCGGAGGCAGGAAAAAGGCTGAGCCCCGCGGAGCGCTCCCAGGCGGTCCTGTGTTCGAGTCCGGCTCCTTGGAGCCCCCCTCAGCCCTGGAGAGCCAAGAGGCGCAACGGTGCACAGAGGCCCCACGGCACTTCACGAACGCGGCGGGGGACGGCGTGTCGGTGCGGTGCTCGTACGAGGCGGACGATGGGCAGGTGGGGGCAGGCGAGGGGGGCAAGGGGGATCGGGTAGACTTGGGAGAGGGAAGGAAGGGGCAGCAGGGATGGATGGTTGAGGGGCTTGGGCGGGGAGATGTCAAGGGCAATGTGATGTTTGTGATGCGATGTGCAGATGGGGGCAAGGAGGGGGAGCAGGCTCGGGGGGTTACATGGAGAGAGAAAATGGAAAGTTCCTGCGCCGGATCAGTCCACAGCAGGCTGGCGGACCTGTCAAGCCTGGCGTCGACTCGCCGCCGCCCCTCCTCACTCTCCCCCTCCCGCTCTCCCCTCCCCCCACCCCACCCCAGCTCTACCCCCTGGACCGCGGCTTCTTCTACGTCCACAAGCCGCCCCTGCTCATCCCCGACAACGACATCGAGAGCGTCGAGTTCGCGCGCCAGGGCAGCGGCGCAGTGTCGTCGTCGGTCCGCACATTCGACCTGGTCATCCGGCTCAAGGGCGGCGCGGAGCACATGTTCAGGTGAGGTGTACGGCGGGGTGGGGTGCTGTACGGCGCCGCATCATGACTAGGTGTCTATGTCAATCCTTAGCTCGACATGCCCCTGCCTTGTCCCGGTGAATGTCTCCCCCCACCCCTCGGCCCCCACCCTTTGGCCCTCAACCCTCTTGCCTCCACCCCCACTCCTCCCATGCCCCATCCACCCCCCCAGGAACATCCAGTGCTCCGAGTGGGGCAACCTGTTTGAGTTCATCAACACCAAGAAGGTCCCCATCGTAAACCTGGCGTCGGCCAAGCGGGGCCCGGGCGGGGCCGTGCTGGGCCTGGACGCGGACGACCACATGGACCCGGGTGGGCCCGGGGGGACGAGATGGGGCCGGTTGAGATCCATAGTCCCATACTCGCCACTCCCAAGCTCGCGCTCACGCCCCTTCCCCGCTCGCTCCTGCCCCCCCTGCCCCCCAGGCATGCGCCGTGCCGCTGCCGAGGCGGACGATGACGAGGACGATGAGGACGAGGACTTTGACGCTGCGGGCGGCACGGAGAGCTCGGAGAGCATCGACGAGGACGACGATGCGGAGATGATCGAGGAGGAGGGTGGGTGGTGGGATAGGAGGGGGAGGAGGGGAGGGGGAGACGGCGTGTGCCCGTACTGAGGGGGTTGAGTGTCCATGGGGAGCAGGGGGGAGCGGAGAGACGATCGTGGAGGGTGGTGCGGAGTAAGGGCAGAGGAAAGCAGGGCAGATGGTAGGTGGTCCGGCAGCGGGGGGAGGGCCTCAAGCTGAGTTTGTGGAGGACGAGGAAAAGCGTAAGTAACTGAGGAGGGACTCAACTTCGGGGGGGAAAAGCAGTATCTGTACAGCTTTTCCCCAGCCACCGCTCTCCAGCGACCGCTCTCACCTCCGCCTACTGCCCCCTCGATACCTAATCTGCCCCCCTCCCCCAGGCGTGTTCGTGGAGGCCTCGAACACCAAGACCAAGCGGGGGAGGACGGAGGGCGGCGAGGCGGGGGCCGAGAAGCCAGCCAAGAAGCCCAAGAAGGGTGCGAATGGCGGGGCCGTTTAAAATGTGGGTGGTTTGGCGAGTAGATCCTGCTCCACTTTGCTAAAGGCCGGGGTCAGAGGGCGGGTCACCAATGCCTGGCTGATTGCGAGCCCACCCATCACCTTTTCACCCTTTTCCCACCCCCCACCCCGCTCCCCACCCCACAGAGAAGACCACTCCCACCAAGCGGGAAGGCGAGGCGGGCGGCGACCCTCCTGGCGGCAGCGGCGGCAAGGCCAAGGGCAAGGGCCGGGGCAAGAAGGGCGGGGCCGAGGGCGAGGAGGGCGCGGCCCCCGCCAAGAAGGAGCGCAAGAAGAAGGACCCCAACGCGCCCAAGAAGAACCTCTCGGCCTTCATGTACTTCTCAAACACAAGCAGCGACAAGGTCAAGCAGGAAAACCCGGGTGAGAGAAAGGGGTGTGTGTGCGTGGGACGTGGGAGCAGTAGGGAGATCAGGGTGTAGGATGAGAAACCCTGGAGGGCGTGGGGGATTGCCTTGACCTGGGGCCCTGGCCGTTGACCGAGACGAGAGACGGGGATGGGACGCGGGGATGCGGCACCACAAAGACGAGGAGGGCTTGTCCACAGGCCCTGGTCCCCGCCGTACTCCATCGGGGTTTGGGTCGCAGACACCAACCCTCGCCCCCCTTCGCCAGTACCACTGCGACCGCCTTTCCTTCCGGCCTAGCAACACCACCCGGCCGCTCACTCCGCCGCGACACCCCGCCCTCCCCCCGACGACCCACCGACCCCCAGGCATTGCGTTCGGCGAGGTGGGCAAGCTGCTGGGCGAGCGGTGGAAGGCCATGGGCGCGGAGGAGAAGGCGCCGTTCGAGGAGATGGCGGCAAAGGACAAGGTGGGGCGGGGTGGGGTGAAGACACGAGTGCGGGGCTGGAGTCAAGTCGTCGAGCTGCGGGCTCCAGGGTTCCGGGCTGTTCCAGGCTGCTCGCTGCTGCTGCTTCCTCGGCCGCCACCACTCCTCGACTGCATCCCGTCGCGCCCCCCCTCCTCCCCCCCAGGTGCGCTACGCCGAGGCCATGAAGGCGTACAAGGACAAGGTGGCGGGGGCGGGCAGGGAGGCGGAGGAGGATGGCGAGGAGGCGGGAGAGGCGGACGACGAGTGAGGGCCGCCTCCAGCCGGGAGGGCTGAGGCTTGGTGCCGGGGCTCGGTGCCGGGCCTGGGGCTTGGGGCTGGTGCTGGATGCGCATGGTACGGGGGGAGATGGGGGGAGACGTGGAGGCGATGGTGGGCAGCGGGGCAAGCGATGGATAGGGGCCTGCTTGTCGGGCGGGCGGCTGCTGAGTAAGCCCCGGAGGACAATGTCGCGGGAGGGAATGCGCAGGACGCAAGTGAGGGTCGCTGGTGGGGGGACTGGGTGAGGGCTGCGAGGGCTGCGAGGTGCGAGGTGCGAGGTGGAGAGCCACTGAGCCAGCTTGAGTCGAGCCGGCAAGAGTTAGAGGAGAGGTGGACATCAGGGGCCGGGCTAGGGACTCCGTGACAGGACAGAGGAAGGTGTGCTTTAGGCGGTGCTGGCTTGGACCTTGGTGTCGCGGTCATGGAGAGTCGATCGACGCATCGACCCGACCGTGAAGGTGTGGCACGAGTAGGTCGCCGATCCACGACACGGGTGTGTTTTGCCCGCGCCCGCATGCCGGCCTGCGCGCCGGCCTTACCGCCATACCTCCAACACTGTCTTGGTACTTAGAAGGCTGTCGCGATCACACGAAGACCAACCACACCACGTGACGCTCTGGACTCCGCAAGCGACACCTGTCTGGCAGACAATGGCGAGCGATAGTCGGCCGCCCTGACCCATGTGTAGGCCTGACCGCAGAACGCTATGGAAATCCACAGGTCCGGTGGCGTCAAGGCGGTCGTAGCCCTCCAGCCTGCAACAGCTGACCATCCGGTCCATGACCGGCCAACGCGCAGGCATCCCAGCAGCAAGCACGTGGCAGCCAACCACCAGCGAGAATGGGTGCGTGCCTCCCTAGACAGCGCGGTAACGGGCACGAAGCGCGAAGGCCGACGGAATCGACCCACCGCGCTGCCTTTGCAGGTGTTCGGGTTGTTCTGGTGCGGGCTGTGCCTCTTCGTACTTGCATTCTTCGCACCAACGGAGAACTCAGCAGTCAGGGAGCTTGTGCTGGTCTATTTCCAGCCGATGCTGCCCATCACCTTCGCGCTGTGGCTATGGGGGCACAACGTCCAGCGCTTCCACGACCTCTCAATCGACTATGAGGCGTGCTTTAGCTCGAAGGATCGGAAGACGCTGCTGCCGGCGGCCGAGGTCTACCGGGTGTGTATGGCACGCGGGCAGGATGGCGGGAACGGCACAGGCCGGGCGCTGAGGGGCAGGGGCCTCACGTGACGCCCGACGCAAAGGCGGAGCTGCTCGATATTGTGCTGGAGGGATGGCCGCCGACGTATGCACAACGTCTGGTGTGCCACGGCGGGGGTCGTGGACACCAAGCTCAGGCCTCACCCTCAGCGCCCTACCATCCTCCTCAACAGGTAGCTCTGGTCGTCACCGCAATATGCCTCACCTTCGCAACCGCCTTTGCGGTGGTGGGAGCGGTCGGGTGGTACGCCCTGGCCGACTTCCTGCCGCTCTGCATGTACTTCATGATGGCACTGCTGCTGGTGGCGCCGGTGGATTACCTCAACATGCCCTCGCGGCTCTTCTTCGGGGAAACGCTGCAGCGGGTGCTAGTTCCTATCCAGGATGTCTCCTGGTCGGATTTCTTGCTGGCGGATATCATGACCTCCCTCAGCAAGAGCACGGGCGACCTATCGAAAGCGTGGAGCGCGCTTCTAGCGGGTGGGGCTCGCTGGACGTGGGCACGAGGCCTGGGGCCTGGCCAGGGCAAGTGCTGGAGCCCCCGTATCAAGTCTGGGGACAGCAAAGCTGCTGCTGTTGGGTTATGATGCTCAGGCAGGCTGTGCCATGGGCAGAGGGGACGCGGTGCGGGGCCCATGCTTGCGGCTTGCAGCCCCGGCCACGGCCCCACTGCCAGGTCCGACACGGCAATCTCTCGTCCTGAGACTCAACCTCCACGCTTCGCGCAGGGCCGGCCCTGACATCCTTAGCCAACACCTCCACCACCTCTGCGGCGGAAAACGGCACGGAGGTCCGCGTGGTGGACCCCCTGGGCTTGCCGGTGCTGATCGCGCTGTGCCTGCCGTACATCATTCGCTTCATCCAGTGCCTCATCGTGTACCGTACGACCGGCAACCGCTCCCAGCTGCTGAACGCGCTTAAGTACGCGACCGCCTTCCCGGCTCTGGTCCTGACGGCCATTGAGCACGAGTACCACATCCTTGGTGGGTGTTGCCAGCGCAGGGAGCCTGGGGGCAGCTACGTGTCAGAAGCTGCCCTAGGGGGAGCCCCCGACAGCAGTCGAGGGTCGCCGTCAGCGTCAGGGGCTCAGTGGCAGGCCCTCATTCGCGTCAGAGCCATGCCCCGTCGACGTGCGTGCGGGGCGGCCCTGCCCACAACGCCCCAGGACCCAGCCGCCCGCCCGCCTCCTCACGACCGATTCGCAAGCACCTCACCCTATTCTCAGCTCCTGACGCTTGCTGTCCTCCGCTGCAGGCCGTCGCTACCCGCTGTACGACGCCTGGCTGGTGGCCATGTTCGTGAACAGCCTGTACTCTTACTACTGGGACCTAGAGATGGACTGGGACATGCCGTGGCTGGTGCAGCCAGGTGCGACGGGCTGTCCAACCCGCGTCACGGTATCGTAAGCAAGGCGTGGGACTAGTGGGAGAGCAAGGCCTGGGAAACGTCGACCGCGCGGAGGGTGGTGGTGTGGCGGGTTGGGGTTCGGGGCGTTCCGCGGCGCCGACGGGCGGCGAGGACGACACGGCCATGAGGGCGCGCGCAGGCGCAAAGTGGCTGAGTCGGGTCCGTGAGATTGACGTGCCCTGACCATGTTGGCTGGCCGTGCCCTCGCTCCACAGGGGGGAGAACGGTGCTGGGGATACTCCGGCTACCAGGGCTGAAGATCGACGCCTTCTACCGGCCCAGCTGGTGGGTGCCTCCTGGGGTGCCTCCTGCGTGCCTCGGCCTTGCAGGCCACGTAACGGTCACTAAACCCTTGAGGCATTGTCGCGCGCCGGCTCCTCGGGCCCCGCTCACCGCTACCGCCCCTCCCGCCTTCGCCCCTCCGTAGGTACGTGTGGGCGGCGCTGTCCAACCTGGCGCTGCGCCTGGCATGGACGCACCGGCTCATGGGCAACCTGGAGTCCCACAACGCCGTGGCACTCACCATAGCCATGCTGGAGGTGTTCCGGCGGTACCAGGTGGGCAGTGCGCTCCGCCTCTTCCCTGCTAGGTCCTCACCCGCTGGCCGCTGTCGGCAGCGGCTCGCAGCCGCGTGCGTTTGCTGCCTTCTGGCCGTCCAGATTTGTGCCCTGCCCCTTCGCCCACATCTTTTGCCCCTAAACTTCTTACGGTATCTTCCGCAATCCCTCCCCTGCAGTGGACGTACGTGCGGGTGGAGACGGAGCTGCGCAAGATCAAGCTAAAGCAGACGCACGACCATGACGTGGACGCGGACGAGCAGAAGCACCACATGATGGAGGCGCAGCACGAGGACGGCGCATAGCAGGCACAGCACGGGAGGGGCGCAGTGCGCAGCGTGGCGCGGCGCTCAGGGCGGACGCGAGGGCGAGGTGCTGGGAGGTGCTTGGTGTTGGGGGGGAGCGTCGCAGCTGCGAGGGCCCGAGAGCATATGGGCAGGGAGCATGTAGTCGAGCAGGCGGATCCATGCTGGGGATCAGACCAGACGGCGGGCAGAGCCGTGGCAGACGCAGCCAGGCTCGTGAGCTTGGGGGCAGACAGACGGGGCCGAGCACACGCTGTTCGCTGGAGTTAGGTATCGATGGTGCTAGCATTGAGCTGCATGGGTTGAGGATGCTCGAATGCTGACGGTTTTGGGGCTTTGCTTAGCTGCGCGTAGGCCAGCTTGGTGATCTCCATGCTAGGATGCGGAGTATGATAGTATTGGGTCCACAAGTAAAGCGGGCTGGGTGTGCTGGGCTGCGAGTAGCGCCCGTGGGAAAGCTGGGTTAGCGCTGGTACTGGATCCGTAAGTTATCCGCCTTGTGTGCTCGCCGCATCAAGGCTCCGTAGGCTAAAAAGCTCCCGAAGCCGTGTCAACACGGAGCGCAAGTCCATCTGAGCAGATGGAGTGCGCAGAGCATCGGACCGGGGCTCATGCCACATGCTGTGTAAGCATGATTCCGTTGAACAGGGCACACGAAACCCGATCAGTTTTTACATGCGTGTCCCCCCGCGCCTTATCCTTTGCGCTTTGCAGAAGCATGGTCAGATGACGACCACGCCATTCAAGTCCATCTCAGGGCACGTTATTGCGCCCTCCGGTGCTAGTCCCTCCGTGTCATGGGGCTAGGAGCCCCAGACCATGCCCGGCCCGCTCTGCATTAGCGGCAGGCTGGCTATATCATCCCCGCATCGGGTGAGGAGGTGCCGAGCGCTGCGGCTACTCTTCCTTCTTCTCCTCCGCCGCGGGTGACCGGCTGCGAGACCTGCGAGGGACAAACAATCGGCCAAAGGGCTTTTCAGCGAACATACTCAGGCTTGAACTTAAACATGCAGCCGCAAGCGCACTGAAACCCGTCCCCGCACCCCACCAGCTCTTCCCGCAGCCCCATCCCGGACAGCAACCCACCGGCTCTTGCTCTTGGCCGGCGAGCGGCTGCGGCTCCGGCTCTTGCGCGGGCTGCGCGAGCGCGACCGGCTCTTCGACCGGCTCTTGCTGCGCGACTTGGAGCGCGACTTGGACCGGGACTTGGAGCGAGACCGGGAGCGGGAGCGCGAGCGGCTCTTGGACTTGGAGCGGGAGCGGCTGCGGCTCTTGCTGCGGCTGCTGCGGCGCCCGCGGCCGCCGTCACGGTCGCGGTCCTCCTTGACGCGGATGCGGGTCCTGGGGGCGGGACAAGAGACGTGCAGCGGGTGTGGACATGGTCAGGAGGCCAGGACGCGTCAGCGCACGCTGCCGGGTAGAGCTTGGCCACCCAGACGGGTGGGGGCCATGGGCCCGGCGGGGAGCCCTGGACGCGGGGAGCAGCGCGGGAAGATGAGGCTTACTGGTCGTAGGGGTTCTTGAACTCGCTGCTGTCCAGCTTGCGCAGGGCCTGCTCCATGTCCTCGCGCGAGGCGTAGTCGATCAGGCCCAGCATGCCCTTGCCGTCGCGCATCACCTACAGCAGACGACACGCAGCGACAGATTCAGAGGCAGGGAACAGCGAGGGGCGGTGGCTTGAGCCCCAACGGCGGACCCTGCAAGGGCTCTCAACACTCGCTGCCGGCCCATACCCAACCCAAGCCCTCCTGCTCGCACGCACGCCGCTGCGCCTGCTGTCCTGCACCTCAACCCCCAAACCTCCTTCGCCAACGCCGGCCCACCTGGGAGAAGGTCACGTCACCCGCGCGGCGCATGTGGTCCTTGAGGTCCTGCCAGGAGCAGCTGACCGGCAGGCCGGTCACAATGACCCGGAAGTCGGTGCGGCGGCTGGGGCCGAACGGGTTGGGGCCCAGGCTGCGGCCCCCGCCGCCACCACCACCGCCGCTGCCTCCGTAGCCCCCGCCGCCGCCACCTCCATAGCCGCCGCCGCCGCCTCCTCCGTAGCCACCGCCTCCGCCGTAACCGCCGCCGCCGTAGCTACCGCCACCACCGCCGTAGCTACCGCCGCCGCCGCCGTAGCCACCACTGCCGCCGCCACCATAACCGCCGCCGCCGCCGTAACCGCCGCCGCCGCCGTAACTGCCGCCACCGAAGCTGCTGCCACCACCGCCGCCGAAGCCGCCGCCGCCGCCACCACCGCCAAAACCGCCACGGCGGCCGTGGGAAATCTCGACCTGACCAGCGTGTCGGGACAACGCAATCTCGTCAGACCACCAACAGACCTAGCGACCCGAATTTAGCGGCACTTCCCATGATGAGCATTCCTATAGGAGTTTGCCCCGAGCAACCTGGCTTCTCCACAGCACAACAGGACGCAAGCTAGGGCGCAAGCAACTCACCCTCAGGCGCTGGCCCTGGAACTCGATGCCGTCACGGCCGCGCACAGCGTCCTGGGCATCACGCTCCTCCTCGAACTCCACGAAGGCGAAGGCCGGAGGACGAGGGCCAACCTGCAGACCGCGGCAACGTCAGAAGCGCAACGCAGAAGGGGGAGGCTGCGGCGCCGGCAGGAGGGGGGCGAGGAAGAGGTAGGCCTGGCAATCCCTTGCCCAGAAGGCCGCCCGCTCCCGCCCAGCGCCCGCAAGTGCCCTTTCGGGTGGGATGGCCACCCACCCCTTCGGCCTTGCTGGATCCCACCTTGAGGTCCACGTGCCGAATCCTGCCGTACTTGTGGAAGAGATCCTCGACTTCACGGTCGCGAACGTCCATGGGCAGGTTGCCCACGAACACGCGCGTCATGGTGCCCGTGGATGCTTCAGGCGCCCAGCGGCAAGTCAGTCAGCACACACCGCCGACAAGCGGCTAGACTTGAGTTGACAGGAGAAGGACCGCCTGTGCATGGGGGAGGACACCGAGCGGGGACCGGTTCCACGGGCGACGACGGGGATGCATGTTCAGGCGCGGGTGACCGAGGCCGGCGTGGGGGCCCTCCACACGTCCACAAGGCGTGCGCTCCCTCCGCTCCCGCTCCCTCCACGGTGCTTTCGCCACAGCCCTCATCCTGCTCGCTCCAAGCTCCCCAAGTCCGGCTCCGCGGGACCGCCAACGCAGCGCTGACACGAATGGCTCCGCGAGCCCATGCCTCCCGCCTGAGCGCATACAAAAGCGCCTGGAAGTGCTCCTCATGTCCAAGATGTCCCAGTCCACGCCCGCCCGCCAAGGATCCGCGCCTTAAGAGTCCGCGAGGCCACGATCGCGTTGAGTTTCCCGCGCGCCCCGTCCCTCCTCGCGCGGTCCTCTCCTTATCTTGGCAGTAAGAGAGGAGGGTCTCTAGTCAGGGGACCCCTCAGCGGATGAGGGCAGGCCCCGAAGGTTCGCGGTCAACTCTGTCAATGCGCGCGCTCCCGCGAACCTCACGCACCACGCCCTGCTTATCAGGTCAACCATGGTTTGCCCGACTTCATGTGATCAGCCCAAAAGACGCAACCCGGGGGCTCACCTGGGCTCGCGCTTGCCCGCGGTGTCTTCTCCTTGCGTGTAGGTGGCGGACGTCCTCAATTGCGTCCTGAAAGTCTTCGAACGTGTAGCCTGCGCGACCTGAACTGGCGTCTTGACACAGTTGGGCTTGCGGGCATCGTCCGCATTTTCTGTACGGCCGCAAGCTCCGGCTGCGCAAACGCGCTCGGCGAGCAGCGGCATGCACGGAGCGAGCTGGCCTGAATTCTCTGCGCGAGTCAGAGGAGGGTGCGCGTAGGCACACGCGGCCTTCCCGGCTCGGCCCCTCTTGGTCCCGCCAGCCCCCGCGCCGGCGTCTTCTCCGCGGCGTTTCGTTGCGCCGTTGTGCCCCAGCCCTTCCCTCACCCCAGCGCTTCCCCCCTTGGACGCACACGCTGGGGGCCTCGGCACCACAAGATGGCATAGGAAAGGTAAATGGCGTGTCCGAACGCGTTGCGTGGTGCAGCCCCTAGGATTGCATTTGCCTGCGGCACGCATAAACACGCGATTCACGCCCAGCCCGCGACGCCACAAGCTCGAGCTTCCTTATCCCTATCGCTTGTGACTGAGAGCAGGGGAACGTTTGGACCACGCTCAAACATGCCGGCGACATGTCTGGGAGATCAACCTCCACGCGCGTACTCAGTCTGGGGGCAGTCGCGACACAATGCACTTGCTCCCGGAACATAATCATCCCGAAGGCTGGACCCCAAGGCTTGAACCCGGCGTGTACTCACCGGTGGGGGTAGTTTGCTACTCACACTTTGGTCCGCATAACACCACAGACTCCGACGGGGACCAACAGGCCCCGCGGGAGCTGCCATGAAGACCAATTCCGTTGTGAAGACCACGTTGGAGGCGGTGTGCCACAAGGTCCGCTACCGTGATGCAATTCAACAGCTAGTTAAGTGGGGCACGCTGGTGCACGTTGTGGCCAGCGAGTTCCTGAGGCACGTCTTCTTGGTCCGGGCCAGCTCGACGAGGAGGGCAGGCGGCTATTCAACGAGGCCGTCCAGCAGGCTGGCCAGGATGCTGCAGAGACGGCCGCCGAGGCAGGAGCGCCGGGGGCTGCGCAGGACGCGGGTAGCAGTGGCTAGGAGGTGGCGGAGCGGTGCCAGTGTAGATAAGACCGGGCAGCTAAGTCTGTGCCGAGGGGTGCGAATCCCCCGACAAATTGCTATCAACGCGTGGAAGCTAGGTTGGAGTATAGTGCGCCCACAGTTACCGCGGGGAGTGGGTCGCGAAGCAGATGGGTGAGGGGCTCAGCCCTCGTTTTCCGCCCCCGTGGGGGCCGCTTGTTTGGCCGTGCTTTACCCCGCCCCTGTCTCCTTTTCCCCCAAGGATCCCCCGTGCGGCTGCATCTTCTTGCCTGTCCCTCGGCCTCTCCCTTTTTCTGTTGCGTTGCGCACAGCCTAGTTGCGTTCAGCTGCATCCCCCTTCGTCGTCGTCCGGACTACGCTGCACGGCCCCTGCGAGCATACTTCCCCCCTTGGACAGCAGCCAGGTCCCGCCTGCCTCGCCGCCTTCGCGCTATGCCATGGCCCTGGTCATTTATCTCGAGCTCTTGGGTGCCAGACAACTTTCCCGGTGTCAAGAACCAGCGTGTCCAGATGCTCCCCTGATGTCCGTACCGAACAGTTGCTGAGGGGTGGGGACTCGGACATGGCCGCGGCCTTGCCTCAAACTCCCCCGCCGTCGACTCCACGCCTCCTCCAGCCTCCAGCCTCCAGCCTCCAGCCTCCAGCCTCCAGCCTCCAGCCTCCAGCCTCCAGCCTCCAGCCTCCAGCCTCCAGCCTCCAGCCTCCAGCCTCCAGCCTCCAGCCTCCAGCCTCCAGCCCCCAGCCCCCAGCCTTTAGTGCTGCTGTTTAGGCCCCAGCTAGGTATACCCGCCCGTGGGTGCGCCCTTCGGCTGCCACAATGCCCTTGCCCCTTGCAGAGTTGCAGGTGGCACACCCGGACAGGTGGTGCTTTTGTTCTGCCCCGCCCCTGACCCCCTCGAAAGTGCCCCGATTCCATGGAAGCCGTGGAAGTGCCTTCCGAGATGCGGGCGCTTCGGCGACAGGCTTTCTCTCTAATCACCTGGCATCACTCCTCCGTTCCAGCAGCCCTCGCCACCCGTAGCGTAGCTGGATTTTGACCTGGAGCGGGAGAATGAGAGGCGCGAGCGCAGGCGGAAAGAGGCGTGACAGGGTCGGCACTGCTTCGAGTGCGGCCCCCTCGGGTCGCATCAGACTCTTCCGCCATGTCAACGTTGACCCACGCGGTCGGGGTTGCAACAGCGGTGTCACCGCTTCGGCTAACTGGGCTAAACCCTCTCTGTCCCCCCCCAGCTCCCCCGCTACGTTGATGCCAGGAGTCGTGTCAGGCAGAGACCCCCGCAGAACTTCCGACATACGATATTGACGTACAGTAACCCGTGGTTATGGGAGGAACTAAGGCCCAATCCTGTGCCCCTTCCTCCGCAGGATGCGATGCTGGAGCCTTACCTGCAGCAACGATTAGCTTGCGGCCAAAGGCGCGCGACCGCGGTGGGTGGCCAAACGGACATGTGGCTACTCACCGGCGCTTGTGGACCACAAGCGCAGCAGCTCTGCAGCGCAAGATCACGGGCAACGTTTTCATCGTTATATGAATGCGCCTGAGGTATCGGGCCCGCCAGACGAAGACGGAGAAAGTGCCAGAGCTTGATGTTCGGCAAGTCGCGTGCCAAGGCCCGCGACCCGCGTGATGTGGCATTCATCGGTTGGGCTCGTCTGCTCGAAGGGGGGCTATTTGCGATGACTGCTGTTTGTCGAGGCGGTTGACGAAAAAAACGCGACTGTGAACGAGCGCTGGCCAGTGCACGAGGAACCGTAGCTTGCAGGTGCGCAAAGACTGCGTGATGATTGGGCATCCGCGCCTGTTGAGCGAGGTGCAATGCGAGAGTTGCCCGGTCTCATTCCGGATGCGCGTCGCCCTAACGTGCGAGGTGCTTCACTGAGTAGAGCATACTGAGATACAACACTCTGCCACCAGGCGGCACACGTAGACGCTTGTCGTGCTGGCGCCAAGGAACGTGCAAAAGCCCGCAGAGGACGCACTGCCACGCAAAGCCAGGCTCATAGAATAGTACCGACTCTGACACTGCTCTCTCACTACACTGCTGTAAGGGCTGGGATTGCTGCCCTCGGGCTTCCTCATACGCGAGCCGCTGGTGGCCACACGGGGAGTGGCCACACCAGGAGTATGAGAGGCAGTGAAACGAGCCTCCTGGCGTGAACCACGGTGCGTCGCTGAAGACGCGCATCCGTGTGGCCTTTGTGCCTAACACGACCTTCAGCGCGTCCTGTGCGCGCTTGTGGATAGGGGAGCTCCTTCTCTCCTCTTTTCCACGGTAGCAGTGCCCGGAGCTGAGCTCGCGTTCTGTGCAGGACCGGGAAAGAATCCCGCAAGAAACGAGGGAGGCGGCACTGGCGTGGGCATGTACTCAAGCAACGAGCTGCAGGCGGTGCAGCTGCTGCCAGGTTGGGCCTGCGGGGCCGTCAGTGCGGGCAGCAAAGGTTTACTGTGCCCGTTTGCGGTCCCGCGCCGGTTCCATCTAGCCCTTGCCTGCTTGTTAGCTTGCAGCTTTTTAAACACGAGAGGGCGCTGTTTCGCGTTTCAATCCAGGCCGCCACCCACTCGATAATGCGCCGAGCTGAGCCTTCTTTTGCGCACGTCCGCCTCCCGCAGGCGGCAATTTCGTGCCAGTCTCGCAAAGCGGGAATGGTTGGAGCCAGGCTCAAATCGGCGGGCCAGCGGCTCGCAACGGGGCTAAGCAGGGACCGGCCCGAGCCGTGCAGGCGCCCGGGGGCCCGCCGAAGGTCGTCTCGGTGCCCGTCCACACGCTAACGCCAGTCGTGCCGCAGCAAGGCATGCCGCAAGGCACCTTCACGCGCGTCTCCCAGGGGCCCCCGCCGCCCCCGCCGCAGGGCAACGCGGTGCGGCCCGGCCAGCTAAACGCGCCGGGGCAGCCCGCCCAGGTCACGGTGGTGCAGCTTCAGAGCTTCTCCGGGACCAGCTCCCAGCCCAACTCGGGGCCGCAGCAAATGCTGCAGCTGCAGCCCGGCGCCGGCGGACCGCAGGTCTACCAGCTGAACGGCACCCGCATCGTCAAGGCCGGGCAGCCCTACCCCAACACCAGCATCGTGCAGGCCGCTGTTGCGATGCCCACGGGCCCACAGCAGCAGGTCAACGTCAACGTTATGGCGGTGCGGCCCCAGGGCCTGGGAATGCAGCCTGCCCAGGGCCAGCAGGCCAAACTGACGCTGGTTCACCCATCTCAGCCCCAGCAGCACGTGCTGGTCGCCCAGCCGCAGCCCCAGTCCGCCATGGGCCAAGGCCAGCAGCCCGGAGGGCCGCAGCAGCAGAAACAGCCCGGCGCGCCGCAACAGCAGCTGCAGCAGTTGCAGCAGATGCAGATGCAGATGCAACAGCAGATGCAGCAACAAATGCAGCAGCAGATGCAACAGCAGATGCAGCAGCAAATGCAGCAGCAGGGGCTGGCGGGGAACGGGCCGCGGCCCATTGCGCCCACGGCCGTCAACCTGAACGCCAACTCGGGACCCGCCTTCCAGCAACTCCCCGGCCGGCCCGGCTCCGGCGTCATCCGGCCCCTCAACAACGGCCCGATCATCCAGCAGGTCTTCGCGCCCCCGCCTCCCACGCTCGGCTCCGTGGTCCGTCCGGCGATGCGCATCCCCAAGCTTGGCACCGTGGCTACCTACAACCCGGTCACGGGCGTCCGCTCCGCCACCGCCGCGCAGCCCAACGCCAACGGCGTGGGCTCGGTGCTACCCAACGGCCTGCCAGCCTCCCTCATGCAGCAGGTGCAGAAGGTCAACATGCTGCAGCAGCAGCTGGGAGCGCACGGCGGCATGATGGCGACCCAGATCATCCAGGTGCCTGGCGGCGGCCAGCTCCAGGTCGTACAGCCGCCGGGCCAGGCCATGCAGATGCGGCCGGTCAACGCGGTCAACGTCCAGGTTGGCTCGCTGCCCAACAGCGGCGGCTCCAACGCCGGCGGCAGCCAGCGCCAGACGACCGTCGTCGTCGGCCCCAACGGCATCACAACCACCGCCCAGCTCGCCGCGCAGCAGCAGCAACAGCAGCAGCAGCAGATGCTGAACGGCGGCAACGGCGGAGGCCAGCAGGTCGTCAACATCACGCTTGCTGACGGCACTACGGCTACCACGCTCATGGACCAGGGCACCCTCGCGCGCATGCTGTCTGAGTCGCACCGCAATTCTGCGATCAAGGTCCAGCCAACCCAGATGGGGCTGCAGCAGCAATTCCAGCAGCAGCAGCAGGCCGGCCAAATGCAGCAGCAGCAGCACCGGGGGCCCATGGCCGTGACGCCGCTACAGCTGCAGCAGCCGGGCATGCTGGCGATGCTGGGCGGCGGCAGTAGCAAGGCCTCGTCGGGCGGCATGGAGCACCTCGGCGGGCTGCAGCAGGTGCAGCTAACCACCGGGCCCAACGGTCAACTGTCGGTTATCCGCAGCGGGCCCGCCGGCATGGTCAGCGTCGCGCAGCACCAGACGCTGCACACGGCGGGCCGCGGCGCGCCGCCGCCGCCCCCCGGCAACCCGAGCCAGGGCGGCTCGGTTATGCGTGGCGCACACGGGCTGGGCTCTGGCGTCGACGGCCTGCAGCAGCAGCAGCAGCAGCAGCAGCAGCAGCAGCAGGGCATGGGTCAGATGCAGCGGCGCGGCACGGCGCCCGGTCTGGACGGTGACGGCGGCGCGTCCATGTTCGACTCGGCGACCGCGTTTGCGCAGATGCAGGCGTTCGGCGCGCAGGCTCACGCGCAGCAGCAGCAGCAGCAGGCGCGGCAGCAGCAGATGCACATGCAGGTGCGGAGCTGTGGAGTTGGTTTTGGGGTTGGAGCTGCGCGTCGGCCGGCACTCGCGCGCTGCCCGCTCCCGCTAGCCACCGCAGTTCATGCTCTGTAGCCCGCTGCTAGCTCTGAACCCGGAAGTTTCTCGAGCCTTTTTCGCTGCCGAAATTCTCACTGTCTGTGGGCGGTCCCTTTCTCGTCCCCCCCATCAGGCCATGGTGGAGGGTCTGTCGGTGGTGGACCTGGACGCTATCCTGGACCCCCAGGCCGCCTCCATGCAGCCCAACGGCTCCCGCCCCGGCTCCGACATCATGTCGTTCGCGACCAGCAACAACGCCACGCCCAACAGGCAAGAGCAGGGATTTTTGCGGTGTTGCGCGCTTAGGTGTTTTGCAGTGTTGGGCTGGGCTAGATTTTCAGCGCGGGGAGCTCTTGGAGCTCCAGCGCGGTTGGGGTGCGAGTCGGGGCAGCTGTCGGGCTGATGCGCTGCGTTGTGCGGTGTTGCGCGGCTGGGCCTAACGGTTGCTCGGCGCAGCGCCGCGGGTGCCAGTCGCAGCTGGGGTTGCCTGTTGGAGCGGCCACAGCGGCCTGCGGTGCCTAGCAAGCCATCAGTCCTGTGCACCAACCTTGTCCCTCACTTTTCGTTCTCTCCGTTTGATGCCGCAGCGGCCTCATCCAGTTTGTCTCTGACGAGCCCAACTCGATCGGCGGCGGCATGGGCCTGGACCCTGGCAGCGACATGGGCGGCGGCGCCCGGGAGGACCTCAAGACCATCCTGGTGTCCATTGGCCAGGTGCGTGCGTTGGAGCGGTCAGAGCCTTTAGAGCTTCCGGGTCCGTCCCTCGTTCTGTCCTGCACTCTGGTGTCCATTGGCCAGGTGCGTGCTTTGTTTCGGCAGCCAGAGCGTTTAAAGGGGTCAGCGTGCAGAGGCTTCCGGTGTGGCGCGTTGTGTTGCAAAGGCCTCGGCGCCTCTGTGAGTGCTGGAGCGAAGCCTATCACGGGCCGCCTTCCCGGCCAAGCCTGCCGTTTGACCCTGTTGCAGCCCGAGAGGCGGCACCTTTCTCACACCCTTCCCGCCCCGGCCCGCCCGTCCCTTGCAGGAGCTGGCCCGGCACGGCATCAGCGTGGAGACGGCGGTGACGTCGGGCTCGCTGGGCGTGCTGACGGCCATGGATGTGGCAGTGCTGGCGGACGCCTACGCCGAGGAGGAGCGGCGTGTCATGGGGCAGCAGCAGAAGACGCAGCAGCACGCGCAGCAGCAGGCCCACAACGCTGCCATGGCGCACATGGCTCAGCAGCAGCAGCACGTGCACGTGGCGGCGGCGGCGGCCGCGGCAGCGGCGGCAGCAGCGGCGGCGGCGTCCTCGCGCGCCAGCTCGTCGGCGTCGATCCCGACGCCGACGCCGCCCGGCTCGGCGGCGGGGTTCGGGCAGCTGGGCGGGGCCGAGACGCCCGGCAGCGGCTTTGGGCCGGTGCAGCGCCCGGGCAGCGACGCATCGCTGTCGGACCTGCGCGGCCCTGGCGGCGGCAGCGGCGGCGGCCCTGGCGGCGCCGCCGGAGGCCTGGTCGGCGACCGCTCCGCCACCGCCGCCATCCTCGCCCTGGCGACGTCGGGCCGCACGTCTGCGTCCATCGCGCCGTCGGAGGACGGCGCGTCGAGCAGCGGCGGCCCAGACGCGCCGCCGGCGCAGCTTCCGCTCAGCTCCGGGCTGCCGTTGACCGGCGTGTTTGACCGCCCCAGCTACAGCCTGTACCAGTCGTACGGCTTCTTCGGCGGCGGCCTGGCGGGCCTGAACGAGGTCAGCCTCAGCGCCGAGGTGGACCGCATGGGTCTGACTGAGACTGAGTCCGACACAGGTGAGGAGCGGAGAGGAGGACTGGCGGTGCGGAGGCGGAGGCGCGGAGCGCGGGGCCTGGGGCTCGGGGCACGCGCTGGGGGTGGTGTGCTCGACAGCCGGGGGCTGGGCGCGTGCGAGCCTGCGACGATGCACATTAAGCCTCGGCTTCATAGCTCCTTGGCACCTTGACTTCTCTTCTCTCCTTGGCACCTTGACTTCTCTTCTCATTACAATTTTGACATTAACCATGTGCTTTCGTTGTTGCATCCCTGCAGCGGGCGTGACGGAGCTTCTGGGCGAGCGCCCCTGGCTGCCGTTTGGAATGCCGCTAATGGCTGAGGAGCTCAGCCTGAGCTCGCAGCCGCCACGTCAGCCGTCGGGCGGCAACGGAGTCACCGCCAGCGCGCCCAGCGGCAACAAGCTCGTCGACTCGGCTTCCGAGTACGACGGCCGCCGCCGTGCGACATCCGCACGTGTCGCGTCAGCTGACGGCCTCAAGCACGTGATGGGCGCTGACGCGGCCGGAGATCGGAGGCCCGGGATGCCAACCATTGCGTCGGCGCCCGGCGTGCCCCCGGTCGCGGTCTGCGAGGAGGGAAGCAACGCCGGTGGCGGCAGCGATGCGGATAAGGAGATGGCGCATCGCTTCGCCAACCTGGATCTGGGTTGCGGATTCTATTGAGATCTGAGATCGACTACTTATTAATGTCATGAAGCGGCCGCGGCTGAGCTGGCCAGGCTGGGCTGGGCTGGGCTACAATCAACGAACCACACGAGACACTTGGGCTGCTAATGGGAAGCATGGGTCCTTGGGGGGGTTCGCCATGTGACAAAGCGGGTTCATATCCTACCGCACGGCTGCGCGTGGGTTAGGGTGTGGGCGATATGCTGAGCACGCAATGTCCTGCAAACGTGCTCCCTCCGATATGTTGTCTCCTGTCCTAGCAAAATTCTAGCAACGCTGTGTGCCCCTCCAACAAGTCGTGTGCGTCGAGAGTGTGTGCCTAGCGCGCAGTAATGGACGCACCTGGTTGGCATTCTGGGCGGGACGGCCGCCCGGAGCTCTCACTGACGACATGCTTTTGTTACGCAACGCGAAGCGAAAAAAAGGGACCGCGCAGATGCATCCTGCTCGGCGTTGGTGGAGGTGATGGTTCTTGGATGGGTGCTGGATGGATGGGTGTTGGCGCTGTTGTGTACGGCCGAGGAAGGCGGTCCCCTTAGATCACCATCACTGATTTGCCTTTGGCCACGGCCAGCGTTGTGTCTAAATGCCCGCTCTAAACTTACTGCGTAATGCCAGCAGGCTGGGGATCCTGCTCGAAGGGGGGGGGCCTTGCTCTCGCGTTGGCGCCGGCGTGGGGTGGCGTTGCCGCCGGCGCCTGGTCGCATCGGGGGGTGGGCGGATGCTTGTGGCTCGGGCATATGCGGATTGGGTCCGGTTGGGTGAACTGTACTGCTGCTTTGTTGCCACTGCGCGCAGAGGCGGTGCCTCTTTTAAAGGGCCTTTTGAGAAGAAGCCGTGAGGGTGTTTGAAGGTCACGATGGGTGGCGGGCGGATGTCTAGGTCGGGGAAACTGCGGCCCGGCCAGTGCTTCCGCGTCGGGCGGACTGCGGGCTGTTCACGCCATGCGTGTTTATGGCGCATGGCGCAGGCCTGCTCCAGCACGGGTGGTTGTGCGGCCGCTATGTACTCTTGTGCCTCCCTTGCTTGGGGCATGTTCGCTGCATACATGCAGCAGCTTGGTTCTATGCTTTGCCTAGAGCCGTTGACGCCTTGTCGCCCGGGGGCGCAAGCCGGATGAGAGACTCGGCGGGCGCGTGGAGGGGTGTGTGCGCGCCCACTCCCGCGTCGGCCTCGGGCTATTTGGCAATCTTGCTGCGTAAGAAACGGGGTGCTGGTGGGGGATCCTTGAAGTACTCTGTCGGGCTTAATACGGCCGACTTTCCATTCTATCTGCGGCGTGGGTTTCGTTACAGCGCCCGTGGCCATGTCTTCTGCCGCTGGCCGGCACCGGGCGTTGCCGCGGGGCGTGGTAGTTGAGGCGGTTGATGGGGCTGGGACGCGGCGCGTGAGCCAGAGCGAGTTCGGTATGCCTTGCATATGTCAGTTCCGATGGGCTGGGGCGTGCATTTAAGCCTTCAAACATAAGTCAAGTCAGGAAATAAAGATCTTTTGGCTGCAGGGACTGAGATGTGGGCTCAGTGGCAGGCCTCGCTCGGGCATTGCCTTCCGTGCAGTGCCCGGGGCAAGGTGCTGCGAATGCGAGTGGGCTGTAGCATGGCGGCGGGTGGAGAGCTGGCTAGGGCCAGTGGCATGGGGGTCAGAGAGGATGGTTCGGTCACTTACTGGGATTTGTGTGCAGGGCTGGACTGCTTGCCCTTTCTTGCGGTGAGCTGCTGGATTCGTGTGTGCGAGTGATGGAAGAGCAGGACCTTCTTACTTAAGTACCTGGGTTCGCAGGCGGTGGGCGCGGGCGGGTTCGTGGCGACCCGTGAGCGGTGCCTCGAGCCGCTCGCCTTCGTCCTGCGAACTCCGGCTCTGGAAACTCTCGGATCGCGATGGGAGGGAGTTGTCGGGGCGGGCTCGAGTGGGCCTCTCCTCTCGGCATCCCATCTGCGCCGTTGCATTCTGTAGTGTGCGTGGGACGGGCTGAGCTACCGTATGTGTGGGCATTCACTACCGGGAGGCCTGATCTGATGAGGAGGACTCGGTACAACTTTCATCCGGCACCGTTATCAATCAATCAAAGTGCCCCCTGCGCCATTGCTGTGGCCGGCTCAGTGCCCGGCATCGGCGCGAGGGTTTGGCGGTATTAGGACTAATCCACGGTCGCGGTTGTCACGAAGTGCGGGATTTACCTTCCCGCACGCAGTGTGCGCCGCGTATCGGTATGCTTGTGTATCTAACAACAACGGGGGTTTGTGGTCAGCGTAGTTGCGCGCTCATTCGGGCGTGGATTGGGATGAGGCGATGTGTTGAAAGCGAGGGCGATTCTTTAACATCCGTCAGGCCGGAGGGGCGAGTCCTCCGGGGCGCTGGCAATCTGTGCTAGTCGAGGGAGGGGGACCGCCCCGTCAAGGCTGTAGGGTTTGGAAGGGCGGGTCAGGGGGGGTGTCGTAACGTAGTCGGGGTTTGGGCCGGGTATGAGACGTAGGTTGTCGAGGGTGAATAAAGACCGTAACTCTACGTAACTCGACAGGGCGGCGGCAAGGGACACAACATGGCTGACTTGATCATAAGAGTCGCCACTGGCCAGGTCTGGGGCAGTTGCCATGTAAGGGGCCGTACGCCAATTGGGGCTCTGTGCTCGCAGGGGCCGTGCAGCGTAGTCCGGACGACGACGAAGGGGGATGCAGCTGAGCGTAACTAGGCTGTACGCAACGCACCAGAAAGAGGGAGAGGCCGAGCGACAGGCAGGAGCAAACAGCCGCACGGGGGATCCTAAGGGCCGCACGACGCAACGCGTTCGGACACGCCACTTATCTTTCCTATGCCATCTTGTGGTGCCGAGGCCCCCAGCGTGTGCGTGCAGGCGTCCGCGGGTCCCAAACGGCTCGGTCCTTCCTCTCCGGCCACCAGAAGTGGGGAGACGTGAGCCCGGCGCCGCCCGGTGGAAGGCGCCCCCCGGTGCAGGCTTGGGCCCCCATTTGCTAGTCGCAACGCGCCCCAGGTCGGACAGGTGAACCCTGCCTAGACCTTGTTTATGCGGTCAGGTAATTGTACGGTAGGCTGCCGCAGGGCCCTGGCGCCTGGCCGCCCCTGCAGCTGGCGCGCTGGCGGCCAGCTCCTCGCCAGCCGTTGCGTGCACTCGTCGCATACCGGCCGATGGTCGCAGACCCGGCCAGCTGCACGTTGCTTTGACCCGCGTTGCGTGCCGCTACAGCCAAGCCAGTTGATGCTGATGCTAATGCTTGCAAGGTGTCGCGAGGTGCCCGCGTTCATGTATCGGTCAGGCGCAGGGATTCCAGGGAGGCGCAGTGAAGGCTGATGGAACGGCGATACAGGGGAGCTCAGCTCAGGGGTTACTATAGACAACGGGGCGTAGTGCCGCGGTGTGATGGCATCGCATTTCAGCTCCGGGGGCTGCATCCAAACCCAAACGCAGCAGAGCGCACCGCAGCCAACGCAGCAGCACCCAGTCACCCGGCACATCGTGCTCATGCAGCAAGCAGACGTGGTACAGTCAGCTTCAAGCTCTCCCAGTGTAATTTCTCATCCGCAAAACCTGGCGGTCTGGAGTTGGCCTTCAGAACACGAGCGGGTCCACCCCCTGCAGCGCCTCGTGCGCCAAGTCCAACACCGCCCCCTCGCCCCCTCCCCAGCGCCCTTCCCCTTCCCCTTCCCCGGCCCTGCCCTGCCCAGCCTCCACCTCGGCTCCCTCCCAGCCCTCGACCTCGCCCCTCCCTCGCGCCGCCCCTACCCCAGCCTCAGCCCCAGCCCGGGCCCCAGCCCCAGCCCCGGCCCCCGCTCCGGCCCCGATCTCGCTAGCATCGCGCTCCGTACGCTGCGCCAGAGGCAGCGGCAGCGGCACCCGCCGCACGCAGCCGCGGCCCAGCAGGGCCTCCAGCGCCGCCGCCGCCGCCGCCGTGCGCCCCTGCTCCAGCAGCGCCCCTCGCAGCAGCCGGCCCCCCGCGGCCGCCTCCGGTGTGTCCCGGCCGCCGGCGAAGTGGCGCTCCCACACCGCCGCCGAGGCCAGCTGCGCCTGCGGGACGCGGTGCAGGGTTTGTGCGCGGGGGCGTACGGCATGTACGGCAATTGAGGCAAGCTGTCAGGATGCCCAACGGGCAAAAGTCCTACACATCAGCATGGTGTGGTAGGCGGCTGCTGCCCCGCGAACCAACCCCACCTGCGGGTACGCGTACATGGCCCCTCCGCCCATCCCCAGTGAGTGCAGCTGACAGCACCTGCTGCCGGCTACTTCCCTCCGACGGCCCACCATTCGGAGGCCCCACTGCAGAGGGGCGGCTGCAGGCGGCCCCTCCCACTGCCCGCCCTGCCCAGCCACGCCGGGTGAGTGCAGCACACAGCGCCAGCAGTAGGCTACTTCCACCCCCCAGGCCCCGCCCGCCCCACCTGCGGGTACGCGTACATGGCGCCTCCGTTGCTGCTGAGCCCCGGCAGCAGAGCCATGAGACCCCGGCTGGGCACGAAGCGCCGCAGCGAGGAGTGCGCGGCCCACAGCGCCGCCACCAGCTCCGAAGTGGGCGTGGTGGGCGCGTGGATCCGCGCCGCGTGTTTTGGATCCAGATCCAGGTCCGGGCTCGGATCGCGGGCTGGAGTCGGTTCGCCGTCCCTGGGCAGAATTTGGAGCGTCGCCACGTCGACCCACCCCGCCGAGTGCATGAGAAGGTCGGCGGCGGCCAGCAGCGCGTGCTGTTGCAGCTCCAGCCAGGAGCCCTGAGAGGGGTGGAATGAAAGGGGGGGTTGGGGATGCAGTGGTAGAGGAGGGTTACAGCAAGGAGGGGAAGCCAGGCCGTGCTGCTGCAGCTCCAGCCAGGAGCCCGAGGAGGGTTTGGGTTGGATGATGCCGGGAGAAGGGAGGGGAGATGGGGGCAGGCGCCGGCGCCTTGCAGGGCGTGGTCAAGGAGGTCTCAGCAGAGGGCCTGAGATGGATTGCTGGTTGGGGCGCTGTTGGGCGCGGGGGGCTGTTGCCGGGCTGTGAGGTGGCAGAAGCACCCAACCCCAGCAGGGTCAACAGGCGGCGGCCCGGAGCACACGGTTAGAATGGGGGCGGTAAGGGGGAACCGAGACGTGCACGTGGCGGGACGCAAGAGTGAGACGCACCTGGCGGGCTCCGCAGGCGGCCAGTTGGGCGCATCGGCGGGGCGGCAGTCCGGGACCGCTGCAGGGGGAGGGGGGGGCCGTCGGGGAAGGGCGGGGCGGGGCGGGGCGGGGCGGGGCGTGTCAGATCGGTGATGCCACCCGCACCAGGAGTTGTCAGCTGTTCTCGGCTGCCTTCGACCGGGCAACCGCCCACACCCGGGGGCGGCCGTGTCAGCCGAGCAAGCCCACCCCAGCCCCCGTGCCTCTTGCACGAGCCTGCCCTACAGCTTCCGGGCAGCTTCACGCTGCGTACGACGTTGCAGATCCTGCCGTACCCACGCACCCCGAGTGCCGTGACAGCTCCGCCAGGACCCGTGGGTCCGCCGCCCAGCGCTCGAGCACGTGGGAGGGCAGCTCCAGAGCGTCGGTGGAGGCGAAGGAGGCGTTGGCCTCGGGTGGGGAGCCGGGCCTAGAGGATAGGGCACGGAAAGAAGGACAGGAGAGGAGGGGTAGGAGAGGAGGAAGATGGGGTGGGTGGGCAGGGCACGTGGCAGGGTCAGACGTGCACACAGCCGTATAAACGTCGTACCTGTACGACATGACGTAATGCAGCGCGTGGCCGAGCTCGTGCGCGAGGGACCTGATGAGGCCCGGCTGGGCCTGGGGTGCAGCGGGGGGGGGAGCGCAGCGGAGGGACGGAGGCCTGTCAGACAGTCGGCATGTCCCAAATCGAGGCTGGTTGCACAGCTGCGTATCCCGGTATATACATCCGCATAGGGCCTGCATTCGCGGTCGGCTTACCGGTAAAAGGTCCGGCACGAGGCCCCCCCTCCCTCGCCCCGGGAAGTCGCTGCCGGCCAGGAGGCCCTCGGGCAGATGTACGGCCACATGCGGCACAACTGCCGTACACGGCCCACGTGCGTCCTCCGCACAGCTGGCCTCTGAGCCAGGCGCGGGGGTCGGGCCGGGCAGCCGGGGCAGGGGCTCGGAGCCGTCTTGGCCGTGCCTGCGAGGAGGGCAGTGGGCGCGTGGGGCTGGGGTTCGGGCCGAGCAGGCACATCCGTCCCGTTCTCCCGGCTAGCGCCCCAAACGCCCCGCCCGAACGCACACACAAGCACCCGATGGCACTCATGCGCTGCGCCCGGCGTGACCATCTCCGGCCCCTCGGTTCCTCAACCGATCCCCCCACCTAAGCAGCGATCCCCCCACCTAAGCCCGCCCCACCTCATCAGTGCTGTGAAGGGCATATCGCACGCCGGGTCGACCACCACATACACCACCCCCAACAGCCGGCCGGCGTCGTCGCCCTGCAGCCGCCGGCCGGCGGCGGGGTCCCTGCCGCTGCCGCTGCCGCTGGCTGCCGCCGCCTCCCGGCCTCCAGCTTCTCGCAGCATCCCCTTCAGATCCAGGCCGGCAGCTTCCGCCCGCTTCGTCAGATCCAGATCCGCAGCTTCCCGCAGCTCCAGGCGCACGATGGGTTCCAGCTGCCAGGCCTCGCCCGGCTGGAGTCGGGAGGGCGCCAGGGCCAGACCCATGGTGGAGGCGAGGAGGTCGCTCAGGCCTGGGTTTCAGCGAGCGGGGAGGGTCACAAGGAACAAGTGACGAAGAGGATGCAGAGTGGGGTCAGGCGGTGGGGGCGGGTGACGCGGAACGGCAAGGCGGAGAGGTCAGTAGCAGCAGTAGCATCGTGGCAGCAGTCTCCAGTAGCAGCAACCTCCAACGCAATGCTGGGTGCCTGCTCGCGTGCGCGTGGCCCGCGTGCAACCCCAGGCCCACGGGCCCCATTGCCTGCATGGCTTGCTCGCTTGGCGCCTCCGCCTCACAGTCCTAGTAGTACAGGCGGGATGGTGGTTGTCTGCTGGCGTCCGCGTGTCTTCCCAGGCCCGGGTTCCAGCTGGTTCCGGGCGCCCAGGCGCCTCTGTGTCTTCGTCCGGGCGGAATGCTGGGCGTCTCGGGATGCGGGAGGCTCACGTGTGATTGGCGCGCTTGACTTCCCCCGGCCCACGGGCCCCACGCACCGCTCAGCAGCGCCCTCAGGCCCAGGCTGGGTGCGAGGTCGTACTGCCACTCCTCGGGGGAGGGGGGCGGTGGCCGCCGGGAGGCCCTGGCGGGGCAGGGGGCCGCGGCACCGAAAGACGACCGAGGTCGGGTGAACGCAGTCCGGATCCGCACGTCAATCAGATGCTGCTTAGCAGTGACAGCGGGGAAGCGGGGCAGCGGCGCTTAGGAGGTGGGGCACATCTTCGCTTCCCCCCATCCAACTAGATAGTTTCTCATATCCCTCCCAAGCCTTGATAATTCCGACTCACTGCAAGTAGTCCAGCGACCCCACCAGCTCCGCATCTCGTGCCGGCGCCTGCGAGTTACCATCGGCTCCTCGCGCCAGCCGCCGCCCTCCAGCCTCCGCCCCTGCGCCCGCACCCGCGCCCGCGCCCGCCTCCGCCCGCAGCTGCTGACGCATGTCGTACACCTCTTCGTCTGCCATGGGCCGTACGGCCTCCAGCAGGTCAGACAGGAAGGAGAGGGCCACGTTGGGGTCACCTGGATTGCACAAAAGGGACCGTCGGGAGAACCCATTGTGAAGGTTAGAATAGCACAGCTGGACGCACATAGTGCTGAAGCAGGCAGCAGCACATCCACGTTGCCCAGCCTAACTACCCTCTAACCGACAGCCTAGGAGGCGTACTCATGGATTCAGCGCTCCGAGCCCGTCACCCGTGCCCCGCTTGACCCACCCGCCATGGACCCCCGGGTCCTCATGTGCGCGTACGACGCCTGGCCGAAGCACGTGGCCAGATCGTCCCGCAGTGGCCGCAGTACGTCTGACAGGGACAGCGCCGCGGCCGCCTGTGCGCCGTACGTGACGGCGTGTACGGCGCGCCGTACGTCCGGGCTGCAGCACAGGAGGGCGGTGATGCACGCATGAGGGTGTGGTGCACATGCGGGGTCAGGTTCAAGTTTCCAGGGTCTTGACGGCTCATGTTCAGGCTAGGCTGGACTTCACAAAGGCCCTTGCAAGGCACCAGCAGCCCCACGGACCGCTCCCCTGCCCCTGCCAGACGCCCCCGCATCAGGAACACACACGCTACGCCCTGCCTCCCCCTCCCACCCCCCTCCCCCCTCGCACCTCGGATGCTCCGCCAGCAGCCCTAGCGCCAGCTCCCCGCTCAGAGGCACCACCCAGGGCCGGGCGCCTGTGGACAGGTGGGAGAAGCGGGGGGGACCGGGTTTGGCGCTGTGTGGACAGGGGGGGACGAGGGCGTGCGGGAGCCAGCCACATGCTTGTAGGTGTGCCCAGGGGTAAACGAGGGAGAGTGAAAGCAGTGCGGGGGCAACAGACTGGGAGAAGCGGGGGGAACCAGGTTACTACCGTGTCTGGCAGTGCAAGCAGAGAGCCAGCGCATCGCAGTGCGTGAACCAGATCGGCAATGGCATGGGCAATGGCATGCAATGCCGTCGCGCCCCACCGCTTCGCATCGCCGCTGGCGTCGCCGCGACCAGCGGTGCCAGCTGCACGGTCGGCCCGCCCTGTGCTCCCGTCTCCGCCTCCTCCGCCTCCTCCTCTCCCCCCGCTCCCTCCGCCTCTGCTGCCAGCAGGCGCAGCGCCACCCCCGCCCCCGCCTCCGCCTCCGCCAGGTCGCGGGGGGTGGCAGGCTGCGCCAGGGGGCTGAGCACGGGGTCGCCCCTCAGCTCGGAATCCGCCAGGACCAGCCGGGGGGCGGGCACGCGCTGCGGAGCGGGCGCACGAGGAGAGGGGCTTACGCAGGTTCAGATAGGGAGGCATGGGGCACACGCAGCAGAGTCAGCGGAAGACATACGAACCACAAGGGGGCTGGGCGCAAGCCATACGTGGCAGAAAGGAAGGCTCCCTACCCACCCAACCACCCAACCACCCACCTGGGGGTCCGACAGGGCCTCCCTGAAGCCCCGCAGCAGCGCCGCCTCCAGAGCCCTCAGCGCCGCCGCGTCCGCCGCGTCGTCGGAGCGCAGCTGCGCCGCACGGGCCACGTCCTCCTCGGTGGGGCCGGCGGGGGGCGGCGCGGCGGGCTCGGGGTCGGGGTCGGAGGTGGGAGTGGGGGGAGCAGAGAGGGAGGAGGTGGCGGAGGAGGTGGTGGTGGAGGAGGAGGACAGGGCTCGGCGCAGGGCGGATTGGTCGCGCAGCGCGGCGAGCTGGGAGGCCAGCAGGTCCTCTACGGCCTGTTCGTAGGGAGAGGAGGGCAGCATGTTGTCAGCCCCACAGTCCCTTTCGCTCATAGCCCCAACAAGAATCCGCGGCTCGGCCTCTTCCTCCCGCCCTGCGTGTGCACGGACCCACTCGAGCCTCATGCAGTCCCGACCCGTCTGCTCCATACTGCCTCTGCACCTGCCCATTCCCGACCCCCCCACACCTGCAGCGCCTGCGCCGCCCGCCCCGCCGCCTCCCGCCAGCCCGGGTCCCCGTGGTGCGCAGCGCAGTGCTCCGCCAGGGGCCGCAGGGAGGCCACCGCCGCCCCGTGGGACCGCTCCAGGCGGGACAGGTGCTCGGGCCCTGGGCAGGGGGTGGGATGGGGCGTGGGGAGGGGAGGGTGCCGCGATGCATGAGCGGCATTTTGCAGCTACCAACAGCTTCCGAATCCCCTGTTCGGCTGCCACCATGAACCTTCCCCATGCACGGAGGGATACACGATGTCACTGATAGCGTTTCGCCCTTTCTTGCCTCCTGCCTCCTCCCAGTCATCTCCCTTCGCAGCGCCCCACGCGCGGTGGGTTGGCGCGGCCCCGCTCACCCTCCGCCTCTGCCAGCCGCGCCTGCAGCTCCCCACAGCGCTCCAGCAGGGCCTCAGTCAGACGGAGCAGGTCCCCCGGGCTGTGCAGGCCAGGCACGCCACACAAGCCGGGGACCAGGGGGGTTGCCGCGCCTCCGCCGGCACGCCCTTGCCCGCCCTCATCCTCGCGCCCCTTCCTGTCGGCGCCGCTCGCCTGGAGTGCGCTGCCTGATGCCTGGGCTGTGGGCTGCTGCTCGCCGGAGGATGAGGCCCGAGTGACCAGGGTTCGCCCATGGGACCGAGACGCAAGGGTTGGGAGGAGGCGCGGGGCGGCTAGCGGCAGGACCTCGACGTGGCCCCACGCGGCGGGAGCCTGCTGGCACGCCCGAGTCGCGGCTGCGGGCGCGAAGCCGCCAGCTGTGCTGCGATGCTGTTGCAAGCATCGCGCCGCAGGGGCGCGAAAGGGAAGCAGCGAGCTCATGCAAGCGAGGTGCGTCGGCTCAAGCCGGGTGCATCAGGCGTCGCAAGCCCGAGCCTGCGTTATCTACATATACACACACAGTTAAGCCGTATACCTATGAGCGACTGTACCAATAGCTTCTTGCAGGACGGCTAAACGGCGCGACTGCGCCGTGCGCTGCGATGAATGGTCCGCCTCAAGAACAGGCGCGTGTTTACACAATATCTGACTCCACTTATGCCTTATCAGCCATTGCTGGATTAGGCTCGCGCGTCGGCGCAGCAGCGCACATGCCACACCCATCCACAGCCCTGGCGCACCCACGGAGCTGCGTGCTTTGCTGTGCAGATACCTGCTGGTTGAGGTGGCATGGAGGGATGGCAAGGTGGACGACAGCTTTGGTGAGCAGTCGGCCGGGGTCCCCACCCGAGGGGTGCCCTCGTTGCCTGCCGAGCGTGCCGTTTTTCTGGCCCGACCCTGGCCGAGGCCTTTCAGCCCGTCTTGCCCAGGCCTCGAGCCTGCACCCATGCTTGCTTGAGACAATAACCTCGATGTGGCAAGTGTTGTAAGCCCTGGCCGCAACTGAACCGACCCCCGCCGGCCCCCCACCTGCCGCAGGCGACACCGCCCTGCTCCAGGCCATAAGGGAGGGCGTGGCAGTCAACTTCGGGGACTTTGGAGCTGGCACCAACCTTGCCAGCCTAGCAGGTGGGCTGCGCTCCAAGTGACTAGGCCTGCAGATCCCGGACCTTTGCTTCTAGTCTTCAGGCACCTGAGGAGCTGACGGGTACCGTGGAAATCGGGAACCCGCTAAGAGACGGGTTCCATGCTGACTTCTGCCACTGAATCTGCGCTTCATCTGCCCGTACCCGCAGTACGGTACTACAGTCCGTATACGGAGACCGCAATCGTACGCTGTGCCACGGCCGAGCTGGAGCGGGTGAGCAGGGCTGGGACTGAGTGCCTAGGGCCGAGGCGGGCTGGGGCCTCCGCCTCGCCCTCGCCCTCGCCCTTGCCCACGCTGACAGCCTAAGGCATGCGTCCTTGCGACCCTTACCCCCACGCCATTGCCTCAGATCATGACGAGCCTCGCCCTGACCACGGAGCTGAAGCAGCGGGGAGCGCAGCTGAGGGTACTACAGGTGGCAGGTGCGACCTCTGCCGGGCCTGCATGGAGGGCGTAGGCGTGTGTAGGGCGTCCCTGTCGCAGCTCTGACGTCGCCGACGTCATGGCTGGCTTGGTGAGGGCGGACGTGGCCTCCCTGCCTGCCGCCTGCCTCGTGCCCCTTGCGTGCCTTGAACGTTCAACACCCATCCCCCGCGCCCATCCCTATCCCCCGCGCCTGTAGGCACGCTGGCGGGAGTCAAGCGGGCGGCGCTTGAGCACAGCTGCGGACGGCTGGCGGCAGGGACATCACGGCTGGGCAGGCAGGCAAGCGCCTGGCGATGGGGGCGGGAACGAAGAGGGGTTTCAGGGCTACGGAGTCAGACCGCGAGAGCCGTAAGGGAGACGCGCGGCGGCAGGCCCTTTCCGGCGCCCCTTGCGACCCCTGCACTCTTCCACCAACCTTGTCCCGCCCCCTGTCCCGCCCGCTGTCTTACCGGACCCCCTCCGCCGCCGCTCCTCCGCAGCACCTGGCGTCCGCTGAGGCGCTGCACCGGCAGCTGCCCGCCCTAGAGCTGTAGGGGACGCTGGAGCTCTAGGCCAAGACGAGGACTTCTGCAGTAAAATTAATGTGGCGCACTGGAGAGTTGTAGGCGCAAGGGGACTGGCGCGAAGCCGCACGTGAGAAGGCCGGACCTGCTGCAGCGGCAGCCGCCGTCGCTGGTGCGTGCTCTAGGCACGAGCCCCAGCCTATCGAAAGTACCGTAGCTCTGTTTC
Source organism: Edaphochlamys debaryana (assembly GCA_016858145.1). Lineage (NCBI taxonomy): Eukaryota > Viridiplantae > Chlorophyta > Chlorophyceae > Chlamydomonadales > Edaphochlamys > Edaphochlamys debaryana. Next base: position 72,336 of record JAEHOE010000095.1, on the reverse strand, counting down.
GCTTTGGCTTGCCGGGGGCTAGCTTCAAGCGCAGGAGCTGATCTCAAGGGTCTAGAGCTCACGAGACAGGCGAGGCGGTGTGGGCTGGCAGCTGCCGGCGCTGGACGAGCTGCAGGACGCGCCTCACGAGGCGGAAGGGAGCAGGCGCTAGGCGGGTGGATGTTGACCGGACTCGAAGGCAAAGTGAGGATGAGTGGGCGGGGGCGACCCCGTGCGCCGCGCTTGTGGCTGCTGGCACCAAGTGAGGCTTTCTGTGGGGGGGTTGGCGGATGAGCTCGACTGGAGTGCAGTCATGCTACGCTAGGCGAGCCTGACAAGAAGAACGAACGTGTATGGACACCTGATGTAGCGTTCCAACGCTTACAACTCCTTCGTCCCTTCTGCTCCGTATGCCGTCAGCCGTGCGGCACATCCCGGTCCAGCCGACCATGCACGCCGCTCCTCTGCTCCAGCCGTCTCGGCACCTGGGTCCACACATCACTCACTTCCGGGGCCCAGGGGTCATGCCTGGGGTCATTGTGGCTCACAGGGCGCCACAGGCCGCCACACCACCCTGACTACTGCCACGTTGCCGTCCACCTCGGGCGCGTCCCGCATCTCCCCCGCCTCCGTGGTCAGCAGCGTTGCTGAGCCCCTCTCCCTGGCTGCCCCAAACTTCCTCCCACACTCAGGCGCCTCACCCCCCGCGCCCCCTCAGCGCCCGTGCGCCCCCATGCCCCGCACCCTCCGCCCTCGGCCTCACCACCTCCATCCCGCCCCACTCCAGCACGGCCAGCCGAGCCCCCTCCCGCCGCAGCACGCCCACGCGAGCCGCCTCCGCCGCCAGAGACCCGCACGCCGCCACCGGCGCGGCCAGTCGCTCCCACATCAGGAACACACGGACCAGGGCGTCCGGGGCGGGGCTGACGGACAGGGCCGCCGCAGCCTGGCAGTCGGAGGGGGCGGCGAAGGAGAGGAGCAGCCAGGGGGCACCAGTCATGTGGGGCAGCCTGGGTACGGGAGGGGAGGCAGGGGGAGTATGTCTTATTGTTATTTTGGCTTAGTGCCTTGTATTTTGTAGTTTACTGGAGCTGTTTTGATTTTGACAAATCATGGACGGTAGAGGCCCAAGGTAGAGGCCCAAGGTAGGGTCAAGGTAGGGAGATGAGATCATCATACCCCGTTACACGCAGAAAGGCACACCAGTACGTGGCCCCTTGCTCCCCCTTTCCCACCAGTAGGTGAGGAAGTCCGTCCGCTCTCGCGTGGGCACTCCGAACGCCTGCAGAGCGGCGTACAGCCACGCCTCTGCCTCGGCCCCGGACACGCAGAAGGAGCGGGAGGGCGTGAAGTCGGGCAGGGGCAGGTCGGGAGGCGTGGGACCCAGGCCGGGGAGGGCGGGCCTGCCGCTCACAGCCGCCCTGCCACCTGCCGCCGCCTCCACCCCCACCGCTCCCTCCGTCATCGCCTCCCAGAATAGGTAGCTGTACTCCCGGCCGCCGCTGCCCGGGTGCGCCAGGGACCCGTCGGGCCGGGCCGCCACGCGCCACTCCGCCACGCGCCCGCCCGTGCCCCAGGCCCCCTTGCCGTCGCCCACGTCCGGCCGCGGCACGAGGCTGCTGAAGGCCCAGCGGTCCGACAGCTGCAGCCGTACGACAAGATCCATGGGATCTGCGGCCCAGATGCAGATCACGGGCTTGCCGCCGCAAAGCCTCAAGACCAGGTGGAGTGTGGATTGGTCCTGAATGCTGTAGCTTGCCAGCGTGCGTCCGTCCTCCAGCTGCTTTCCCGCAAGGATCAGACGCTGTTGGTGCGGGGGGGCCCCCTCGCGTGCCTCGAACTGCAGAACACGTACGGCAATCGGCGGGGGCCGAGCAAAACACGAGACGCTCAAATGCGAAACTCAGCCCGGTCCAAGTCAACACGTTACATGACGCAACCCCCCGTGCCTACCTCCTCTTTGAGTTCCTCCACCGTCATGTCCAGGTGGACGGGCAGCGTGACGGTTTTCCCCATCAGCGTCTTGACGTAGATAGTGCTCTCCGCCGGGCCCAGGACCTCCACCACCACGCCCCGGTCGGCGCCCAGGGGTTCGTCCAGCAGGGGCTGTGACGTGCGCAGGCGGGTGCCATCAGAGCGAAGCCGAAGCCGGAGGCAGTGGTCGCGGCACTGGGCGGGCAGCAGGGCCCGCACCGACTCCTGTTGGGGAACAACACGGGCGCACGGAAAGGGTGCTCCTGGTTGCAGGTCTAAGCGCCGCGTGCACACATCTGCCGTTGGGGAGCGGCCGTTGGGGAGCGGCAGTGAGGGTAGGAGTGGGTGGGAGAGGCGACCGTCAGGCCCTCATGCGGGTGGGCGGGCGAGTCCCGCAACTGCCCTCGCCCGCTCCTGCCTATCGCCTGTGCGACTCGCCCCTGCGGACGCACATTGTGACACAGCCTACCGGCACCACCAAAGCACGCGCCGGCGCCCACGCCCGGAATTTTCAGCCCCTATTGCTCACCCCCAGCTCGCTTGTCACGTCGACTTGCAGCGTCTCCGTCAGCACGCCCCACGGCCCCCGCAGCTCCAGGGGGATGCGAGGCGGCGGCTGGCGGCTGTCGAGCAGGACCAGGCTGGCGTACTGGACGTCACCAGGCTCCTGAGTACGGCATGGCGTGTACGGCAGCGATACGGGATTTGAAGGTACGTGATGGCAGTTTCGGCACACACTCACTTGCATACACTGCCCTGCTCTGTTGTGCCCTTCTGCGCCGCCAGCGGGTCATAACTCACTGATACCGGCTTCACACAACGGCTCCCCACGCGGCTACAGCGGTGGCACCAACGGGTTTGTGATAGGCGGCACATCGAGTCGGGCTTGGGGCTTAGAACCCGGCCGGCTAGTCACCGTGCCCACAAATCCCCGGCTCACACGAGCAGCCCTTTACGCGCACCGCGGCTGCCCTGCCCTACCCCGAGGGATGGGAACACACACTGGGCCCTACCTCGTAGGCAGGGAAGGCGATCTCCAGGCCCTCGCCCCGCAGCTCCTCTGCTGAGAGCTCCGTGCTGCTGCAGCCTGCTGACTCTCCGCAGCTGTGGCCCCACAGTCGAAGCACGCGAGCATCGTCATCCGGGATACCGGTGGCCTCGAGGGCGGGCTGCGGGAGGCGGGTGGGACGCACCCAAGCACATGAGTACATGGCACCTGTACGCTGTACGACATTTCTGTACGACAACAACGACGGTCGAGCACCTGCTGCCAACAGCCTAGCTCAACGCAAGCACACGCGATCTCTGATGCGCCCTCAAGCGCACGCGCTCGCACGCACGCACCCGCAGCTGGCTCAGGCGCAGGTGAGTCTTGCCACTCCGCCTCTCGTCCACGTCCTCGCTGGGCGTGAACTCCGCAATGGGGTCCTTCTGGAGGCTGCAGCTGTCGGCGCCCTCCAGAACGTAGACACGCACGCGAAACCGGGGGAGGTGGTGCTCCTCCTGTGCCAAACGCGGAAACACGGCCAGAGAGAGGTTAAAGCATCCACGGTCGACGATCAATTGCAGTGCACCGTTTGCTGGTGAAAGTGGGGCAAGGATGCGGGTTTTGCGCGCATGCCGGTACACTGTCGAACAGACCCACCGCTTTGCGCACGAGGTGTGCGACCTGCAGGTGCCCCCCTGCCGTAGCGAGGTCCATCGGCTTGTGGCCGCCATACTGAGTGGCACGGGCACGTGGGGATCGGGGTTTCGCGTAGGCGGCAAATCACAAATGGAAGACGTCTGCCCTCGTTCGGGTTCTTACCCGTGTCTGCTTTAGGAAGCTGGACCTGCTCGCGTCTTGGAGCAACCTCCGGACCACGTACACGTGTCCTTCCTTGCATGCAAGTTGTAGGGCCGTGTACCCAGCCTGCAGGGAGGTGGGAGGGAGTAAACGCACGCACTCAACCAGGGCACGGGATGGGGGTGTAAGGTTTCAGGCCGGAGCATAAAGCCGCAAGGCCACGAGCTGCGACCTTACCTCGTTGGGCGTATCAAAGTGAGCCGATGACGCCTGCAGCAGGGCGGCCACCGCCTCCTCACGACCCGCCGACGCCGCGAGGTGCAGGGCCGTGTTGCCTTCCTGCGTGGGTTGATGAGAGCGGGTCTCACGCGGTCCGCTCACCTTGACAGCTGCATGCAGCCCCTTGACCACCTGCCCCCGAGCCCCGAGAGGTTTGCCCTGCTCACCGCATCCTTTGCGCCCTGCTCCGCCCCGGCCCTGAGCAGGGCCCGGACCACCTCCGTGTGGCCGCGGTGGGCGGCAACGGCCAGCGGTGCTGAGCCCTCCTGAGAGAGGACACAATACTGGTCTAGGCAGGCCGTTGATGGTTGAGCCCGTGCATGAATCGAAGGACAGGGACTCCTCGCACCTCGTCCGCTGCGTTCACGTCCGCCCCCGCCTCCGCCAGGAGCCGGACCACCTCCGTGTGGCCCTCAGCGGCCGCCAGGGAGAGGGCCGTGTCGCCGCCCTGAACACCGGTAGCCTTAGCTCGGGGGCCACGCGAGCATCCCCCAGTCCAGATCTTCCTGCCCCACCTCCGTCGCTGCGTTCATGTCCGCCCCTGCCTCCAGCAGAAGCCGCACCACCCGGGTGTGGCCCCGCTCGGCTGCAAGTATGAGCGGGGTGGTGCCGTCGTCCCGCGCCGAGTCCACGCCGGGGTTGGCCAGCAGGCGCCGGACGGTCTCCAGGTCGCCCTCCTGCCTTGCTGTAATGAAGCAGCTCGTGCTGTTGTGCAGGGTCAGGAGCGTCAAGTCGCACGCGAAATGGCACCGCACGACGCAGCATGGCGTTTCGGCGACGAGCTTACTTCTGCCTCGCGCTCCGCCCTCGCGACCCTGCACTCATCAGCTTCATCCTCATCTCCATTCGGCCTCGGGCGCTTCCGGCCGGCGACCTGCTGCTCGAGCGCCGGAAGGACGTCCAGCAGCGCGTGGTTCAGTGGCAGCGCAGCCCGGTTCGTGGGAAGCCGACTGCTACAGAAGGGGCAGGCCCTCCGCTGCGGCTTGCTGATGCAGTCGCGACAGAGGGTGTGCCCGCATGGTCCCACAGATACTTTACAGAGCCGGCTCAAGGTATGGTAACGCCAATGGTGGCCCAGACGATGGCCAATGTTGCGCCGGAGAGCAGTATGTGTAGGTCGTACGTCCGGATACACAGCACTGCTGCGGCACAAGATGGCTAGCATTTGCGTCGGCCAACGGAATGCAAGCACAATTTGTCTGGTGTTCGTGCCGCCCGAACCTGTCCATCCCGTCCCTTCCACCCGGCGTCACGGCAGTGGCTTCCGCATCCCCAGCACCCCGCACTGCACCAACAGCTCCCCCTCCCCCAGCGTGCGGCCGCCAAAGATGAGCCGCTGAAGGGGCACCGGGGCGCCTCCGAAGCCGGAGCCGGCGGGGGCTGCCGCATCCGCCCAGGCAGCCTTCACCTGCGACACGGGCAGCAGAGGACATGGGAGGGTCTTGGCGACGCAGCCCGCTCTGCAGGCCTGCAGCCCTTGATGACGGGAATCCAGTTACAGCAAAGCACAGGATGACCATGCACGCTTGGAGGGACAGAGGATGGCCGGGGCTCACCTCCAGGTCGTCCATGCCCAATTCGGGCCGCACCTCCGCCCACCCCAGGGGCGCCGCGCCCCAGGGCCCCTGCAGCTCCACGGGCAGGTGGGGGGGCGGCAGGCAGCGGTCCAACAGAATGAGCTGAGCGAACGCCGCCTCGCCGTCGGCCGCCTGCTGCCAGCTGCGGTAGCGAGGTAGTGTTCCAGATTTGGGGCAATACATTCCGAAAAAAGGAATAGAGCGGCCCCGGAGGGACCTTGCTGTATTCCGGCCGGCCTCCGGCCCGGGGGGCCGGGGCCAGCCGGGGCTCACACGGGGTTTCAGCCAATCGCAAAGGACAGGTTGAGCCTGGCAGTCTACACGTGCCCACAAGTGCTTGCAGAGAGACGCATGTTGAACACCAGACAACCAGATATGTTTTTCGGGGGCTCCCACCCCCAAACCCCCGGCTGGGGGGACACCCCCCAGACCCCTCGGTCGGATTAGAGGCAGCCCTTCGGGCCGGAACTTTATTCCTTTTAGAAATGGAACTCCAGGGCCGCAGCAATGAAATCTGAGACGCTGTAGCGAGGGCAGAGGCAGAGACGCACAAGGGAGGACGACTGGCGTTGTTGAATGTTGCCACAAACGTACTGCCAGTCGGTATCAGTGGCATGGGCATGGCATGCGGCATGACCGAGCGACGGCGCGCACCTGGGGTAAACGAGCTGTGGCGAATCAAAGTGGTGTGCGTTGACCAGGCAGCCGTAGCTGAGCTCCAGGCCCTGGCCCGACTGCAGCAATGCACACGGCACCTCGTGCGTCGCGCCGTCCGATCCGGGCACGAACACGCGGAGCGCCTCCTCGGGGATGCCTGCGGCTTGGACAACCACCGTGAGCTGCTCGCGGCTGAGGGGCGGTGCGAGGTCGGCCGGCGTGAGGCGCTGCGACACGGGCGGCAGTCCGGAGGCGCAGAGAGGCGTCTACAGACGCCGTGCACAGCAGCACATGGCCGGTTTGGGGCAGCAACCCCACTCCACGGCGAAGAGAACGGGCATGAGCGGCCCCCAGGCGGCTGCCTCCGGACAAGCCCACACGGCGAAGGAGCGCACAGCCCGGCAGCGACGCCAGCTCTCTCAGCTGCAAGTGCTATCCACAGCTGGCCACACATGAGCCCCTCAGAACCCCTGCGCAAGCTGCCGAGCACCACGGCCCTGGCTCGGCTAGGCTCGGCTGGACCTCCCCGCCGTCTCCGGCAGCAGCTCGCAAGCCCCCTGGGTGGGGGCCCCCACTTCCCCCCCCCCCAGTGGCCAGTGCATGTGCACCAGCGGCTTGTCCGCCCGTAGCGGGAGCAGAAGCGCGCTGCCGCGCTCAGCACCCTCCCCCCCGCAGGTGGGTCGCGTCAGGGCCAGGTGGCTCAAGCTGCCTCAGCTCTGCCAGGCCCGTGGGGAGCCCGCGCCCGCGCCCAAGCCGCATCCAGGCAACGCACAGCGGCCCCTGCGGCGGGGCGCACATGGGCACACACCTGAGCCCTCAAGCCGGGACTCTGGGGGCTGCTGGGGGCCAGCAAAGAAATGCGCCTCCTCACGGGGCCGAGGCCCTAGGGGCCCCGCTTCGGCCCCTGCTGGCGGCAGTGTGACACCCCGCAGCTCAACTCCGGCTCCCACGCTGCCCCTACCTCTTGAGACGGAGCCACCTGGACCAGAACGCTCACGAGGCCTTGCTGCCGCGATGTACCATATCAAGAAAGCGCAAGGCGCAAGGCCCAAAGCCGGGGGGCGCGGGGCACGGGGCAGTCCGCCACGCGATAACGGCCCCTCCAGGCTGATGCTTGCTGCAGCCCCGCGGTGCCCCGGTTGCGCGCGCGAGAGCGCCGATCGGGGCCGCTTAGTGAGCGCGAGCGCCACTGCGCAGCTTCTAGGTCGTAGATAAGTACTCCAGCTATGATGAAAAGTTGTCATCGAGGCGTTGCGTGTGTGTCGAGTTGCGTTGGCGCGAAGCCTGTTTTGTGTGAAGCACCAAAGCGAGCGCCCTGGTTTAAGCCCACGAGGTAGACACCGAGGCATAGTGCCAGTTGGCACACGCAACGGGCTGCAAGGTGAGCAGCAGGCAACGACGAATGTCGCGCATCTTGGTGCGCCGCAGAGCCGCAATCACAAGCGAGCAATTAAGCACGGCTTTACTCTAATGAAAGCCGCCTGACCTCGCGTCGAACATTGCGAGAGGGGTGCCTGGCACCGAAGGTGTTGTAAGTCCATGGCTGCGATTCTGTTGCCAGGGTCTCTTTCACAGGCCGAGGGGGGGACTTGATGGCTGGGAGGTGTCGAGGCGGCTGCTGGAGCAGGGCAGGGCAACCTGGGGACGCGTGCAGCCCTTGGGGAAAGCGTGCAGCCCTTGGGGAAAGCGTGCAGCCCTTGGGGAAAGCGTGCAGCCTGAGCACTCCCTCGAGCTTGGAGTATCATGGTCGAACATTGCGTCGACATTGCAGGTCGTGAGTGCGTGGGCCCCCGGGCCGGGGCACGTGCCCTTCCCAGCCAAGTCTACTCCCAATACGACCCCTCATGGGAACGATCCACACTGCGGGGCCACTCTGGCAAGGCGTGGACGCCAAGGCGCGGACCCACATTGCCACGCTCAAGCATTCAGGCGGCCACCATAGTGCATCTCCGTCACCCCGTGGGGCCCGCTGCGCACAAACACCTGCCTACCCCGAAACCCCACACAGCACCCAATCCGTTCGTGCACTCGCGCTTCCATCCATTGAGCCGCACCTTCCTTCGCCCCGCCTGTTCCCCTGTCCTGCCGAGAGTCGACGTCCAGCATGCACGCGCGCCCGTATATACACCCCGGGCAACCGTACATCAAGGCCGGTCATACTCCTGCCTCCAAAGGCAAGTTCAAGGCACCAGTACCATCCCTGCGAACTTTGCCATCCAGGACCACCTCACCCCCTGGTCTTCACTACGCCTCCGTGATCCCTTTCATCCGACAATGTCGTCAAGCTAGCCCAGTTATGCCCAGTGGGCTTCAGTGGAGCTCAAGTAGCGCGACAAGGGTGGCTGCCAGAAGGCAGGAAAAGGGCTGAGCCCCGAAAACCACTCTTTGGGTTCGTATGGTTGCCTCTCCCAGTCACCACGAGAGCTAAACGCTCACCGACCACCGCAGGCAGCAAGCCACACATGCCTAACCGTCCGTCAGTACACATGCCAACTCGCCAACATGAGCACCCCTCACGCCTGCCCTACTACAGTTCTGGAGTTCATATAGTGCGCAAAGAAGGCAAGGGAACGCGCAAAGGGCAAGCCGCCCGAACGTCTAGCGGTGGGCCTTCATGTACTTCATGCCGCCGCTACAGACCCACAATGGCAGCCCTCACCGCCGCGTCGCCATCGGCCCCCAGCCCCGCCCGGCCCACAATCAGACGGCCTGACAGCAGGTGGCGAGGAACGCTCACATCCCTCACACATGGCGCAACAGGTTGACGGCGGCACGCCCCAGCCGCTTGCCCCAGTGTAGCGCCATGGGGCGCGCGGGCCCCGCGCGGGGCTGCACCTGGGCCCTGGGCGTCGCTGCTGCGGCCGCCGGCGCAACCCGGGCCGGCCTGCGCCTGGGCTTGAGGTTATCGTACGTCTTAGTCAGCACCGCGCTGCCGTACGTCCTAGTCAGCGCCTGGCTGATGCGACCACTGCTGTGGAACGCGGCCAGCTGTGGCGGGTAGGCCTCAAGGAACTCCGCCTGCTCCGGGAATGGCGCGTGGCTGAGGACGTTGTGGAGCAGCACGTGGTACCAGCGAAGCCCGACCTGGACGTCGGGCTGAGCCCCGTAGTCCCGCTCGAAGTCGGCCTTGCTGCCGCGGCTGTTGCAGCGGTGGTCCCGGACCTGGAGGTGGATGGAGCACGGAGCGCCGTGATCAACGAAGTTGCCTAGGAAGCAGGGGTGCACAGGCCAGCGGTACATGTAGTGGCCCAGCCCTTTTGAATGGCTGCAGTCCCCACGATGACTGCGGCTCAGGCTGCTAGGACAAGCGTGCGTCGTGCCTGTTCTCCGACAGGTGCTGCGCTGCTGCCCCGCCCTCTGACCCGTCCGTTATGTTTGACTGACCTGCTGGCGCTTGGTTGGGTGGTATTTGTGCCCCCTCGAACGGTCCCCTCTTCACGTCAGACAGCCCGGAGCAAGTGTTCATGTGCGCCCCCACAGCCACGCCGTTCGGCACCGCAAGGAGCGCTACCGTTGACCCGTGAGTGCTGCGGTAATACTGTGATCACTGCACGCGCCGTCCCAACACCTCACAAGGTACCCCGTGTCGGCGTGTCAGGGAGTGGTGCGTCGTGGCGCGAATTAGGTGTCATGGAGGTGTCATGGAGCATCGCATATACTTGCGATTTACGCCTAGCCCGCGATGCCACAAGCTATGGCCCACTGATCTCTACCGTGTGTGGTCAAGAGCCAACCCGGCGCCAAGCCCGGCGCCAACTCGACATAGTGAAGCTAAGAGCGAGGTAGTTCCGACAAGTTTGGACCCAGCTATCTCGAGGAGGTCCTTTCGGACTCGCCAAACTCGCAGTACGCCAACTCGCCCACCCCACACGCACGCCCCCAAATCCTTGCCTGGCACCCTTCTCACCTGGGCGAACCAGTCCGCCTCCCGCAGCCCGTCCGGCGTGAGCGCCAGCGCAGACGCCATGTCTTGCAGGAGGCTGCGCAGGTCCCCGTAGCTGCCGAAGCCCTTGTCCCTGCAGCACTCGCCCAGCGCCGCCAGCTCCCCGAACAGGCTGGAGCTGAGCGACGGGATGGGCGTGATCGGGTCCAGCAGCTCTCCGGACTCCGTGGTAGCGGCCTGAGCAGGGAGGGGAAGAGCGGCCGGCGGCGACAGGTAGCGAGTACATTTTAGTGGAGCCCGAGCGCGAGCGCAATGGGCACACGGCGACACGACAGCCTCGCACGGTCTAGTCTCCCGTGTCCCAGCAACCCTTCTGTTCTGTGTCACGGCACCCCGCATGCCTGGAAACCCGAACCCTTCCCGCCCTCGACCCAATTATTCGCCCGTACTTGACCCCCATCACGAACACTTTTCCACTATAGGGGCTGGCGGTACGCCCGTACGTACCTGCACCACCTGAGCGAAGAGCAGCGGGTCGTCCAGGTACAGCCTGCCGTCGCGCTCGGTGGCGGAGGGGCCCAGCAGCGCCTCGAACGCCGGCGGGAGCTCCCAGCAGTCCGCTCCGGCCGTGGGGTCCAACAGCTGGCGCAGGAGCAGCACCCGTGAGGTAGGCTTGCCCAGCACTTGCAGCACCATGCGCAGGTCCTCCAGAACAGAGATCACATGTCGGGGGGATGCAAAAGGAGGGCATGCAAAAGGGGCTCCATCTGCTTGCTGCCGTACGTACAACGCGCAGGGAGCACACTCGGTCAAAGCCAGCGCATGCCCTGGCACTGGCAGGCGGCCGCACCTCGGGAATGAGCTTCTGCGTCAGGGTCTGCTGGACGAGCTCGGCAGCTGTGCTAGCCGTGTGGCTGTAGCGCCACTCCTTGCACAGGTAGGCGAGCATGGCGATCTGCGGCGGCGACCGCCAGACCAGGTCGCTTGGCAGCGGCGGGTCCCAGCTCGCGGCCTGGGCCTTGAGCTGCTCCCAGCCGACTTGCAGCACGCCCCTGGACACCGTGGGGCTCAGGTTGATGCGGAAGTGGCTCAACATCAGGGCCGTGCCGTGTGTCTGCGGCCAGGCACAGCACAGAGGCGTTGGATTGGCTCTATTGTACGGAAGCTACAGTCATGGGTAGCGCAGGCTGGGGTGTCAGCGTGAGAAGGGGAGGGCGGGTCGCGGCTAGCTGGGGTTAGCTCTGACCATGCGCGAGGCAGGCGCGAAGGTGCTCCTGCTGAGGGGTCCGCCCAAAGCCGCGGGGTCCTGGGACTGCAACGAAGGGCTCTTCCATAGCACCATATAGGGCGTCGGGTCATGGGACTGCTTATCACACCACTTGCTCACCGGGGTAGCCGCAACGTTGGCCCAGAGCGTCCCCATGGCGCTGCCCGTGACGGCCCAGGCAATCCAGGGGGGGCTGGCCAGCAGGATGCGCTTGAGGATGCTGCAGCACACACGGCAGTTGAGGCAACGGCAAGATGGGGCATCAGCAAGCTGGGAGTCCTATACTTTCCACTACTACTCCGACATCCGCATCGCTCCTGTGGGTGCGAGGTGATGCTATTGCTTTTCCAACATGGCCGTTTCCCTGCTCTGCGTAGGAGCGCCCGTTGGAGCTTCTGTCGCACCAATGAACCTCGCAGTCATCTCCCCATGGTGCCTTCGCCCCGCTTGTGCACACTGTGAAGCGCTGTCTATCCTGGCGCGTACACTGGCCCATCCCCTTCATCCGCCCACGTAACGGCGAGACAAACTCTGCGCTCACTCACCGCCGCATGTGCTCCACGGCGCCCCAGTCCAGGGGTGGGCCGCGCGGCGGAAACTCTTCTGAGACAGGTACGGGCCCCTCCAGCAAGTAGAAGCTCTGCGCCTCGTCTACCAGCAGGAAGTTCAGACGGTCCCGTGGCAGGTGCCGCAGGAAGACATCGATGGCGTCAGCCACCGCGCCAGCGGAGCGGTCGCTGGGTATCGGCGTGCTGGCGGCAGCGTAGAGCTGCTGGTCGGCGGCACTCCGCTTGAGCTTGCGGAGGAAGTCCACGAGGAAGCCACCGCAGCCGCCGCTGCGGTTGCAGTCCAAGACGTCCACGTGCAGAAAGTTCGGCTCTGGGAGCGCCCCCGTGCCGGTGGTGTGCTGCCGGCCGCCGCCGCCGCTGCCGTACCGGGCGTTGGCCACGGCAGGCAGGACCTGGTTGAGCAGGTAGGACTTGCCGGTCTGCAAAGGACACGGGCGCAAGGCAGGTGGGCGCAAGGTGGGCGCAAGGTGGGCGCAAGGCAGGTGGGCGCAAGGCAGGTGGGCGCAAGGTGGGCGCAAGGCAGGTGGGCGCAAGGTGGGCGCAAGGCAGGTGGGCGCAAGGTGGGCGCAAGGCAGGTGGGCGCAAGGTGGGCGCAAGGCAGGTGGGCGCAAGGTGGGCGCAAGGTGGGCGCAAGGTGGGCGCAAGGCAGGTGGGCGCAAGGTGGGCGCAAGGTGGGCGCAAGTCGGCTAGGTGAACGAGCATTCCCCAGGGTCGCTAGTCCCCAGGTGCGTATTGAGTGCACAAGGGTGCATGCATGGCCCATCTACGGAACCGCGCCTGACCTCCTCCCTCGCTCTTGGCCATACATGTTGCACATGGATGACACATACACGCCGTACAAACACCAAGCCCTCCGACGACCTACGTCATCACACCGTTACACCCATCCATCCCACCGACCTTGACCAGCCCGTGGACGAACAGCGGCGGGGTGGGCTGGCCCGCGCGGAGCCCCTTCTCCGCGAAGCCCAGCCAGACCTGCAGCTCCTCCACCTGCCGGCCCTCGGGGTCCAGGAAGAACGCGCCGCCAACGCCGGCACTTGCGGCAGCGGTCGCGCTGCCTGCCGTGTCCACGGGCTCGAAGAAGAAGAGGTCCTGGTGCTGCGGGTCCTGTCGGAGCCGCAGCTTGGGGGGCCTGCGCAAGGGCACGGATACCCGTCGTGCATGCCCAAAAGGCGCAGACTCAGTAGGCAGACAGCCCGTGTCGTAGGTGCCCATCCACAACATGCATGCAATGACGCCGGCGGCCGAGGTAGATCCCCGGCATTACCAACCTGCTGGTACTCCACCCGCCGCGCTATTTGAGTTGGCCCAATCAACCGCGGCATGCTGGGGCTGGGGCTCAGGCCCATCCGCCGGCTAGCAAAGCCCTGAGCCAGGGTAAAAACTCACCGACTAGCGATGGTGCAGCCGCGCCACCCGCACCAAACTCCTCATACAGCTGCAGCTCCTTCTCTTTGCGCAGATGCTCATCTTTTCTGCGCAGCCACTCCAACTCGCGGTACAGCTGCCCCTCCTCCGTGCCCAGCTGTTCCACCTCGCGATACAGGTGCCGCTCCCTTGCGCGCAGCCAGCCTGCCTCTGACTCGCTTAGGCCCGAGCTCTGAAGCTGGGCGTCAAGCGCTTTCAGCCCTGATAATCTCTGCTCAATGTCATCCTGGACCTTGTCGATCTCCTCCTCCACCCGCTGAATCTCCGCGCCGACGTCGGCCATGGCTGCGCTCACCTACGCTCAGCCGTGGACACAGCACGCATGACGGTGGCCTGAAGTATGTCAGACTCGCTCTGCGGGCAGTGTCCGGGCCCTGGGGGTGAGAGCGGTGGGGTGACACGTTAGGTACAGGTTAGGAGCTGCTGCATGCCGCTGCACGGTTCAGGCCCGTGAGCTTGGCCCTCCCGACAGGCCTCCCCCATACTGCATGCCCTGGTGACAAGCCCAATACGCTTTCAAGGTTTCATCGATTGGTAATCCCCACGACCCCCGCCCGCCTAGCTAGTGTGTGGTGTCATGGTGTGCTCATTGAATGATGCGGGGTGGAAGGTGACGCTCTGACTGACTTCACGGTGTGCACCATAAGCACGGCTTTTCTCTCGTCCTTTCCTGGTGGGTGTCATAGAGGTCCGGGTGCGCCTCTGGGCGGGGCGTTTCACCCCTTCGGCCGCAGTGGGGGTGCGTTGTGCTTGCCTCGTCACGTTGATTAGCCTTGTCACGAACGGGTTGCATAGTCAACGGGCCCCCGCTTGTGAGAAAGTGTCTGGAAGTGCGCTGACGCCACTGCTATGCTGGTGGCGGGGCAGGGCGGTGCTAGAGAGGGCCCCACCCCGAAACACACACGAACACGTACCCCGAACTTTCCCCCCAGTCTGCTGTTGGTTATTTCGGGCCCAAAACCGTTGGCTCACCCGCGACCGCCAGTCGAGGAACCATGCGCGTGCTAAACAGAGGTATGCCTGCGGCTGGCAGAAAAGCCTCGTCGAGAGCGAGCATAAGTAGGCGCTTGCGGCGAGCAGGTCGGCCTCATCTTGTCAGAACTGCCGAACTGACCGATTCGAGAAGCATTGCTCTTTCTCATTATCGTTAGGCCGAAGGTGAACGCAGGAGGCGCCAACCCGTCGCCATGAGCGCACCTTGCTTCATGCCCGCGCGTTGCTGCCAATGCTGCAGCCGGTGTCTAATGCACCTAGGTCATGGGCGAGGCCCTCAAGCTCGCAACGGCCTGGTGAGGCGCGATGCCAATGTCGCCAGCGCGCGATTAAGTTGGAAGTGAGCGGGTGGAGGCGCGATGCCGACTTTTGCGCAAGCGCGCGATATGTTGGAAGCCTTAGGCGCACCCTCCGTTGTCTTTTGTGACTGGAGTATACAACGCTTAGGCAAGCTGTATGCGCCCGGAGCTCAGTTTCCGTGCAACACGGCACGATCTCCCCGCCCTGCGGTTACCCACGGCCTCCCCGCCCGGCCCGCCGCCGCCCTCCGAGGATCCTACCCGCTTCCGGCGCCTGGACCGTCACGGCACCAGCGGCTTCCGCAACCCCAGCACGAGCAGCACCACACACCCCTCCGCCACCCCGCACTGCGCCAGCAGCTCCCCCTCCCCCAGCGTGCGGCCGCCAAAGATGAGCCGCTGAAGGGGCACAGGGGCGCCTCCGAAGCCGGAGCCGGCGGGGGCTGCCGCGTCCGCCCAGGCAGCCTCCACCTGCGACACGTGCAGCAGAGGGGGTGGGAGCCCGGAGGAGGGTCTCAGCGACGCAGTCCGCCCTGCAGCCCTTGACGAGAGGCGGTAATTCCGGGGCATACACCACCGCCCTCAACCTCTACAGCCCCCACCCCCCACCCACCCGGCGCTTGAGGTCCAGAACGCTCATGTGCTTGTGTACGGCAACGTCCCGCCGCCGGCCGCAAGTGTCCCGTACGGTGATGAGGATGTCGGGCTCCAGCACCTGCGCACCACGTGTACGGCAGGGCCACGATCAGCGAGATCCCCATCCCGCGATCTGGGTCATTCCGCATGGCGCCCCGCCCCTTTCCGACTCTCCCCGGCATGTCCCCCGGCGGCGGCCAGTGAAAACACGCACCCGCTGCTCTCCGTCATACGGGCGGCGCCTCACGGCCCACGTACCTGCCCGCAGCCCCGTACGAGAGCAGCTTCACCCCCAAACACCTGCACCACCATGCCCTCCGCCTCCCGTAACCCCCCGCACCTGCACCACCAGTGTCCCCTCCTCCCAGTCCAGCTCCGCCCCCAGTAGCAGCCCCCGCGTCAGCCGCCGCTTGCCGATCCGCAGCAGAAGGCAGTCGCCCGAGTGCTCGGGCGGCAGCAGGGGCCGCACGGCTGCCTGCGCGTGGGGGCAAGGCAGGGGCCAGGTTGAGGAGACGGGGTTGAGGGTGCGATACCGGGATAGGCACAGAAAGCCGGCACGAGGGGGGAGAAGGCATCAGCACCGGGCCGCGCGGCTGGCTGCGATGTGGGTGGTGATGTCCCCCCCGTTGGCTAGGGCGTGGATTGGCAATGGCATGTCGCCGATGTTGGGGTGGTGCGGCACGGAGGCTGAAGCTGCCGGCCCAAAGGCGTGGGCCGACTGGTCACTTTGGAGCACGCACCAGGTACAGGTCGTGGCCGTACGTGGCACCCCCGTGACACCGTAAACGGCAGTACAGCGTAACACGTGAGGACAGTAATGCAGCATGTGCTTTGCTTGACTCGCTACTTACACAAGGTCAGCACAGCCATGCGGGGACAGGAAGCTTCCGGGGATGCGCGGGGCCGGCCGGGGCTCACCTCCAGGTCGTCCGTGCCCCAGTCGGGTCGCACCTCCACCCACCCCAGGGGCGCCGCGCCCCAGGGACCCTGCAGCTCCACGGGCAGGTGGGGGGGCGGCAGGCAGCAGTCCAACAGAATGAGGTGAGCGAACGCCGCCTCGCCGTCGGCCGCCTGCTGCCAGCTGCGGTAGCGAGGGCAGAGGGAGGAGAGACACAGGGTGTTGCGAGCTCCGGGGTCAGGTAAGGGAAGCAATGGCACAGCGTAAAAGCGTTGGAAGAAGGCCCTCTCTCCACGCTGCCGGCTGTTGCTGCTGGCTGAGGGCAGATAATGTCCGACCGGGGGCAGGCGTGGCGGCACGAGCTGAGCTGATTTGTGAGCCATACACCATGACAGCATGACGCGGCATGACCGAGCGACGGCGCGCACCTGGGGTAGACGCGCTGTGGCGAGTCAAAGTGGTGGGCATTGACCAGGCAGCCGTAGCTGAGCTCAAGGCCCCGGCCCGCCTGCAGCAACGCACTCGGCACCTCGTGCGTTGCGCCGTCCGATCCGGGCGCGAACACGCGGAGGGCGTCCTCGGGGATGGCTGCGGCTTGGACAACCGCCGTGAGCTGCTCGGGGCTGAGGGGCAGCGCCAGGTCAGCGGGCGTGAGGCGCTGCGGCGTGGGCGCGCCCGCGCGGCGCAGTGTGGTCTGCACCAGGGGCGCGGGGCCAAGGCGCAGCGTGCCGGGCCCTGCCAGGGTGTAGACGCGCAGGCCCAGGCTCGGCAGGCGGCTGACCTCCTGCGGGGTGAGCGGAAAAGTGGGGGATTAAGCAGGTGGGAAAGGCTTGCGCGAACAGCCAAAGGTTGCTCTTGGGGGCGGTAGTAAGTGGTGAGAGGACTGGTAGAAAGCGCTGGAGGTAGCAGCCAAGGGTTGCTCTGAAAGGCCGTGACCCATATCAACACCCGGTCCAGCCCGGCCGCCCTGCCCCCACCCACGTGTGCCAGCAGCATGGCGGCCGTGTGGCGGTGGCCCCACTGGCGAGCGATGTCGCGGGCGGTGTAGCCGTCCTGGAGGGGTTGCAGAAACAACTACCGTTAAGAAAGGGGAATCACGAACTGGCAAACGAATGCCACTGTGTCCCCCTGGCCAGCCCTTCAGCACATGCGCACCAATCTGTGCCCCGCTCCAATCGCTTTCGCCTTGTTTCTGACACCCTTGTGAAGCGCCGGCAGCATTGTAATGGCAAGGCGGGATGTCACGCCCCGAACACAGCGACGTCTGCCCAAATGCCCCTGGCCTGCGCGCGCCGTCCTCAGCTCCGCCCTCCGTCACTTGAGCACCCACCACCCGGCTATCCACTCGCTCCCACCTTGTTCCGGGTGCCCGCCGAGGCCCCCGCCGTCAGCAGCAGGTCCACCACCCGCATGCGGCCCTCAGCGGCGGCGGCGTGGAGGGGCGTGTTGCCCACCTGCGGGGTGCAAGAGCGGAGGGTCTCAGTCCGGTTAGGTCCCAGACAGACAATGACGGGTTGGACTGAATGAGACCAGTGGCATCAACGAGTGCGCTCTGTTCAGGGCGTGAATGCATGCCGCCCCAAGTGCCCCCAGAGACTAGGGCCCCCGCCTAGAGAAGGTCGGGCGCGGTCGCAGAGCGAGAGCTGCAAGTTGGCTCGCCGGTCCCCACGCAGCCCGCCCCACCCTCCTGTCGCTCACCGCGTCTCCCTTGTTGATGCCCGCCCCCGCCTGGAGCAGCGCCCGCACCACCCACTCGTGGCCCTGACAGGCGGCCGCGTGCAGCGGCGTGCGGCCTCCCTGGTTGGGCCATGCGAGGGGGGCGCGGAGCAGGAGAACGGAGAGGAGCGGGCGGGTCAGGGCAGTAGCGAGCCGCTGACTGCGGGAACGGGATGCATACCGGTAGCTTGAATCACGTGATTACTTTCCCGGCCTCCGCGGGGCCTGCTTCCGCGGGGCCGGGGGCACGAGTTGGTTGGTGTTGCCAACCCAGACCGTGGGGTCACGCGCAGCCGCACACTGCGCGGCACTCGCCTTGCCCTGCGCCCGGATGTCGACCCCCTGCTCCAGCAGCTGTGCCACCACCTCGGCGTTGCCCGCGTAGGCCGCCACGTGGAGCACCGTGTCGCCGTCCTGGGGGGGGTGGCGGGGGGGATAGGGCCGGCAGGTGGGTTTCCTTGTGTGAAGCTGACGGCACCCATGGCACCAAACGTGGGCATGTGCTCCTGGTGCAGCAGTGCATGCGCGAAGGGCCCTGCGAGCTGGCGCGGCTTCGTGCCACATGGCCACACGGGGACCAGGACTGCGGGCATGCTATGTACGGGGCGGGCGCTACGTGGAGGGAGTGGGGCCGATGGCTCCGGCGCAAGTGGTGCACGGCAACTGGAGCTCGCCTGCGGCTGCGACTTGCATTGCTGCAAGCGGGCTCGGCCTCATGCCGGTGGCCTACCTCGGCGGAGCACGGCCCCGCCGCACTGGGCAGCGGCGGCTGCGGCGGGTCCTCCGGCGCCCCTGCGACTGCGTCCGCCTGCTGGGGCGTGAGGCCCGTGTTCCGTAGCCATCCCTCCAGCGTGTGCCGCAGCTTGTGGTCGGGACGCACGGTCTTGGCGCGCAGGGGTGCGCCTGGGAAGGGGCGGGTTGGGGTGGGGGGGCGCAGGACGGGAAAGCAAGCAGGGGCAGGGCAGATGGAGCAGTGGCCGGTGTCCGTACAAGGGCGTGTGCAGGATACTTCCACGGGGACGAGAACCGGCCCGGATACGTGCCAGCACCTCTTGAATACCTGAGCGGGGGTCGGTGTTATGGCTGGCCAGGTGCTGCTCGAGCGCGGATCGGTCGTAGGAGCGACCCGTCTCCACCAGCACGACAGGGTCCCGCATCACGCGGCCCGTCAGGGGGCAGATGAACATGTGCGGCACCTCGTGGGGCCCCTGCGAGGGCGACACTGGGGCCAGCGGGGGCCCTGCTGTGCCCGGGCTCTTGGACGGGCTGTGGCCCGGGCTGGAGTGGGGGTAGGGGTGGGGGCTGGGGCCGTGGCTGGGGCTGGGGTAGGGGCTGCGGTGTGGGCTCGGGTAGGAGCTGGGGCTGGCGAAGGGGCTGGGGCTAGGGCTGCCCGCCAGGCTGACGCGGCGTGGCGAGGCCACGGCCGCGGCGGCGGCAGCGACCTGGGCCGCGGCGGCGTCGCACAGCTCGATGGTGAGCCCGGCGCTCTGCAGCCATTCCTCGATGGTGCTGCGCAGGTTGTGGTTAGTCGTCACGGCTTTGGAGCGCAGCGGCGCGTCTGCGGGGAGCGAAGCGTGGGGCGGTGGCAGGGCAAGCTGTGAATTGAAGTAAGGCGATGAGCAGGAGTAAGTTGAGAGGGAAATAGGAGTGCAGGAGAGGACCGACAGCCCCACAGCCTGGGCCTGGGCCGCCTGCCGGCAGGTACCAGCACGCCGTGACCCACATCAGCTAGCTGCGGTGCGCACTCACTCGTAACGGGATCCGTGTCGTAGCACGACAGGTGGTACTCGAGCGCCGCACGCTCGAAGGTCCGTCCCGACTCCACCAGGACCACCGGGTCCCGCATCACGCGGCGGGTGAGCGGGCACAGGAAGGAGGGCAGCACCAGGGGCGGCGGGCCCCTGTGGGGCGAGCCCTGGAGAGAGCCCTGGGGCGCAGCCCCCGCCCCAGAGGTTCCTGGAGACGAGTACCGGTACGCAATCGGCGGGGAGCGCCGGGGGCTCTGGGCCGGGCTGTTGTGGGCCGCGGGCAGAGCCAGGCCCCCAGCCGACGTCCCGCGGCCGGGAGACGGCGCACGGGCTGCCGCTGCCGGGCTGCCGTACACTTGCATTGGAGGCGGGGACGAGGGCGGTGGCGGTGGCAGCGGCAGTGGCGGGGGGCTGGAGCCGGGGGGCAGGGCATAGTGGGAGGGGCTGGGCCCGGCCCCGTCCGGCTCGCCCCTCTCCAGGGTGTCGATTAGGAGCCCTAGGTAGCGCGCCTCACACGCCTGCTCCTCCCGCCTCAGCTCCAGGAGCTCCCGGCGCAGCGAGCGGGTGACCACCTGCACCTCCTGTGTGGTTTGGGACCGCAGCCGGGACCGGGGCAGGGTAAGGCGCAAGGTGCAGTGAGGGCTAAGGCGCGCGCGGGCAGGAGACACGAGGCAAGCGATGGTGAAGGTGGTGTTCGCAGAATGCCAGTCCCTGCCCCTGCCCCGGCCCAGTCCCTGCAACACGCTGCTCTCCAGCCCACCGCACCTGCGCCGACAGCGGACCGCCCTCGGGGCTGGGCGCTGCGCCCGGCAGCAGCCCCAGGCCCGCGGACCGCACGCAGCCCACGAGCGCCGTCCACGTCTCTGCGTGCCGCACCGCTGACGGCATGCGCCAGGCGGCTTGCAGCGCCTCCAGTCGCTCCCGGAGCAGACCCGCGTCGTGGTGCATGGCCAGAAGCGACTGAGGTGGGGTGGTGGCGTGGGAGGGGAAGGAAGAGGATTGGGCAGGGAGTATGGGTATGGGAGCGGGGGCCAGCCCCACGCGCGTGGAGCTGGGCGTGGTTCAGCTTCACAGGGGGCCGCCCTAAATCAGAGGTGGTTCGGTCCATGGCATGTATGGCCTCTCCATGTAAATGTGGGACAGCACCCAGTGGTAGATATCATGGCACGGCATGCACAGCACAGTCCATGTAAGTGCCGGCATGCTCAGCACAGGCCAGACGGCACGTTGAGCACAGCACGCGCACCTCGGGCCGGTAGTGCTGCAGCGCCGCACGCACTCCCTCGAAGGCCTCCAACAGGGGCCCGTGCCGGGCCAGCTCGGGCCCCAGCGCGGCCTGCAGGGCCCCCAGAGCGCGGGCCAGCTGGGAGCTGGCGGACTTGGTTCGGGCCAGGAGGTCTCCTGTCGGTGGAGGAGGATGCAACAGGGATGTGATGTAGGTGCGTGGACAGAGGGCTTAAAAGGGCCAGTCAGCGCGATGATGGAGGCTGAGGGGGGAGGAAGCTGAGGCGCATGCATCCGTGGAGGAGGGACGGAGGGGGGCGGGAGGGTTGGGGAAAGGCGGAGGAAAGGGGCGGAGGAAAGGGGCGGAGGAAGGGGCGGGGGCTTGGGGCGAGGAGGTGAACATGGGGAGAGGGCCTGACGCCTGGAGGTGGGGTGTGGGGGGACTTGCCTGACCGGAAGAACTTGGCCGCCCTGTCCTTGCCGGCCAGGTCCCTCGCCACAACGAGGCATTGGCTCAGCGCGTCGTGAAGCCCCTGCGAGGAAGAAGGGCGAGCAAGGCCGGCGTGTGACAACACACGTGTCTACCACAAGTGCCCACTTATATAAACTTCAATCAGGTTTTGCGGCCGTGGGTCTCCATGGAAGGGATGTATAAGGCTTGGGTGCACGCGCGGGGCCAAGGGGGGCGGCAACGAGAAGTGGGGAGGGGGGCACGGTCAACGCACCTGGAGTGCTGTCGCGACGTCACGCTGGTTTAGCGCGCGGTCCTCCAAGTCATCTATCGATGCTTGAACGACTCCTTGCACACCGCGCACGTGCTTGAGCAGCAAAACGCAGTCGCCATGCAGGTCCGCGACGCTCTTCAACGCCAAAGCAAGTTGGCCGGCGACGCGGTCTATGCTCTGTATGCTTAATCCCGTCATCTATGTGTGCTAGGTGGCAACGCAAGACTTGGTGGCCTACATGGGTCGAGTGTCACATGTTCACGCGCCTACGGCCAATTGAGCCTCGAGCTTGGAGTATCGTGGTCAAGTGTTATGAGTATTCGGGAAAGAGGCGGGTCGGCTTCTGCGGACCCTGTGTGGCACGGTACTTCGCGGGTTGCGACAGCGGGGCGGTCCTCCGTCCCCCCCGCCCCCCGCCCCCGCTGCTGCTGGGCGCGTTCGGGTTTTGGGCCTGGCTTCCGCGCGGGTCTGGGTGGGGTTGGGCTTCGCTGCGTGTCCGGGTCGGGTTCTCTGCCGCGGGTTCGTGTTTGGGCTGGGCCTCTGCGCGGGTTCGGGTCGGCCGTGGCTTCCGTGTGCCTCCGGTTTAATGGGGGGCTGGGTTTGGGTGTGCGTCCCGTCCCTTTGGGGCTCGGGTACTGTGCGTGTCCGTTTCTTGTGGGTGCTGTGTTGCTGTGTGGGTGGCTGGCCTCGGTTTCGTGGGTGGGCTCCTTGCGCGTTTTCTGGTCCTCGGGTGCTGTCTTCCTCTGGTGCGTCGGGTGCGCTGTGCTAGGTGGCTGGCTTCGGGCTCCTTTGTGTTTCTTTGGGCGTGGCGTCTGGGCGTGGTGTTTCTTTTTGGTTTGCGGGTCGTTGGTCTCCCCGCCTGTAAGGCCGCTTGCGACACCTGCTCTTGTCCCCGGCGCGATCCTGTGGGGCCACCGCTCACTGCGGACGGTGGGGAGCCACGCTTCCTGGCCCGCCTCCGCCCTGGTCACACACGCACGCGCCCGCACCCCAGCTACCCTTCCCACCGTACGCTGCAGTGCACGCCACTCAGCATTGCACTCCACTGCGCATTGCACGGCACCCTGGCTTCTTCTGGCCGGGGCTTCGTGCTGGGGGCCCCGCCGTCGGGGCATGTGACGCCCGTACTGCCCGCCCGCCCGGGTCCCCCAAGCCTTGCAGGACGCGCTCTACATTCCTCCGCCATCGCCCGAGTTCCTAGGAGCTGCTAGGATCGCGCCCTGCCTCGCCCGCCCGCTGCTCGACCGTCCGCATGACCATGTACTGACGTTCTTCTCTTCCTCTCCTCGGACAACACCGTCTCACCCCCCAGGTTCGGCTCCGTGGGGCGTGGGGGCGATTGGGAACACAGCGAGCGGGCTCGGGCGATGGCGGCAACCCTCCACCTTCCTCGCTGGGCACCGGCCCGACACTGCTACATGGTGCGTATGGGTAAGTAGCGGTAAGTCTCTGCTGCAATCCAGGCGCCACCGTTGCTCTGAGCCGGACGGCCGCTCGTCGCCCCCGGCTCGCCACCCCTGTCCTCACCATGTGTGCCCACCGCAGCCAGTGCACTGGAGGCTGCGCTTTAGCATTTTCATTTCCACCCTCAGGGGGGTCCTCGCAGCTCAGGGTGTCGACCTGTTCGTCTCGTGCGCGGCTGCTTCACCTATACGATGCGGCTTCTGGCCACGTTGTTCTCGTCAAACCCCCGCCCCCGGCCCGTGTTGCGGGCAGCCGGGGATCAGCGGGTGCAGCAGGGCTCCGTCGACCCCAGCCCGCCTTGTGACTTATTCCTTCGTTGTTGGTCTTTACGGTTGCTGTCCCCTCTTGTTCGCTGCAGGACAGTAGTTTGGTATTTTGCGCTTTATCTCTTGGAATGGCTGTCATCACTGGGGAGCTCAGCGGAGCCCGGACGTGTAGCAAACAGGCATGACGCTTCGCCCTCGCCGCCCCACCAACGGCAGCCCCGGCCCTCGCCTCCGCGCCTGGCGCCCAGCCCGTCGTCCCCACCCGGCCACCCCTCGGGCCCCAGCCCTCCCGCCTCCGTGCCTGTGCCTGCGGCTCTGCCGCCGTCCCCCGACCGCCGCGCTCAGCCAACGCCTCAGGCCCCACCCTCAGCGGCACACGCCTCGCACGTCCCTGTCGCTTCGGCACGCTCGCACGGCTCCTCGACTTCGCCGCCCACCAGCTCGACCTGCCCAGCCAGCGCGTCCAGCCATGCGCAGCTCCGTAAGCGTAGTTGCGACCGGTCGGTGCGGCCAGCGTCTACGAGCGCAGCTGCCTCAGACTACGCTACTCCCGACTTTACACCTACGTGTCGCCTCCCCGCTCCCGGCTCCCCGCTCCCGCTGGCCTCCTTCCGGGCAATCGTATTGCCCTAGGTCCCAAAACCAATCTTTCTCCCGCCGCTTCACTCCTAGACGCACGGGCCGGGTTTCGGGAAGGGTATCTTCGTAGAAGCATCTTCCGCCCGCCACGTACGGCAGCACGGAGCTCCCAGCCTTCAGGCGGCGTGCCGCAGCCGGCTTCTTTCCCCCAGCTCGCATTTGCACACACCGCACTCTACGGTCGTTTAGTTCTGCAGCTGACTCGTCGACTTCGTCTCTACCGCCTGCTGGCCTGCTGGCCGCCGGCTGGGGGCTTCTTCAAGCGGCTCAGGAAAGTGCTAGCATGCCGGTTATTCTAGCGTAGCCGTTTCTCAGCCGCATCCCCGACTACATCTGCTGCGCATACCGCTCCGTGTAGTGCTAGATAGCCCTGTTGCTAGTGCACTGTATGGAGGCTATGCCCCCCGCCCCCCGCCCCCGCACCACGTTCTACGAGTCGCACCAGCACCATCCCCTGGTCCACTCCAGAAGCGGCCAGAGAAGGATGCCTCGCTAAGCAGAGCCCGTGGCGTAATGGTGTTACTCCACATTCCCGTGCGCGCTGATGTGTTGCGGGGGCGAAGGGCAGACAGCGGCGGCACAGCACAAGAGCGCCCCTTCCTCCCAGCCAAGCCCCGTTGCTTGTGTGCTACGCGGGGGCTATGCCCGCCTCTCCCAGCCAGCGCCCCATCTCCCAGCCAAAGTGTGCTGCAGGAGCAGAAGTCAGGGCTCAGGAGGCCACGTGGGTGAGCTCTCTCCGCCGTTACAAGTTCACGACTTCACATCCCACCGTCAGGGCCGACGGGCCCACCTCCGCGCACCGCGTCCACCACCAATGACCTGTCACGCCGCCGCAATCCCGTCAGGACGCGCAGACCAGACGACTAGTAAGAACAACACACCCGCAGGCCTGGACGCCGCCCCCTAGGCGTCATACAGGACCCACAGACCCACCCAGACCCTGGCGCGGGGGACCGTCACGGAGTCGAGTCCCCACGCGCGAGGGCCGAGCCAATACGCACCGAGCTACGTGGAGTTGAACTCCACCAGACGACGCGCACACTGCCAGCAAGGCTACGGTGCCAGGGTGCGTCGCCTATGTCCTCCATCCCACCCGGCAACCACCTAAGATAGAGCAACAAAAATGGTTAAGCCAGGGCACGGGCGTTGGACCGTCTCCGCCCCGCAACAGCCGGATAACGGCAACAACGCCCGGCCGCGGAGCAAAAGCTCGGAAAGCTAAATAACGGGCTGCATGAACGAAAGGGCTCGCCAAACGAAAGGTGCAGCCGGGCGCTGGAGAGCGCCCCAGCCGGGCCCTTTCCACATGCGGGGCCCGTCACGCAAAGCTGCCACATCAGGGTAGCTTATTTAACAATACTCCGGCCACGATGATTAGGCCATCTTCCTCTCATTAATCCGCTCAACTCGACCCCCTCACCACGTCTCTCCCCGCAGAGCGTGGCTGGCACTGCCTTAGCAATGCCGTACAGACACGTCGGCACCCACACACCCACTTGCACCACACACCACAAACCAACACCTCAAACCCCCATCACCGCAGAAGGCCCGACTGCGCAGCTGTGTGGGGACGCCCACCTCCGCCAGCCCGTCGCCTCAACGGGAGTCCGATTGCAGTTCGCAGCAGCAATCATAGCCATCAAAAACGCGCAACAGACCTCCCTCCTGAGAGTAGCTTTGCGGCGGTGATATTGCCCGCATGTCCGATTCCCGTGCCACACGACATGACACAGAAGACACAAGACTGCACTGCCGCGCCCTGCCTCGGTGAAACCCAGCCAATCCCCCACGCGGCTGGCAACGACAACTGATGGGGCGCGACGGCCCGCCTCCCCCGCTGCCGGCCTGCCAGCATGGTCTCTCTCTCTTCCCTCTTGATATGATACGGTATGCGGCAGGCCGGGATCCCCCACGGGCCCCACTCTCCACGCCTAGAAGGCTGCCGCTCCCTCAGCCGGCGGAGCTCCGGCAATATCGAATGCGCTCCTGCGGTTCCTCAGGCCCTTGCAGCCCGCGTCCATGGGCGGGAGCTGCCTGCCTGTCTAGTCCCGCCTGACCCGTCCCGCGTACCCGAATGTCCCGACTCCCCCACTCCCGTGCGAACCCTTTCCGTCGCTGTCCCGTCTCAGGTGGCGCCCTGCGCTCCATCCCGCACTCCGACTCCGCGGTAGCCATATTTTATGGCCCCGTCTGATCTCTCTCGCTGCGTGACCGCTGCTGTCCCTCAGGTCTGCCCATGCGCTCGTCCAGATTATCGTTCCGCTCCATCCGGCCAACTCCAGTTCCGAATCCAGATCCAGATTGATCCAGATCTGGTCCGTCCATCCGTCCGTTATCCGTCCAGCTGGGCCCACGCTCCGGGCTCCTCTCAGCTTGTACGTGTGCGCGGGTACAGGCGCACCAGCGCAGCCGCCCCGCGGACGGCCGCGCTAGCGCGCGCCCCGCAGTGCTGCCGCAGCAGCGAGTAGCCCGCTGCCTCCACTGCAGCCCTGCTAACGCTCCTCCGCCTCCTCCTCAACGTCCGCTTTTATCCGCGCGGCTGCGCAGCTCCTTCGCCGCCAGTGCCTTTATCCGCGCGGCCGCCCCGCTCCTTCGCCGCGCGTCCTCCCGCTGCTGCTGCTGCTGCTCCCGGTCCTGGCTCCGGCGCCCGCTGCCGGACCCGCACGGCCCCGGCTCCCGCAGCCACTCCGCGGCCACAAAAAGGCGCCGCCGGCGTCTCCAGCCGCCGTTATCTCTCCAGTCGCTCAGCCAGCCAGCCGGCGCCGACCGTTTATCACCGCCAGCTCTTTTATCAGCGCGTTGCCGCCTCACCAATCCCGGTGGACGGCGCCTCACCAGTTTAGCGTGCGGGCGGCTCAGCAGTGCAGCTCGCCGCTGCCCATGTGCTCGGGGGCGGAGCCGCCCCGTCTCAATGCTGGCAACGCACAAGTGCAGCTCGCCTCGCCAGGGCAGATCGCCGGCGCCTCACCAGTTTAGCACGCCGGCGCCTGCCTCGCCAGCGCATGCAGCCAGCGCCCCTCACCAGTGCAGTTTCCCGCTGCCAATGCAGTTGCGGGCGAGGCCTCACCAGCTCATGCAGCCGGCGCCTCACCAGTGCAGGTTGCCGGCGCCAATGTACTTGTGGATGAGGCCGGTGTAGTAGGCGGTGCGCGCCTCGCCCTCGAGCGCGAAGCCCGGCGGCAGCTCCTGGCGGCGGTAGGCGGCCAGCGTCTGGAAGGAGCGCAGCAGCGGCAGGCGCCGCATGTCCTCCCGCGAGCACAGCGGCAGGTAGCAGCTGTGCGGCCGGGACAGCGTGGTGAACTTGGCGTGGCGCAGCACCCACAGCGCGTCCTGCGGCGGTGTTTGTGGTGGCGGTCGGGGGGTGTTGGGAGGGTTTGGCAGGGGGCGAAGGCGCAGGCGCAGGCGGAGTAAGCAGGAAACTGGCGAGCCACGGCCGCCGCCCTGGTGTTTGTGGTGTTGGTGGGGCAACAAATTGTTGGACGGAGCTCCGGAGCTCGATCACACGGCGGGCAAGTAAGCTCTAGACGCAAGCCTAAAGAAGCGTCACCGCAGCCCACACAAAATGGTTGAGTACAGAGCAGAGTACAGTGCAGAGTGCGGCGTCACTACTCGCTGCCCCACCTCTGGCATGGGCGCGCGGTTGAGCAGCAGGATGAGGTAGAGGTACTCGGGGGCGCTCCAGGACATGACCACGCTCAGCAGCCCGCAGCCGGGGTTGTAGATGCCGGTCTGGGGGGTGTGGAGAGGGCGGGGAGGGGGAGAAAGGTGAGGGCAGGCCATCATGGAAAGGGGCACCGACAGGAGGGGGAGGCAGGCGGTCAGGCCGCCCCGGCGACCGCCCACATGCGAAGATACGAGCGGCGTACCTGCGTGTTGTAGGCGCGGCGGCGGCGGTCGGGGTTGGCGGTGAAGTACTGCGAGCCCAGGATGTGGGGCGAGAAGCGGCAGCCCAGCGGGTAGGTCTCGCCGCAGATGGCCCACTGCGGCTGGGAGCCGAACCTGGCGGGGGCGAGGGCGGGCGGGGCGGGGTGAACGGGTGAGCGGAAGCCGTGGGCAGAGGTGGGTGGAGGGTGGGCGCAGGCAGCAAGCGACCTGCAGCGTCGCAAGGCGAGCTGTACTCACTTGCGGTGCCCCAGCACCATGCCCAGCCTCGCGCCCCCTACCCCACTGCAACGCAGTTGCCAACCCAACCCCCTCGGCCCTCCACCCTCCCCGCCTCCCCTCCCCTCCCCGCCTCCCCTCCCCTCCCGCCTCCCCTCCCGCCTCGCTCCTCACTTGCGGTGCGCCAGCAGCTTGCCCAGTCCGTGGATGAGCCCCACCAGGTGCAGCCAGTCCATGTCGGGGTGGTGCAGGCGGCACAGCTCGGCGGTCTGGAAGGCGTGGTCCAGCAGCGGCAGCTCCGACAGGTCCTGCGGGGCGGCCGGCGGGGGCAGCGCCTGAGAGCGACAGACAAACGCGCAGAGAGAGACACAGCGCGCGGCACGCCTGGCATCTTCAGGCATCCGATGTATCGCGCTAGAGGGCCTCCAGCTAATTAAGGTTGAAGGTCAGGTGAAAAACCGGGGAAAATAGGGAGAAATTGCGCTTGCTACGGGTGGGAGGTGCCGGGGGGGCCGCGCACCTGCGCCTCGTTGCCCTCGGCCATGAGCACTGCCTCGTACTCCCTCAGCTCGTTGAGCGTGTGCAGCGCCTCCCACACCCCCATCTGCGCCTTGTCCATGGCGCCAAACAGCTGCGTCTGCGGGGCGAGTGCGGAGCACGAGCGACGCGCACAACGGGCAGAACGCGGGCGGTGTCAGCAACTTGGAGACTGGCTCTACATAAATCCAAAAAAATCCCAAAACTTGAGCACCGTACAGTACGGTACGGCTTGGCATGGCACGGTACGGCATGGTACGACAGCACGTGGTCGCACCTGGCGCTTGACGAAGTCCATGGTTTGCCTGGCGTGGTTGAGGCGCAGGAAGAGCTCCACGGCGGCGTGGGAGTTGGTCAGGTGGTAGCTGCCGCGCTTGCGGTTGAGCGCGCCCGCGCCGTCCTCGCCCTCACCGCCCAGCTGCGAGGGCAGACGAGACGAGGAAAGGAGGAGTGGGAGGTCATCAGTCAGAGCAAAGCCATCAAAACTCCCTTCTTCACTAACACTGCTAGCTCATCAGTCCTGCCTCACGACCCCAATGGCACCACCACCCCCGCCGCCACCCCCGCCGCTTGCTCACCTTGCCCTCGTCACCGCCCAGAGCCGAAGCCAGGTTGCCGCTGTTGGCCCCGGCCGCCCAGGTCTCGCGGTGCCTGGCGGCCTCGCCGGTTGGCGTGGTGGGGGCCGAGTCCGCGCCCAGAAGGCCCCAGCCGCTGCTCCGAACCATGCCCGTGTGCGTCTTATACCCGGCCGTGATGCGCCGAGTTGCCTCCTCTGTTTCGTCATCGCTGCTCGAGTCCTCAATGCTGACAGAGTTGGTCTGCGCTCCCGGCTCCATCGCGGCCAGGGACGAGCAGGCGCGCCGGTAGCCGTACGTCGTGTACGACGTCGGGCCGGCCGACAGCTGGGACGAGCCGTTGCCGTTGGGATAGACGGAGATGGCCGAGAGGCGGCGTGGAGACGAGACGCCGGATGTAGCCTGGGGCTGGCGCGGCTGTGTGTTGATGTTGAGCCCCGAGAACCCCGGCAGGCCGGTGTGGGGGCTTCGGGGCGCGGAGCCGGAGCCTGGGCCCGAGTGGGCCTGGGAGTGGGCCGAGCCCGGGGCCAGGCCCAGGTCGTCGTGCGCGTCGGTCCGGACGGCGAGGCCCGATGGGCCGTGCATGTGGCGGCGGGAATGACTCATGCTGTGGCTGGCGCTCAGCACGTGGCCGTGCGCATGCCCGTGCGATGCGGCCACGTGGGAATGCCCCTGCACCTGAGCCTGCGCCGGCGCGTCGATGCCAGAGTGGAAGCCGCTGCCGCTGCTCCCTACGCTGGTGTGGCTGTTTTGCCTCGCCACAACAGACAGGTGACCGGACGCAGCAGCAGCAGCACCCTGGGCGCCCGCGGCCACTCCAGAGGCGTGCGTGCTGTGTCCATGCCCGTGCGACGCGTGGCCGGACCCGTGCGACGCGCGGTCGAGGGACGTCGGGCCCGCGTGGGCCCGGGCGCCGTGCGCGCCATACGGGTCGTCGCTGGCCGAGCTGTACGGCACGTGGGAGTAGTAGGCGTGAAGCGTGGGGCAGCGCTGGTGCGTCATGTGGCTGGCGACGAAGGGCGAGGGGGCGGGGGCGGCGGGGCGGGAGGCGTGCGGCGAGGGCGGCGTCTCGGTCTCGGCGTGCGGGGTCAGGTCGCTGCTGGTCCGTGCGCTGCCGCTCCCGGCCGACAGCGGGTGGAACGAGTGCGTGAAGCGGGCTGCCATGTCAGGCTGCGGGTGCTGGTACTGCTGCGGAGTGGAGTGGTAGGCAGTCGGCGCGCGGCCGTGGCTGTGGCTGTGGCTGCTGTGGCCGTGGCCGTGGGAGTGGTGGTGGGAGTGGTGGTGCGTCGAGGTGTCGATGGCGGCGGGGCCGGAGCGCAGGCTGCTGCTGCCCTGGCGGCGGTAGCCCGACAGAGCGTCGCCGGCGGGCGGCACGCTCGGCGGCGCCGCCATCGCCGCGCGCACGGCCGCCACGTAATCCTGCCCGTCGTGCTGCGCGTCGTCCGAGCTGTCGTACACGGCGCCGGAGGCCGCCGCCGCCGCGGCGGCGGCGGCCTGGAGCGCGGCGGCGTCGCTGCGGTTC
Source organism: Edaphochlamys debaryana (assembly GCA_016858145.1). NCBI lineage: Eukaryota > Viridiplantae > Chlorophyta > Chlorophyceae > Chlamydomonadales > Edaphochlamys > Edaphochlamys debaryana. Next base: position 41,591 of record JAEHOE010000095.1, on the reverse strand, counting down.
GAGCTCGCGGCGGCGGTGACGGCGGCCCAAAGCGACGCGATCGACGTGGCCGAGTCCGCGCGCTCGGCGCCGCTGCCCGTCGACCGGGGCGCGCCGCTGCCGCCACCATCGCTCCGGTCAAGGGAGGGGCGCGCGGAGCTGCCGGCCGAGGGCCGAGCGAACTCCGCCGAGGGCCGAGCGCTGGGGACCTCGACCGAGGGGCGGCCCGAGCGCAGCAGGCGGGGGTGGCCGTGGTCCTCGTCCTCGCTCGATCCCGCGGCGGCGGCGGCGGTGGCGGCCCGGGCGGCGGCCGCCCCCGCCACGGCGGCCTGAAGCGTGGTCCACTGGTCGTTGGTCAGGATGCCAAAGGCGCCCATGAGCCCCTCCGCGCCGCCGCACGCCGCCAGCAGCGCCTCGCGGCTGGCCTCCGCCTTGGCGGCGGCGGCGGCGGAGGACGCCGGGGCCGCGGCAGCGGCCGCCGCGAGGCCGCCGCCAGCGGAGGGGGCGTGCGGCGAGGCTGCGAGCGGCAGCGCGGACGCGGCGGCGGAGGCCGAGGCCGAGGCGGCGGGCGGCGGGATGGCGTCCGCGGGCTGGGCGGGAAAGAGCGGGGGCGAGCTGGTGCCACTGTCGCACGAGAGGCCCGTGGAGCTGGAGGCAGAGTGCTGCAGCCCCGTGCCGCCTGCAGCGCAGCACGTCAGGCCGTGCGCGCTCGCGGCGCCGTCCGTGGCAGCGCCGGAGCGGGGGGTCCCACCGCAGCACGCGCCCGCGCCGCCGCAAGCGTCGCCGTCCGTGTCAACGAGGCATATCCCTGCCGTGTTGCTGGGAGCGGAGGAGATGTGGAAGCTGAGCTCATCGCCGCCTCCGAAGGGGCTGTCGTTGGCGGTCGGCAGGCGCGCGTCGCTGCGGCTCTTCTTCATGGTGGGAAGGAATGTACATGCTATGTACTCGAGGCCGTTCCTGCGTTTCGGGGCGAGGGCCGGCGCGGGGGCGGGGGGCGGTGAGAGCGAGGTCGGGGCGGGCAGAGGCCGACGTGTCTGGGTCAGGGAAGCTGGAACGTGTGAGGCCGGGCGGAACGGGTGACGCCGCTTGCGTGGTGCGCCCGCTCGCGCTTCCCAACATGGAGCTGCTCGGTCGTGCATGTCGCACTGCCGGCTTCTGCGACGGAGACGAGCGCGTGCCACGATTTCTCGGCCCGGCGGTTCGTGTTCGCCCTCCCCAGAACGCGTGCGAGAGGTGTTTTGAGACAGGCATGACGATCTGCTTCCAGCCGTGTGCCTGCTACGCCCGGAACGCAGCGACGCAGCGAACAAGAATGCTCCGCCCCGTTGACGTGGCAACCTCGCCGTGTCTGGCGCTGCCCGTGGGCAACCTATGCTGCTGATAGCTACATGGGCGCCGCCAGTTCCCACTTCGCCGCGCTCGGCGGCACCGCCTGGTCGCACTTGCTCCAGTACGCCGGCGCCGGCCCCAGACGCCACCCAAAACGCCCAGCTGAGCCACCAACGGGCCACCGACGCGCGTCACACCAGGGGCTCACCTCGCACACGCGGGAATTGCGTCCTCCTCGCCGAGCAAGAAGAGCTTGCCCACCGAGAACGACCTTCTCCCGCCGGAGTAGGCCGGCTGAGGTGGTGCGAAAGCCATAGTCATCGCTAACAGGATAGCCGCAGCGCAAAAGGTGGCAGCATGCCTGTGTCCGTGTGGCTCAGCGCAGCCGCAGGCGCGCGCGCAATGGTAGCGAGTGGCTTATTGCAAGCTGCGTAAGCTGGTAGCAAGTGGTTTGGCGCGTCAACCGGCCGCTGGTCGCTGTGAGCTAGTGAGTGCGCACGCGGTTGGAGCGCTAGGTCTGGAGTTTGTGCAGATCCTTTATGGATGGGTATGTGTATAAGACGCTAGCGGTTTGTGTTGGGGGAAATATTGCCGTTGAGCGGGCTGAGGTGGCCAGGAGCCGCCCGCTCATGTCGGGCAGGCCACAACCCGCATGGCTCCCGGGGCCCGGGGCCCCCGTCTCCCCACACAGTTTCCCCACACACACACCTTGTCCGAACACAGATGGCCCCGGCCTCGGCGCCTCGAGGAGCAGACTCGGCCGCTCTGTCTTCCGTGTATAGGAACACGGGCGCGCATCACGAAGAGCGGCTCAAAAACCCGGCCCCGTCGCTCTAAGCGCTGCCCCCCAAGCTCATATCCAACCCCACCCAGTGTTGGCCAGCAAGCACTTAGGCCTGAAAGCAAGAGCCCGCATAAGGAGGCAAGTTGTGGGCTTTCCACGCCTGCTAGTTGGCCAGCTTGGCATACCCCTGCTGGCCCCGCTCCCCCAGGTGCTCCCCTGCCCGGACGCAGGCTGACCTGACTCGCCAGCGCGCCTTTGCTTGCACAAATGGCACAAGTATTGATCATTCCAGCAACTGCCTCCTCAGAGAGCTTTCCTTGAAGCCCTAATCCACAGGCAATGACGCCTGGTCGCCCGCCGCCGATGCTGTCCACCGCCCCCGTTACCGCCCTGTTCGTTTTCGCTGACCGCAATTTTTGGGCTGAGCCGCCGCCGTCAGGCTCTTCGGGCGGCGAAGCCCCCCGGGATTACCCCGTGTCGGCGTGCGTGCGTGCGTGTGTGTTTAGTGCGCCCACGGTTACCGCGGGGAATGGGTCGCGTAGCAGATGGGTGAGGGGCTCAGCCCTTTTCCGCCCCCATGGGGGCGCCCGCTTGTTGATAAATGCCTCATGCGTCCCAGGCTCGGCTGCACCTTTGCACCAGTCCGCCCCCTGGCGGTCCGGGTCAGACCGGACCAGGCCTGACCAGGCCGGGAACAAGCCCATGGACCTACAGCCTAGCCCACCGCCCCACACAACTGCCTGACCTCCCGCATTCGGGCTGCGCCGCGGAGCCCCTCAAGTCTTGATGTCCCCGGCCCCCAGGGTTGCAGGTACCGGCGGCTTGGGCGGCCCCCGCCGGCCCGGGCCCCGGCTCCGGCACGTGGGGCCCCGGCTCCGATACTTCCCCAGGCTGCCTTCCCCAGGCTGCACGCTTTCCCCAAGGGCTGCACGCTTTCCCCAAGGGCTGCACGCTTCCCCAGGCGCAAGCCCTTCCCCAGGGGCTGCTCGCTTCCCCAGGTGCAAGCCCTTCCCCAAAGCTGCACGCTTTCCCCAAGGGCTGCACGCTTCCCCAGGCGCAAGCCCTTCCCCAGGGGCTGCTCGCTTCCCCAGGTGCAAGCCCTTCCCCAAAGCTGCACGCTTTCCCCAAGGGCTGCACGCTTCCCCAGGCGCAAGCCCTTCCCCAGGGGCTGCTCGCTTCCCCAGGTGCAAGCCCTTCCCCAAAGCTGCACGCTTTCCCCAAGGGCTGCACGCTTCCCCAGGCGCAAGCCCTTCCCCAGGGGCTGCTCGCTTCCCCAGGTGCAAGCCCTTCCCCAAAGCTGCACGCTTTCTACAAGGGCTGCTCGCTTCCCCAGGTGCAAGCCCTTCCCCAGAGGGCATAGCCCTTGGGGAAAGCGTGCAGCCTGGGGAAGCGTGCAGCCTGGGGAAGGCAGCCTGGGGAAGCGAGCAGCCCCTGGGGAAGCGTGCAGCCCTACGCCCACAACAAGGCGCTTCGCGCTACGTCGATGTCTTCTGGCCCCCGCACACACCGCGGCACTACGCCCCGATGTCAAGAGTAGCCCCGGTGGCCCTTCAGCGCCTCGTCTGGGGCGGCCGCACGCTGGGGGATGGGGAGCTGATGGCGCAGTGCGGGGCGGCGGAGGGGTGTGTGGTGCTGCTGGTGCTGGGGGTGCGGAAGCCGCTGGCGCCGTGACGCCGTGACACCGTGCTGTGCGAGGTGGGAGGGTGCAGGCAAGCGCCTGGTGCAAGCTGCTGGATGAGAGCTTCAGAACAAGAGTTGAAATGGAGACGCTCAAGGGCACGGGGGGAAGGGGTGTACTTGCTGGGGCAGAGTGAGCAACGGGCCCCCGGGTACGAAGGCTGTGAGCCACCGGCACTTGGAGGGAAGGCGGGAGGGCAAGCTGACACGGGAAGGCTGAGGCGACCGAGCAGGGCGGACGCCCCCACGAGGGAAGAGGGATCAGGGCAAATGCGCGGAAGTCTGTGGCGGATACGGCAAGATACGAGCCCGGCTGGTCGGGTGGGCTACCATCCCGCCCAACCATCGCCCAAAAGTGTACGCGATACTTGACTTTACGCAAAGCGGCGGCGCACTTTCCGCGAGTATCTACTTTGCAAGCAGACTTTGCACACCCGCCACCGCGTACGTAGGCCTCGGCTAACAGATGTCAACAGGCGCTGTTAACAATACCATGATCAAGTGCAGGGAACGCGTTTGATGACTGGCAGCCCATTGGCCATGCGGAGAATCTCTGTGTCGCCAGTACGCACCCAGCCACAGTCCCAAAGCTCTGCATGCAAGCCGGGCTGCACTGCCGGCCGAACGCGAGGCACAGTGCGCGTGGCGAAGTGCAACATTCTCCCTGCAACATGGGCGATGCGGACCTGGCTTGGGAGGTGACCCGGCCGTGGATACGGCGCGGGAGGTGAGGCGAGGCGCAAGGGCAGGGCGGCCAGGGGTGAGGGCGGCCGTGTCCTGCTGCGCAACAACCCAAAAGGGGGTTGAGCTAACGCCCGCACGCCGGACCCGTGCGGCTGTGCTGTGCCATCACAAAGACGGCACCACCGCTCTGATGCTTTCGGCCGAGCGGGGCCACACCCGGGTGGTGCGGTTGCTGCTGGAGGCAGCTGCGGAGCAGGGGGCAACGGACGTGGTGAGACGGGCCGACTCTCAGGGGGCATGCGGTCAATGCTGCCAATGCTGCTGTGTCACTCCATCCCATCACCCTGCGCAGAATGGCAGCATGGCCCTGCACCTCCCGGCAGCGGCGGGTCGTGAGGAGGCGGTGGCCGCCGTACTACAGGCGTCACCGGTGCTGTGCGACCAGCAAGCCCTGACGGCAGGGACTGCTTGTAGGCATTCCCTGCTTGTCGCCAGCCTTCCGCAGCCCCGTGCTCTCGGCTGCCGGCATTCCGGACGCAGACGCACGCGTGCTAACACACACCGCCGCTAGCGCAATGGGACGGGCTTTGGGCACCTGCAAAGAGGCCGGCTATTCACCGCGCCTACGAACTCCTGGCTCACTTGAGCAGCCCTTCGCACCGTCGCCAGCCGCCGCTGCGGCTCTCTCCGCCGGAGCGATTGGGGCGCCGTAGCCGCTCTTTCTCCTCTCTCCACGAGAAGCCCTTGGTGCCGGACACGCGTCTTCCGATTCGAGGCACAGGCACGGCCTCCCCCTCTCGGACAAGGAATCGAGCTAAGGGTGAGCAAGGGGGCTAGTTGCGATCAGGGCAACAGGGTGGTGCAGCATGCTTGGGTGCACAGCTGCGGGAGTAGGCCGTGTCGGGGTGTAATGCAGAAGCGCAGTGCAAGCGAGGGCACGAGGGCACGGCCTGGGGTGGCACGAGGTTTTAGCGAGAAGGGTAAAGACGGACCTGGGGTTGCCTGGGCGAGGATTCGTTGCACCTCATGCCACGCTTACTGGCGGTTCGGCGGCCCGGGGATCGGTCTGCACCCGCGTCCCAAGCTCCTCTTACGCCCTGCGCCCACTTTATTTACCAACAGGAGTCCATGCGGGCCCTGCTGCCAGCCGAGTTTGAGGACTACTTGGTACGGCTGCCAGCTGCGTGTAAGGGTCACGAGGTTCGGCTGACTACCAGTACCCGCGGACCCCACGCCTCCCGACCTTCCCCTGCCCGACTTCCCGCCCTCCCGCTCCTTCTGCGTGTCTGGGGCCGAGGCGGAGGCGTGGCTGTACGCCGCTCTGCAGGCGTTTGGAGTGCCCACGCGAGAGTGGACGGACTTTCTCACGTACTGGTGGGGAAGGGGCGCTGTTGGGCGGGGTGGGGCTTGATGCGTGTAACCTGCTCTTGAGCCATGTGCACATCCCTGCCAGCTCTCATCCCCTTACCTTGAGCCTCAACCCGGGCCCCGTGTCCCTATTCGACGCCTGGCTTCTCCTGAGCCTCCTTCCCCTCCTCCCCCTGCCTCCCCTCCCCTACCCAGGCTTCCCCACATGGCCGGTGCCCCCTGGCTGCTCCTCTCCTTCGCCGCCGCCTCCGACTACCAGGCTGCGGCGGCCCTGTCCGTCAGCCCCGCCCCGGACGCCCTGGTCCGTGTGTTCCTGATGTGGGAGCGACTGGCGGCGCCGGTGGCGGCGTGCGGGTCTCTGGAGGCGGAGGCGGCTCGCGTGGGCGTGCTGCGGCGGGAGGGGGCTCGGCTGGCCGTGCTGGAGTGGGGCGGGATGGAGGTGGTGAGGCCGAGGGCGGAGGGGGCGGGGGGCGGGGGCGCACGGGCCCTGGGGGGGCGCGGCGGGTGACATGAATGAGTGTGGGAGGGCGTTGGGGAGGAGGTGGTGACTGGGGAGAGGGGCGTGGGTCAAGCACGGAAGGGACGGGTCCTGCGAGGACCTACAAGGACGGCGAGGAAGCGGACACGGAGACGTTGTGGCGGAGGTCCTTGTCGTTGGTTACAATAAGGGACCCCAGAAGGGGTCGTGGCAGCTGAACGCCACGGCTGAACAAATGGCAGTGATACCGGTATGCCATGCGGCTGTTCTGGAATGGTCACTGAGCCCGATTGATTGAGCTCCACAGTCCGCGAGCCTGACTCCGCTTGTCGGTCCGTACGGTCAGTGGAAGAGCCAGCGCGCTGCAGTGGGGCTGTTGGATGGCTAGTGTTGGTATGGGAGCGGTGAACCCATATGGGCAGCCTCAGTCCCCCGCCCCCCCAACCCCAAAGGTCACACATGCCGCATTGACTCCTGGTAACGTGAGTGCTGCCCTTCTGGACTCGTTGCTACATCCGTCGCATGACCAGCTGGGGGGCCAGACCCTGCTAGCTGCGCATTGCACTGCCCTCCCGCGTGCAGTTATCTAGCTGGGCGGCCGGGGGAAGTAGATAGAAGTGTATGTAGGTAGAACGGCGAGGAGGGGGCCACGTACACTTTGTGCGCAGCGGTACCGATACGGTATGCCATGTGGCTGTGCTACCTCAAGGGGGCAGCTGGTGGTTGGACCCGCAGTTGGCGAGGACAGGCACGTGCCCTTTACGCCCCCGCATTTGACCGCAGTGCTAACACAGCCCCGCCCCGGCCGTGGCTTACAGATAGCATACAAAACTCGTAGCCCTGCCGTCGCTTTGGCGATTGCGACTCGTTGCGAGTTCGTCAACGGCATTGAGCTACGCACCGTTGCCTGCAGGCCTGCCTTGCTAGCTGGCAGCATTCTGCTAGTGGATTGGTTCTACGCGCTCTGCCATGGCAGACTGCGGGGCCTGCTTGAACCCTTTTGACCCATCGGAGGAGCGACAGCCGGTCGTGGCGCCTTGCGGGCACACCCTGTGCCGCCAGTGCATCACCCAGCCGCAGTTGGAGAACTGCCCTTTCTGCAGCGAGGTTCTGCCTGCGGATAGGGCTGCACTACCGCTGAACGATGCGCTGGTAGCCCTGCTCAGCGAGCTGGAGCAGCAGCGTGCCGGCCAGGCGCAACCAAACGCCGATGGTAGAGGAGCCGACGAGCGCAGGGCCGCGAGGGCTGCACGCGAGGCAGAGGTAAGGTCGTCGCCGAAACGCCATGCTGCGTCGTGCGGTGCCACTTCGCGTGCAACTGGACGCTTTTGCCCCTGCACATCAGCACGAGCTGCTTCACTACAGCAAGGAGGGCGACGTGGAGACAGTCCGGCGACTGCTGGCCCGCCCGAGCGTGGCCTCGACGAGAGAGGTGAGGGCAGGCAAGGAGGTGAAGGGGATAGGGGGGCTAGGGGTGAGGGCGGCCGTGTCCCACAGCAGCCTTGTCTGCAATTTGAGCCCTCTCTTGACCCGTGCCCCAGGACGGCACCACCGCTCTGATGCTTGCGTCCGAGCGGGGCCACCCCCGGGTGGTGCGGCTGCTGCTGGAGGCAGGGGCGGACGTGAAGGCAACCACCAAGGTAGGGCGGGAGCGGATTCGCTTACACCAGGCAGCCTCAAGCCTTCCCGCCTGTCAAACTGACAACTGCCCCTTCTTCTTCCCCACCCCTCCACAAACACGCAGGACGGTGACACGGCCCTCTCCCTGGCGGCCACTGAAGGCCACGCTGAGGTGGTCCGACTGCTGGTGGAGGCGGGGGCGGACGTGAACGCAGCGGACCAGGTGCGGTGGGGCCCCTCCCTGAACGAATGTATGCCCGCTCAGCCTTCTAACCTCCGACCCGGCCCTCCTGTATCCCCACAGGGTGCCACCGCGCCGCTGGCCGTCGGCGCCCACCGCGGCCACACGGAGGTGGTCCGGGCCCTGCTCAGGGCCGGGGCGAAAGAGTGGGCAACGGATGCGGTGAGGAGGGGCCGTCTCTTAAGGGCGGCAAGCGTGTCGTGCCGTGTCAGGTGTGTGGCCCATATCAGTTGCTCACACCCCTCGTTCCTTTATGCCCACACAGAAAGGCAACACGGCCCTGCACCTCGCCGCGGCGGCGGGCCGTGAGGAGGCGGTGGAGGCCCTGCTACAAGCATCGACAGATCACAGCGACTGGCAGAACAAGGTGAGTGGGACCTTGTGGCCTAGCGCATTGCGGTCTGTGATGCTTAAGCCTTATCCCTGGCCTCTCGAACCTCATCCCTCCCTGCAGGCTGGCTACACAGCCCTGCACCTGGCGTGCGAGAAAGGCCACTTGGAGGTGGTCAGGCGGCTGCTTTCCGCCGCCAGCAGTGCGGTATTCTCTCTGCAGACATTAGTGAGCACACTGTACGGCAAACGTGTACGACGTATTCCCGCAAGGCCCTTGCGGCCTCTCCCTTCGTTCACCACGCGCCCTCCCACGCAGGACGGTCGTCACACGCCGATGGACCTCGCGGTGGCATCGGGGCACGTCAAGATGTTGAGTCTCATGCGCAAGGCGGTGGGTCCGGTCTACAAGTGCTGCAAGGGCACATACGCGAATGGCATGCTATCCGCCTGGAGCCATCTGGCCTTGCGGCTCGGGTGGGGCTTCGTTCCGTTGCGAGGACCTCGGGTCTGGATCTTTTACTTCGCGCACATGTGATGCCGGGGGCACGACACCGACCCATCCGTGCCACATACCCGTGTGCTCCTCCTGATTGGCACCTCAGGAGGAGGAGCGGCTGCCCCGTTTCCGCGTGCGTGTCTACATTCTGGAGGGCCCCAACAGCTGCCGCCTTAAGGAGGACCCCATTGCGGAGTTCAGCCCCAGCGAGGACGTGGACGAGCGGCGGAGTGGCACCACCTGCCTGCACCTGAGCCAGCTGGGGGTGGGTGCGACTGGGTGGGCGTCTTGGTTGCTTGTATCGAGCTAGGCAGGGCCATCACGCCTACCCGACGAGCTTGGGTGATGAGGGAACACGGTTCCGTACATATTGTCGTACAGCAATGATACATATTCGTCCGCTCCTCGTCCCCCACCTTCCCGCAGCCCGCGCTCGAGGCCGCCGGGATCCCCGACGACAGCGCGCGCGTGCTGCGGCTACAGGGCTACAGCTGCGGGTCGTTGGGGCAGGAGAGCTCGGAGCTCCAGAACGAGGGCTTGCGTGGCGAGGGCGTGGAGGTCGCCTTCCATTACGTCGGGGTAGGGCAGGGCAGCCGCGGTGCGCGCAAGTATGTGTAAAGGGCTGCTCGTGTGAGCCGGGGAGTTGTAGGCACGGTGACTAGCCGGCCGTGTTCTAAGCCCGAAGGCCGACACGGGACCGGTCGTCAGGGTTGTCGGCTGGGCGCATGCAAGACCTGCCTGGGCCGGGGGGCTGCCTCATCGTTGCACCACCACGCCCCTTCTCGACTCGTACGACTGTCGTACGCGCCGTGCCGTACATCAGGAGCCGGGTGGCATCAGTTGCGTCAGCCTCGTACTGCTCGACCGCCGCCAGCCGCCGCCGCGCATCCCCCTGGAGCTGCGGGGGCCCTGGGGTGTGCGGACGGAGACGCTGCAGGCCGACGTGACGAGCCAGCTGGAGGTGAGCAAGGGAGCTGTGCGTGGGCTATGCGGAGTGCTAGGAGTCGCGAATGGGCCGCAGGTGGTACGGTCTCCTCAACCCTGTCAGACAAGGGCGCGAGCTTGGAGTTGCATGCGCTGCAGACTCAGCTGGGCTGCGTCGTGGGATGACGGGCATGCTCAAGCCCAGGCCCAAGCCCCCAACGGCACATCCCCCTCACATTCCGCCCATCCCTGCTCCCAACAGACGGCAGTGTGGCAGCTGCTGCCCGAGGAGAGCCGGGACCACATCCTCCACTTTCGAATGATCGATGGCACGAACCTGCGCCCCTCAACCGTCCTGCTGGATTCGCCCCTGGGCGCCGACCATGGCATCGTGGTGGAGGTGTTGGGCCCGGCCGAGGGCAGGGTCCACATCAAGAGCATGATCGGTGCCACTCAGGCGGTGCCGGTGCGGTTCGACATGTTCGTGGTAGACCTCAAGGAGGCGGTGGGTGCAGGGCGGGTACGTCTGGATCTTGGCCGTTGCGGATCTGGATCTGGATCTGGGCGAGGGTCGGCGACTCCCCCACGCCACACGTCCCACGCCCGCATGCCTAGAACAGCAGGCGGAGAACAAGGATGCGACGATACAGCAGCAAATGCCATTGCCCCTCACCAGGAGGTGCTCCAACAACACACCCGGAGGCTAATCTCTTTCTCCCTTGTCGCACACAGGTACATCGGCGAGGCGGACCTCCCCCCAACCAATTGCGCCTCGTCGCAAACCGGGAAGTGCTGGAAGACGGGCGGACGCTGGCGAGCTACGGCCTTCAGGACGGGTCCTCCGTCACCCTGTTGCTGAACCTCACCGGCGGCAAGCCCGTGATCTGCATCTGGGCAGCGGATCCCATGGATCTTGTCGTACGGCTGCAGCTGTCGTACCGCTGGGCCTTCAGCAGCCTGGTGCCGCGGCCGGACGTGGGCGACGGCAAGGGGGAGTGGGGCACGGGCGGGCGCGTGGCGGAGTGGCGCGTGGCGGCCCGGCCCGACGGGTCCCTGGCGCACCCGGGCAGCGGCGGCCGGGAGTACAGCTACCTATTCTGGGAGGCGATGACGGAGGGAGCGGTGGGGGTGGAGGCGGCGGCAGGTGGCAGGGCGGCTGTGAGCGGCAGGCCCGCCCTTCCCGGCCTGGGCCCCACGCCTCCCGACCTTCCCCTGCCCGACTTCACGCCCTCCCGCTCCTTCTGCGTGTCTGGGGCCGAGGCGGAGGCGTGGCTGTACGCCGCTCTGCAGGCGTTCGGAGTGCCCACGCGAGAGCGGACGGACTTCCTAACGTTCTGGTGGGGAAGGGGGCGGGACGGAAAACTGTGGGGCGGAGCCGTGACGTGGCTTGCTGCCTCCTGGAGGGCCCGTTGCAGCAGCCACCGACTCTACCATCTGATCCCTGGCTTCCCTCCTCCCCCTCCCTCCCTTCTCTCCCCAGGCTTCCCCACATGGCCGGTGCGCCCTGGCTGCTCCTCTCCTTCGCCGCCCCCTCCGACTACCAGGCTGCGGCGGCCCTCTCCGTCAGCCCCGCCCCGGACGCCCTGGTCCGTGTGTTCCTGATGTGGGAGCGACTGGCGGCGCCGGTGGCGGCGTGCGGGTCTCTGGCGGCGGAGGCGGCTCGCGTGGGCGTGCTGCGGCGGGAGGGGGCGCGGCTGGCCGTGCTGGAGTGGGGCGGGATGGAGGTGGTGAGGCCGAGGGCGGGGGGCGGGGGCGCACGGGCGCTGGGCGGGCGCGGGGGTTGAGGGCTGCTGGGTGTGGGAGGAGGGCGCTGGGGAGGAGCTGGCGGTGGGAAAGAGGGCTGGAGCAGCGCAGTTGACCGCTGAGGCAGGGATGGGGCTGAAGGGGAGCGGGGAAAAGGCATTGAGGAAGCATTGACGGTTAGTTGGGCTGAGAGGATATCCCGCGTAATCGCTGAGGCTTGATGTGCCGCACGGCTGACGGTATACAGAGCCCCAGGGTGGCGACCCGCAGCCAAGTGGCGCTATATACGGTTTGAGCCTCGTTACATCCTGAAGTCACCATGTAAAGCCTCATGCGTGCCTGCTGCGGACGTGTGTGGGGGCACTACTACGAACGGTTGTGGGCGAACAGCACCAGTGCTGGCGCCGCGGCCACCGTAGGCTCCGCGGCGCAATCCGTGCGCTCCGCTGGTGTGGGCTGGCGAGCAAAGGCTGGCGAGGCTGGAGGCCTGGCTTGTGCGCTCCGTCCTAGCCCCTTCCCGCTCGTCACTGGCAGCCTTTCGCTGCCTTACAGAAGCGCAACCCGCGGGGTGAGGAGAAGGCGCGTTGCACAGACGTGGCAATCCAGGGCTACGCTGCAGTTGTGCCACAGCCCACACGGCAGAAGACTGAGCTGCCCGTGCCCTAACCCCCCTGCCCTAACTTACTCATAACTTCCCCGTATCTTCCGTCCGTCGGCGCTGCCCCCTTCGTCAAGCCTGCCCTGGCCCAGCCTAGCCTGCCTGCTCTGCCCTCAGCCCTAAGAAGCGCCGGGCTCCGTACTCTCCGTCATTACCGGTATGTCACAAAGGTAGCACACTGGCCCTGGACCCCGCCACGCGCCGACGGCCGACACATACACGCGTTCTGGGGCCCCAGTCCTCCACGGGCTTCGCCCACACTCACCCCTTGCAACCCGCGCCACTACGCAGGCCGCAAGTCCGCATCAGCTCCGAGCCCGGCATGACTAAGGCTTGTACGGCTCACAGCGGCGGTGCCGTGTGCCCTGCCCTCGACAGCAGCTCGTCCAGGAAGGCGGCCAGGTCCTCGCAGTCGCCGCGCCGGCCCAGCTCCTCCACGGCCGCAACCAGCTTCGCCGCGGGGGTGCAGCCGCCCTCGATCACCAGCTCCTTCCAGTGCGGCCGGTTCACTTCGCACACCAGCGTCACGGCAAGCATGTGCCTGGGGGCGGAGGAATAGGGTCAGTGCTCGGCCATGCAAAGCAGCATAGATGCTCTAGCGAGGACGCAAGCAGTCTGCCCCCCTGTCCCGCTCACCAGTCGTACTCCGGCTTCGCGCGGAGACCGATGACGTTGCCGGGGGCGAACCAGGTTGTGGTGGAGGTCACCGGCGCGCCCACGGGGACCGCTGAGCCCAAGTCGCCCAGCCACCACCTGCTCCCCCCCACACAGCGGCCGCATGCGGAGCTCAGCGGCGCTGGGCAGTGACAAAGCAATTGGATGCAGGCAGCTGGTGGCCCATGCATGGAACACCACTGAAGGTACGACGGACTGTGATTCACCTGCCTTCCGCGTCCACGAAGATGTTGTCCGCCTGAATTGTCCAGCAGAACGCACGTCAGGGGTGAGTACGGGGGGCTGGCGACCTGGCAGTGCCCACTCCCCCTTGCAGACAACTCTGAAGAGTAGTGCGTCCCAGGCGGACGGGCGCAGATAAACTACTATGAAACACAGACGCGCACGCGGAGCACCCTGTGAGGTCCGCAGTGCCCGTTGGCTCCCCCTTGGGCTTGACTATCCCTTAACTTGACGTCCATGTGCGTGTAGCCCTTGGAGTGAACGTACTCCAGCGCCGCAGCCATGCGCCGCCCCTGGGCCAGCACGACCGCCGCGGGCAGCGGCACCATGCTGGCGGCCGATGAGGCGTACCGCGGCATGCCCAGCGCCGCGTGCAGCCCCGGGGCGCGGCCGGCGGTGGACGTGTGCTCGGGGCCGAGAGTGAGTTGAAGCAGGCGCGACGGCACCAGCTGCACATGTGCAGGAAGCGGCGGCCCCAACAGCACCCGGCACGCCTCCGCCTCCGCGCCGCCAGGCCGCAGCTCAGCGGTGCTGGCATCGGCGGCTCCGGCGAGCAGCTTGATCACTACGGGCCTGCCGTCTCCTTGGGCCCCCACAAGCAGGCTGGCGCTGCCCTCCCCCGGGTTGGGAAACAGCAGTCCACTGACCCTTAGCCCGTGCTGCGTGAGCAGGTGGCCTTCCGTCGATGGGCCCGGAAAACGCTCCGCGTCCGTGTAGAGCTCCAGGGCGGCTTTGGAGTCGGGGACCGCCATCATTCGTGCGGGGCAGCGTCTCACGATGGCGTCTAGCACGGCCGTCTTCGGCCTAGCTATGCCGCCCATCACCAGGAGGTTGCGGAAGCGCTCGTAGAAGGAAACCGGATCTGTTCAGAGCGGTGGGTGGGAAAAACGGCCTGTCGTGCGTGTCACGCGGATCTGAACCCGGCGTGCCCTCCAGATCTGTTCATATCGCTGTAACCGTATCGGCCTGAGTCCGGTATGTGAGAGTTGCCCTGGCACTCTCTGACGCTCTGTACGCGTCTACAGGTTGCACACCTGGTGCAGCGCAGCGTCTGAGCGCTGCGTGGACCTCTGACATCCAGTGGGCGTTCTGGCAGTCAGGCCCTGGCCTGTGCAAGCCACGTGTTGACTTAAGGGACCTGCTGCGGGTCTCCTATGTCTGTAACACCCGTACCTCCGTCGGTGCTGTGGCCCGTAACCACCGCATGTGACTCTGTACGGGACTGCGTTTCCATCTGAGGGCCTGCCCTCTTTATAACCGGCCCAAGTGCCGCCCACCGTGGATACCGGAGACCTCCCTCGCTCTACTCCTGCCCGCCTACACTGCCAAGCGTGCACAAGCTTCTTCGCTCCTCTCTGGTCTGGGGGTACGCACGCTATCATAGGCCGCGCCTGCTTGCGCCTCTCTGTTGGGTCCATGCCCTTGACCATCCGGCCCTTTGTGCTTTCCGGACTCCTCGACCCCGTGTCTCTGGTCCTGGGCTCTGGCACTCTGCGCTCTCTACTGGCTGAGGTGCGTATGGGCCGCAATGACCTGCTGTTGCTCCCCCTCCATCTGAGGGGGAGGGAGAGGCTGACGCTTCGGTAGCTAGCAAACGGTCCCCCCCCCAGCTCCGGCGGCGACGCTGCCGTGGGCTGGAGCGCGGGTTTAGATAAAGCAAGTGGCAAAGGCTAAAGAATCCCGAAAAGAAAGCTCAAACTCTCACACAATCACGGGCTGAATGCCCTCCGAGCGCAGAAAGCCCAGGCGCCTCGCTCCGGCCGCCATCAGCACGATCCAGACACACGTCACGCATGGCACGACCACCAGTCGGCCTTCCGCAATCCTGGCTCTCAGCCATCCCAGTCGCGCCCCGTCGCTCTCCTGCAGGTACTCCCAGGAGCACCTCGCCACTACCGCCTCTCTCGCCTGCTCGGCTGCCCCGCCTCTGTAGGCGTCGATCACCTCGGGCGCGCTCTCCATCCAGATAACACCCATATCAATCCCGTTCTTCTTTGCTTGCTCCAGCGCATGGTGTTCGCAGACCCTTGGGCCTGCGGCGGTTGGGCCGCGACGCAGTGCGCAGCCCTGCGCGCGCAGCCATGCAGCCGCCTCCGGCGTGGTGCCCCATGGGGCATAGACGGTCAGCGCCAGCCCCACGTCGATTACGTCCGCCAGGGCCTTGCACTCAGCCTCCGTGGCCTGCGGCGCCCCGGCGCCTCCGCTGCGCGCCAGCTCCGCCAACCTTCCCGCCTTGGCGGGATGGTGCTTTCCTGGCATGGCCGCCGCCAGCTTGCCGGCTGCTCCCGCCGAGTCGGTCTGGTTGGCCGCTCCTGCGGTGCTGCCCGTGGCAGCCGCGGCCTTGGGCTCGCCCGGCTTGAGCAGACGCGGCCTGAGCTGCGTTAGCGTCACCAGTTCGGAGTCGCCCTTGCCGTACTCGATAAGAAAGTGATGCACGCGCCTGCGCGTGCCAGCGTAGCTTACTATGCCAGTCTCTCGCTTGTTCCTTGCCTTGCGGCCCTTGCCCTGCCGCATCGCCAACGCTCCTTGGAGCTTCTTCAGGTGGGGTGGCGGCTCAGCCTTGGTCCGCCGCTCCGCCGCCTTGGCGGCGACTTGGCCCACCGTCACACCCTTGCTTGAGCAGCGCGGGCAGACCCAATTGCCGTCAGGAATCGCCTCGAGCGCGGGGCTCAGGCAGTACGTGTGCCAGCCCGTGCCGCACGCGTCGCACAGCAGCATTTACTCCTCCGCATCCGGCATGGAGCATACCTCGCAGGCGAGCGTGAGTGGCGGCCTGGCCAGTCTTGGATCGATCTCCGGATCCACGATCGGCATGTGGCATGGGGCCACGTGCGTGACGTGTGCGGTCACTACTGTGCCGCACTTGCCCTCCAGTACCAGCACGCCTGAGGCCCTGACCTCCGCAACTCGCAGCACCTCGGGGCGCACTTGCGGGTCAAGACTTGTCTTGGCTGTCGTGTTGCGGTAATACACAGAATCTCCTATCTCAAACTTGCGCAGCTTGGGCTCGAGCCCTCCGCCTCGTAGGCGGGCGTAACGCAGCATGTCACGATGCTGCGCCACCGTCAGGTTGCCCCCAGCGATGGCCATGTGGCGCCGCATGGCGGCTGCCCTCGAGAGCACGGAGCGTGCCGCCGCCTCGGGGTCATCCAGGCTCAGCTCCGTCTCAAACCTTGGTTTGACAGCCGGGGGAATCACAGGGTCCACTGCGTGAATCAGAGTGTACGGGCAGAGCTTGGTGGCTGCCTGCGTTGAGCAGTTGTAGCCCAACATGATGGCAGGCAGGCGCTCGTCCCAGTCGTTGAGACCGCCTGCCGCTTGGGCGAGCTTGGTCAGGGCCGACTTGCAGCTCTGAACAGCTCGCTCGCTCAGCCCGTTGGCCTGGGGGTGCTCGGCTGAGGTCTGCCTGTGGTCAATCAGCGCCTCGGCCAACAGCGCGGCGAACTGCCCCTTCCACTCGCCGCCTTGGTCCGAGCACACCTCGGCACATGCGCCGTAGCGCCCCAGCACGTGATGCGAAAAGGCGAAGGCCGTGACCGCCGCATCCTTGCTGGGAATCGGAATCAGAATAACGTACTTGCTGAAGTGTTCCACGCAAACCATGCAGTAGCGGTTGCCGTGCACGGTCTTGTTGAAGGGGCCGCACAGGTCCACGCCCCAGCGGTAGAACAGGCCCCCGATGGGAAGAGGGTTCAGCACGCCGGGCCTGCCGCTAAACTGTGCCCGCAGCTTGTCGCATGCGGCGCAGTGCTTGACGGCCGTGGCCGTGTGTTCCTTGATGCCGCGCCACCAGTAGCTGTGAAGCAGCAGCGCCAAGGTGCGCCTCACGCCCCAGTGCCCTGTCTGCTCGTGCACCCTGCGCACCAGCTCGCCTCGCTCGGCGGGCGGTGGCACTATGCGGGTCTTGCCATCGAGCGACACGGTGTGCAGCTTGCCCGCAAGCCACCTGTAGCGGTGGGCGCGCTTGCGGATGCGAGCTTGCTCGCCCTCACTCATGCCCGTGGGCATCTGTCCTGTCTTAACGAACTCCAAGGTTGCATCATCATCCCAAATGTCGCCGTACGGCGCTTACGCTGGCGGTGACTCGCTGTCCAGGGCGCCGCTCGCCAGGACGCACAAGGGGCTGGCGTCCGGGGCCCAGCCGCAAGAGAACGCCGCCGCCACGCCGTCTGACGCGCCTGAGGCTGACGCCACCAGCGCGGCTGGCGCTTGCGCCGGAAGTGCCTGTGGCACATCATCCGCCAACACCCGCGCCATGCTTAGCACGCCCGCCAGGCAGGTGACGTCAGCGGCCGCCGCCAGCAGGGCGCGCCGCTCCGCCTCAGGCAGGCTTGCCGTAACGCCGGGTGAGAAGCCCTTGAGCAGCTCACACTCGTCCGGCGTTGGCGGGGTAAACTTTTGCTTCTCGACATCGTACACTGGGCATGCGCTTGTTGCCTCAAGCGCCTCCAGGTTGGCGCCTATCGCGCCCGCCAGGACAGCCCGTGCGGGCTGTCCCTCACTCTCGGAAGGGTAGTACGGCGGCCGCAGGTTGCGGCGCGCCGCCGCCATCCGTCGGCCTTGGCCGATTGCATCTTGTGCACTGAAGCGCGCCGGCCTGACTGCCGACGCTATGGTCTCTCGCAGGCCGCACGGCTCGGAGAGGTTCGTCCAGAACCGGTACACCTGGTGCACGCCCGAGCCGAAGAGGGCCGAGTCCGCCACCAGCGGGGAACCCCACGCCTCATGCAGCCTGCTCTCCGAATTCCGCTGCTCGACAGGCGGGGTGGGCCCTGACGCAGCCGTGGTGCCGCACAGGAAGGCCACCCTATCGGCGCCCAGCGCCTGCTGCGCCCCGCCCACCAGCCTCAGCACGGCCTCTTGAGCCGTCGTGTCCCCCCGCGCCCAGAACGCCACAACAAGCAGCGGCGCCCCGTCTGGCACTGAGGCTAGCAGCCTCGGGGTTGTGAGCTTGCTCACATCATCGCTCAACAGCAACAGCGCCTGCCCCGCCGCCGTGGCGGTGAACAGGTCCGGGTGCAGCCGCGCCAGCTCAGGCAGGCGGGCCAGCACCGCCCCCTGTGCGGGTGCTGAAGAGTCAGCGTACACGTAGCGCTGCACAGGCAGCCCCGCACGCAGACACGCCTCAAGCCCTGGCGCTAGCCCTCCGTAAAGCTCGGCGACGACCGCGCTTTGGCGCATGGCAGAGTCGTGCCACCGTGCCGCCTGAAGCATGGCGGGCGCAGGGGTCGGCGGCGCGGTGGTTGGTGCACCATCCTGCCGCAGCCTCCTCTTGCGTGCCGCCCGCCACTCCAGCGCATCATTCCGCAGCTTGCTGCGCTCAGCCCGGACCTCCTCCACCTCATCCTTCGGCGGGGGAATCCTGGCCTCAAACGCCCAACCGTTCCATCCGTCCAACGCCCCACTTGAGTCAGGCGCGTAGGCGTCTATGAAGGGCGCGGCCTTAGCCGCGGTAGCAAGCGCCACGTTGAGCACCTCACACGCCGTAGCGCTTGAGTTCACCACTCCAGAGTGGGCCGGCGTGGTTCCAGCAAACCCGCCTGGCTCATCCTCCTCGTCCAGTCTGGCGCCTGACACGTCCTCCGAGCTTGCTCGGGGGTTGCGTGACAGCCCGTCCGCATTTTGGTGCTTGGCGCCCTCACGATGCTCAACAACAAAATTATACTCTTGCAACGCCAGCGCAAAGCGCGCATACTGCCCCGTGAGGCCCTCAGAACTCATCAAGTAAAGCAGCGGGCGGTGGTCTGTCACGATCTTGAAGGGAACGTCCGTGCCAATCAGGTGGTGTCGGAACATCTTAACAGCCCACACGACCGCTAACATCTCCCCCTTGTACGAAGCATAGTTTGCCTCGTGCTTGTTCAGGGAACGACTTATGCACGCGCACATGTACTCTCTCCCGTCAGCCCCCACCTGGCCCAGCACGGCGGCTATGCCACGGTTAGAGAAATCGGTGTGCAAAACCAACTGACGTGAGTAATCAATGTGCTTCAACACCAAATCAGGTTGCGTGAATATCTCCTTGATCTTGCTGTGGGCCGCAGCTTGCTCAGGCCCCCAGCTCCATGGCACCCCGCTCTTGAGCAGGTCATTTAGCGGTGCCACGATAGAGCTCATGTTGGGCACGTAACACCTATAGTAATTCACGAAACCCAACTGAGTGCGCAGCTCAGACACGTTGCGAGGAGGCTGCAGGGCCTGGATCGCCGCAACCTTGGCATGATGAGGCGAAATGCCGAAGGGGGAAAGGTTGTGGCCCAGGTACTCGACCACCTCCGCCCCGAAGATGGACTTGTCGGGGTGGGCCCGTAGCCCCACGTCCCGCAAGCAATCCAGCACCGCCCCAACAACTCTCACGTGCTCCTCTGCAGTCTCCATCCCGATCACGACGTCATCAATAAAACCGGTGGCCCATCTGTCTAGCCCAGCTTTAGTCAGCGCCAGGTCGACACGTCGCTGGAAGGCACTGCTACCGTTGCGAACGCCGTACGGCATCCGTTTGTACGCCACCAGACGGTTCCCACACCAGAAGGCAGTTTTGCCTATGTCGTCAGGGTGCATAGGGATCTGCAAGAACCCCTGACGCATGTCCAACTTGGAGAAAAACCGGGCCTTGGCCATCTTCTGAAAGATCTCCTCCGGCCGATGCAGCCCGTACTTGTCTGGCTTGCTCCTGCTGTTTACAGGGCGGTAATCCTGCGCCATCCGAGCGCTCGTCCACAGTCCTGTCGCCTTGCAGCGCTTGGCTGCTATAACGGGGTTGACCGCCACCTGTGTTGGGCCGGTCCACTCCTCGGCGAGGTTGGAGTTGATCAGCTCGGCGGTTAGGGTCTCAATCAGCTCGGTTTCTTTCGGACTAAAACGGCGGCGGGGCTGTACAATCGGTTCGTGAGTCGTAAGTTCGATCCGGAAAGGTCCCAGCTCGCCACAGTAGCCCGGCATCTCGGAAGTGCTATAGGCAAACGCATCCTTGCGCGCCCGCACCGCTGCTTGCAGCGCTTGCATCTGCTCGGGGGTCAAGCCCTTGGCGTTGCCCCAGATCCAACCTCCCTCCTTGTCCTTCTCATACCGCTCGTGAGCGGTGGCTGCCATGCGTCCATCAAACGTGAACGTCTCGGCACTGGCCAGCGCATGCGCCAGGCTGGCGGGAAGGCCCAAGGTGTTGTACGGACCTTGGCCCGTGTCGACCCCGTAGGCCAGGCTCATGCCCGGCGGAGCAGCGCACAGCGCCGCGCTGACCATGTTGAGCTGCTGCATTGCCTCCACAGCTGCTGCTCCGTTGAAGGCTGCGCCCGTGGCGCCTGCCCCAGCGGCCAGCGAGAGCAGGACCAGTGCCGTCAGCATGAAGGTGAGCGATCCCGCCCACGACCGCTTGCGGCCCATCAGCACTGGAGTCTTGTCAGGGCCCTTGCGCTTGCGCTTGCCGTGCCTCTTGGCCTTGGCCGGCTCGGCCCACTCCTCCTCCGTGCGGTCCATGGACGTCTCCACCGCCGCCGCAAGCTTGCGCAGGCTGGTGTCGATGCCCGTGGCCTTGGCCACTCTGCTCGCCGCCGCCGCCGTGTACCCCAGCGCCGCCCCGGCCGTGGCCATGGTGTAGGACTTGAGCTGCTGGAAGTACGAGGCCGTGAACTCGAGCTCGAACCCTCCGTTGTCGCCCTCGCTTTGCTCGGTCTGGGCTTCGAATCCCCCCCCCAGCTCCGTGAAGCAAGGCGCAGCGGAGCTGGTGCACAGCGCCGTGGCGCCCAGGCCGTAGCCTGCGGCGAGGGCCTGTCGTACCCCGTGTGCATTGCGCATGGGGATGGTGATGATCTGATTGGGCGCCCGCAGTACGTCCGGCTTGAAGTGCAGCTGCGGGGTGGGGTACTGCGTGACGAAGTCGCACAGCATGCGCATCTGCTTGTTGCCCGCCAGGTAGTCGAACAGGTGCGTTGACGGCACCACCAGGGTCTGCGTCAGCGGCATGGTCACCGCGTGCGGTGTGCCCGGCAGCAGCACCAGTTCTAACTCCTCGTGACTCAGCTCGTGAGCTAGCTTGGACGGTCCGTTGCCCGTGCGTAGCGTAGCCTTTGTACGGCGGACGGGCAGGCCGTGGCGCTGCACCATCTCCTCTGTTATGAGGCTGATGGAGGCGCTGTGGTCTCGCAGGGAGTCGGGCGCACAGCTTGCCTCGCCGTCGCCGCCGCCCCCGCTGCCGTGGCCTCCGCCGCCTCCCTTGCGGCGGATGAGGATGGCCCCCGGCTCGTAGTAGAACATGTACGGGTTCTCCTCGAAGTAGGCCTTGGCCTCAGCGTTGCCCTCCAAGAGCTGCTCACGCTCCTGATCAGACATGTTGAAGATGGAGGTGTAGGCCTTGGCCGGGTGGGTGACGCAGTAGGCAGGGCCCGCCTCGTTGCGGTGCACATAGACCTGGCCTCTGGCCTCGCCTTGGCGCTGGCCAGCGCGGCGCTGCCCTGCGCCGCGGCGCACTGCAGCTTGCTGAACACCTCCTCCTGAAGTGCGCTCAAGGAGCTGCTCGCCCCTAGCGACACCGTGCTGTCGAGGTCCAGCACCAGCTGGAGCCGCGCCGTGGGCTCCCCGCTCGGTGCAGCACCCTTGGGTGCGGGTGAGGCGCGTTCCGGCGGCGCCTCGTAACGCTGCTGCGGAATTGCCGCCACCTGGAAGCCGATGGGCGCCGGCTGCTGCTTGAGCGTGGCCAGCGCGTGCGCCCCCGCCTCCGTCAGCCCTGCGGCGTGCGCCGCCGCCAGCGCGCACGTCGCCCTGCTGCTTGCGGAAAACTCCTCTGTGTCGGTGGCGTGCACTGCCGCCGCGTGAGCCTCCGAATCGTACAGCTCCTCATCGTACTCGTCCTCAGCCCCAGCGTCCGCCGCCGTGGCGGCTGCTGCGTGCTGGTTGGCGGTGGTGGTGGCCAAGGCCGCCAGAGCCTTGCTCACTTGGGCCAGCTGCTCCTGCAGCGACGTGACTGCGGCCGCCTGCTGCGTGCCGCCGCCGCCGCCAGCTCCACCGCCGCCACCGCCCCCGCCCCGCCGCTTTTTCTCATACTCGGCGAGGTTGCGGTCGAACTTGTCCTTGAGCGGGCCGGGTGGCGGCGCGTAGTTGCGCGGGGCGAACTCGGGGTTCTGGATGAAGCAGATCCTCCCGTGCCAGCGCCCGCACTCGTCGCACTTGTTGACGCCCGCGGGGCGGCTTGCCGTGCCTCCGCCGGCCCTGTTGCCGCCTCCGCCGCTGCTGCCGCCAGCGCCTTGGCGCTTCTGCTGCTCCGCCTGCCACTTGGTTGCGGGCGGCGGGGCCTGCGCAGAGACCAGCGCTGCTTGCAGCTGCTCAATCTGCTTGACCAGCGCGGACACGCTCTCTGCCGCGCCGGTCACGAGCGCAGGCCTGCCAGACTTGATCTGCCTGCACCTCTCCGTGGGGTGCGAGCTGTTGGCACCGTGCACCGTGCAGAAGAACCTGCCCTGCTTGGCGGGGGCCGCTGGTTGCGCCGCGGCGGGCGCCTTGGCGCCACCTGCGGGCTTGCCCGCCT
This sequence comes from Edaphochlamys debaryana, assembly GCA_016858145.1. NCBI lineage: Eukaryota > Viridiplantae > Chlorophyta > Chlorophyceae > Chlamydomonadales > Edaphochlamys > Edaphochlamys debaryana. Next base: position 18,860 of record JAEHOE010000095.1, on the reverse strand, counting down.
TGGACCCTCCCGCGGCGCCCTCCTCCGTCGCCGCCGCCGCTTGGGCAAACCTCAAGTTGTCCCAGTAGTTGTTGGCGTCAACCGCCATCTCGTCCAGCTTGCCGTACCAGTCCGTTTCCGGCACCCGCCGCCAGATCGGTCCCAGGTCGTTGCGGACTTCGGGAATCAGGCGGTTGAAGTAGTTGCGGGCGAACGTGGTCTTGCCGATGTCCAGGTACGGCTCGTACCTTCGCGCTTGCGCGAGGTAGCTTGACGGCGACATCTCCATGGTCTGCTTCAGCCTCTCATACGCCAGCCGGTAGTTGGCTTTCCGCTCCGGCTCGAAATGCGTTCGTACCGCATCACAGTAGTACTCCCACAGCGCCTTGCCGTGCAGGTTGGCGGCTGCGTTGCCCGGCTTGGCCTGCAGCCATGCAGTGGCCTTGGCCACGAGCGTGCTCTTGCGCGAGTTGTGCCAGTGCTCAAACTCGCTCTCGGAGATGGGGATCTTGTCCAGCATGTACTCGACCTCGGCCACCGGGATTTTGTCTAGGTCCCAGTTGCCCTGCCTTCTGACCTTAGTCAGCTCACGGTCTCCGTACGACGTGAAGTCTGGTACGGAGGAGAAGCGGAACGGCTCCATGCGCTGCCGCCTCCGTTCCTCATCAGAGGAGCGAGACGGATAGTCGTCGTCCATCTCGTCCCACCCGCTGGTTGCTGCAGGCCGTGGCCTGACCGGTGCCTGCTGCCGCTGGCCTTGACCTGGTTGTGGCGGCGCTGGCACCTGGGGGACGGTGATGAGGGCAGCAGCTCCGGCAGCAAGCGCGTTTAGTGCAGGCTGCAACACGAACTGCTCCGTCTCCCCACTGTCTTCTGCCTCGGCCTCGCCGTGCCCTTGGTCAAGGGCCTGCCCCTCTCCGCTTCCCTCTGCTGCTGCCGCTGCGCCGCGCGCCTCCCGCTGCAGCAGTTGCTCGTGAAGCCCGGCTAGCTGCTTGTTCAGCCCGTCTATGGACGAAACCTCCTCACCGATCCCCTCTCTGTCTGCTGCACCCGGCTGTTGGACTGACGGCGCCGGGCGAAAGCTAGCACCCGACCGGGTCTGTCCGGCCCTGTGCTGACTGCCCTGAATGGACCCCTCCTTAGATCCCGTTGGCTGCAGACCCTCGACCCCCCCTGACCCACGCTGCGACGTTGAGCGCTGAGGATGAGGCGTCGGAAGAGGCGTCAGGAACGGGAGAGGCTCGATTGGATCCAGTGGGACTTAACAACTTGAACCAGCCGCCTTAGCGGCTCCGACTGCAAACAGCTGCCTTGACAGCTCACGCACAGATGACTCACGCCGCTGCCTTGGCAATGTTCCACCACAGAACCTCCACGGTCCGGTTGACAGGCTATCAACGACTGCCGAGCGGCTCAGAAGCCCTCCAGCAGCTCACGACGTTCCTATGTTCTCACACGCCGCCTTAGCGACAACACGCCAGATGCAGATGAAGCAGCTGCCTTAACAGCGTCTCTACCCACACCAAACTCCTCCTGCCTTAGCAGCCTGGGACGGCTGCCACGCACACCCAGCTGCCTTGGCAGCACTCGCTACCCTCCGTAGCCGACCGCCTTGACGGTACGCTAACCCCTGCCTTGCTGAGCTCTTGCTCACGAGCCCCCGAAGCCTGGCTCACGTGCCTTGACACGAAACACGGCCCTTAGGCCACCGGCCCTAGATGATCCAGATATACTAGTTCCCCCGCGCCACAAGCCCTTACGCCCCTCAGTCGTACAGCGCCCGGTACTCCTCGATGCTCTGGTTGGGGCGACGGGGCAGGGGCTCGGTGGGCAGGCCGCGGGAGGCCAGGTACATGTTACGGCTGGGAAGACGGTCCTCCGGAAGAGACTTAGCCATGGCACGGGCAATGGGAGGATATGTCAGACGCAGTCTTGACTGCACAGGTAGCGCAGCCTTGGTCTGAGCTTGATGTCGCGGATGTCACAAGGCACGTAACTGGATGCACGGCCTTGGCCGCTGGATACGGTAGTCGCAAAGGCCTTAGCCTATCCAATAGCTCTGGCGCTCTGCCGGCGGCTTGCCGCAGAAGCGTGCTTCTACCCTTCGCGCGCAAGTATCGCGCGCGGTCTGTTCCCAAGCTGGGAAGACGGCGACGTCCAGCAGGCACGCCCTTGCTGACGTCCTCTGACACGTAGATCTGGGCCTATCGCCCCCTCGCACGCTCAGCTTACTGGCGGATCGACGGTCGATGGCAAATTCGGCAGGAGCGCACTCAACTCCTTACAGCAGCTACGCAGCTCTCCTAGCTACGTGCTCAGCAATAACGGCTTGGTCTGTCCACTACGTAAGCAACACCGGCACGCAGTACCAGAGAGCTTGGGAACAGACGCCGATGGCGGCTGTCCCCGCGCCCATTACCCCGCTATCCCCGATCGTACGACACTCTGTCCACCGATGATTGCTCACCCTACCACATTACGCCACTAAGCCTCGACGCAGCTCCACCGGCTGCGGCGAGCAAGTCTGCTAACGAAATCCCCCGTGGTGCAATTGGGTTCGTGCGGCGCCTACCTGCGTCCGCCGGCCCTTCGACTTCCCGCGACTTCTCCATGCATTTCCCGACACGGCCTCCCGGTACCCCTCCCGGTACCCCTCCGGATACCTTCCAGGCACGGTGACATGCCAGTGCCTGACAGGCTCTTCCGTCCGTCGGTGCACCGGTTGGTCTGGCTTGATGGATGGAGCGTTGACCCTGTCGGTAACACGCCCTGGTCGACTGTGTTACGCGGCTGCGTCCACACACGGCTGCTGAGCCCCACACGGCAACTGCAACCTGGAGTCCTTTCCGGCGGCTGATCCAGGCGCGTGTAACCCGGAATGCGCAACGTCCCCCGCAGCTCCATGCATCACTTCCCCGCCAAGGCCCCACCCCGCCTCCGCTGCCGCTTTCCTCGTAATGTGAAGGAGACCTTTGCTTGATGAGCAAGACAGGGTGTCTAGCGGGTGGAAGCGTCTGAAGCAAAGGCCCCGAGCTCGGCGGTTGATTGGCTCAGGGTTGGTTCAAACCTCGTGCGACAGTTGCCGCCTCATTTGCTTCGCTCTGTGTCAAGTTTTACCTGCTGCAGCGGCCCGGTCACAACGGACGGGCGCAAATCGTAGCAGTACTGCATCGGTCGATGCGCCCGAAGTGAGGCCTCACACTTGCCTATCGCCCGCACCAGGTGGTTCTCATAGCAGAGACCAACTCACATGTAGCTGGCTCGGCGACATCGCAGAAGCTGTCACGCCCGCCGTCCTCGGCGGACCATGTCTCTGCTCGGGCGCGCTCGGGGCCGCGGCTTTGCATCACGGAGAATTTTAGTGCTACCCTGCTACTTGTCTCATTGGCGGGCCTGCTCGTCACTGGGGGAGTTCATGTCCATGTCCGACGCGAAGGGCTGCGCCTAGTTGCGCTGCCGGGCGAGCTTGTCCGGCGCGCGACAGGCCGGAAGAGCGGAATGCATAGGTTGCTGGGTGCGGCTCAACCGCCGCCTCACCCGTGTCACCCCCAAAGCCCCCACGGTCACCTTGCGGGGCCCCCGCCGCGCTTGTGCTAGCCAGCGGGCCTCTTCGTCTGCCCTCCCGCCCAGCATCGGCAGGGGCCCGGAAGGGGGGCAAGTACTGGCGGACGCCAGCCAGGGGCCACGTCAGCGCTAGTATCGCTGGCTGATAAGTACTTGTCGCAAGCTAGAGCCCCAGGGAGATGGTATGTACTTCCTTACTTTCGTGCCGCGGCCCGGCGCACGCAGGCACGCCGCAAGGTTCCCCTACGCCAAAAGCTCCCCCAAGAAACTCAAGGGACCGTACTTGACCCTGCCGTTCTTCAATGTCACAAAGGACAGCAAGGGTCTCGAGACCTTCTGCTGGACCCTTGCCTATGACACGAACAGCTGCCCGGAAGGCAGCAAGGAGCGCTGTTGCAGCAAGCCCCTGCAGAACTTCGCCATACCCATCCGTAGGTGGCGGGACGGTTTGGCACTACTGGCTGAGTGCGCAAGCAAAGAACTCGAGCACCTGATAGATAGCCGGTCCACGCATCCCACGTGCTTGCTTGCCATCTTCCCCGCCCGACTGCCGCAGGCACCACGTGTGTCGCCGGTCTTCAGGCGGCTGCTTCTCTCGACGGCGAGCCTCTCGGCAATGTTTCTATCACCGGCGCTTCCAACTCTTCCAAACGTTCTGCAGCCTTGGTGCGTGGGTGATGCTGTTGGCCCTCTTGGGACGGACGCGTTCGCCCACCGCAAATCCGCCCACCCGTCCGCAGACTATCAGCGGTCTGGGTCTGGACCAGACATCCATTGACGGCGCACGCCTGTGCATCTCAATCGTCGAGGGCAGTTGCAAAACCCTCTCAAAGCTTTTGCCTGGTAAACCGAGCAGGGCCGTCAAGATGGCGCTGTGGGAGGACAGCGAAGGGTGAGTGCGAATCCAGTAGGGCTGCTCTGGCCCTTTTTCAATTCGAAGGGGGGCATTGTAAGCCAATGGGGGTACGTGCGCATGGCATGGCCGGAAAGGTGCACCAGCAGAGCCAACATGAAAGCGTTCCTGCCTCTGCCTAACTGCTGTGTTCCTTGCTTGGCCCGCCTCGCAGCTGCTGCTCCATCCGAAGGGGCGTTCCCCAACCGTCCAGCCCAGCACCAGTTCCCGTCCCAGTTCCGGTTCCGGTTCCGGTTCCGGTTCCGGTTCCGGTTCCGGTTCCGGTTCCGGTTCCAGTTCCGGTTCCGGTTCCGGTTCCGGTTCCGGTTCCGGTTCCGGTTCCGGTTCCGGTTCCGGTTCCGGTTCCGGTTCCGGTTCCGGTTCCGGTTCCGGTTCCGGTTCCGGTTCCGGTTCCGGTTCCGGTTCCGGTTCCGGTTCCGGTTCCGGTTCCGGTTCCGGTTCCGGTTCCGGTTCCGTTCCGGTTCCGGTTCCGGTTCCGGTTCCGGTTCCGGTTCCGGTTCCGGTTCCGGTTCCGGTTCCGGTTCCGGTTCCGGTTCCGGTTCCGGTTCCGGTTCCGGTTCCGGTTCCGGTTCCGGTTCCGGTTCCGGTTCCGGTTCCGGTTCCGGTTCGGTTCCGGTTCCGGTTCCGGTTCCGGTTCCGGTTCCGGTTCCGGTTCCGGTTCCGGTTCCGGTTCCGGTTCCGGTTCCGGTTCCGGTTCCGGTTCCGGTTCCGGTTCCGGTTCCGGTTCCGGTTCCGGCCACGCCACAATGCATGAGTGGGTGCTTCAACTGGACTGCGACTGTAAGGGCACCCGCAAAAGCCTACGACGTGAATTCAAATTTCGACGTGATTGGCGCACTGCTGCTGTTCAACCGCACATTTGTGCCAAATCTTGAAGCCAGCCTGAATAGCCTGAAGGCGCTCAAGGTTTCAAGCACAACAAGGCTGGTAGCCAGGAGGACCGTAGCTCTGCCCGTGGGTCCAGTGATGCACCACAGAGGCAGCGACGGCACAGAGGCGGCGGGGCATGGGCCGCGTCTTGTGGGAAGCACCGAACATGGCTCGCCAGTCCGAGTCAGTTGGGAAGGTATGGGATGCCAAGTTCGAAATTATTGTTGGGTATAATAGAGTACAGCCATGCATGTGAACGTATTGCAGGGCATGGTTCGGAAAGTACTGTCCAGTTGTCTATGTTAACCAAGATGGCAGCCATGGGAGGTTAATGCACATGTGGAATGAACGAGGAGCGCGTCGGTAACCCAGCCGATGAAAAAACGCAGCCGACCGACCATGACCGACCGACCGACCGACCGACCATGAATGAATGCCCCATCACCACCCCCACCCCCCTGCCAACCATGAGGATGGCCTGTGGGTCTGCAGTGATGCCCTCCTACTAGCTGTGTGTGGCAACGAGGAGGTTCTTCACAGCTTCCACGAAGTCCTGTAGCGACGCACCCTCCCTCATCCCGCGCCTCGTGACGGTGGTGGCAGCCTGTCGGTGCAGGAGTGGAGGCAGGTGAGTGTGCATTCGCCGGGGCGGGGGCTTCAGGCCGGGGCGTGTGCTTCAGGTCGGGGGGAGGGGAGTACTGAACCAGCCAAGTACCCACCAGCTGTACGAGGGTTGACCAGGACACGCGCGCTCGGAAGATCTGCAGGTCGTCGATGGAGGCGTACATGGTGTATAGTTGCGCGAGGAGGAGGTTGGCGGCGTTGTTGTTCTCGGTCTCCACCATCCACCACGACCAGTTCTCGTCGGACGGCCTCCGCGGAGCCCTTGCGAGGCTGAGTCCAACTCCTTGGAAGGGCAGGACCGCGGAGAGGGGCTTGGGGACGTGTCCCTGCTGTCCGGCGGCACGAGGCGTCTCCCAGAGGTCGGGGTCGCCGAAGACGTCGTTGATGCAGTTGACCATGCGGACCAGCCGGTCTCGCAGGTTCTGGCCGCAGCCGATGATGATGGTGCGGAAGCGTGAGTCCATGATCTTGTGCGTGCCGACGTCCACGAAGTGGCTGATGACCGTCTCATTGGCGCAGTCGCGGATGAGGTTGCGGGTGTCGGCGTTCAGCGTCCTGACCTGTAGGCCCACGTTCGGCACAGTCGCAGTCACCATGCTTTGAGTCCCCGGCCCGCGGTGCCACACGAGGTCGTGGGGGATGCTGAAGGTGCCCTCCACCACGGCAGGAACGGCGAACGCGGAGGAGACCTCGATGTGCAGGCTCTTGAGCGTTATGAGCTGGTCGCTTGCGCTGCGGAGGGCACGCAGCGCGTCTTGCGTGGTGGGCCAGCGCAGGAACATCACCTGCATCGTGACCTCCACCCCCGGCACTGGCGGGCCCTGCGACGCCGATGTGCCGGTGCTGCTGTGCTCCGAACAGTACAGGTCCGACCATCGCAGGAGCTCGCACCGCGCGGCGATGGCGTAGAAGACCGTCCACATCTCTTCGAACATCGCAGGCATGTTAGCGTACATGATGTCAACGGAGCGGATGTCCAGCAGCTTGCAGGTCTTGTCGCCGTGGGCGCTGGCCCGTGTGGTCTGTTCCGATGGGCCAAGCTGAAGTCCAGGTTGGGGAGCATCGTCAGTCGCTCCAGCGACTTTGGGGCGCTGTTGAGGTGGCGTAGGAATCTCAGGCGGACGCTGTCCGTGCCGTCGTTGGAGAGGAGCGTGTCTGCCGTGTGCACGATCAGGCGCTTCAGGCCGGGCATCACGGGCAGCATCCACCAGGGATTTTGCTCCGTGAGGTAGTGGAACTGTAGCTGCGCCTCCCGCCCAATTGCGCCGTGCGCGTCGCGGGAGGGCGCGATGAGCCTCCCCCATGGCCTCTACCCCCGGCTCTTTCCCCCCGCCCCCGGCGCCCCCTTCATCACAGCGCCTCTAAAACACAGCGTTGCTCGCGCCTCCATCATATGCCAACCCCTGGCCATTTGCATGTGTGCGTCGGGCATCCCCCCCCTCTCCAATCAAAACAGCTACAGCGCGGCGACGGCTTACTGACGAGAGCTCATTCACACGTCGCCCCCCCGACCCCGTTTTTCCGGCCCTCGACCCCCACTGCCCCACGCCCATCCCTATCAAACGTCGGGGTGCAAGCTGTACATGCGCTGAGTGCGCTCGATGATGAAGAGGAAGTCGTTCCCGCTGCAGCCGGGGCCTGCCTCCTTGAGTGCCTGCACGTAACGCACGGTAGCCGTTATGTAGCGTCGGGGCCTGCAAGTCCTAGAGGAACGAGTGTTCCCGTCGAGTTCCCGGCCCCGGCCCCGGCCCCGGCCCCGGCCCCGGCCCCGGCCCCGGCCCCGGCCCCGGCCCCGGCCCCGGCCCCGGCCCTGGCCCCGCCCGCCCGGCCCCGGCCCCGGCCCCGCCCCGGCCCCGGCCCGGCCCCGGCCCGGCCCGGCCCCGGCCCCGGCCCGGCCCCGGCCCCGGCCACCGGCCCCGCCCCGGCCCCGGCCCCGGCCGCCGGCCCGGCCCCGGCCCCGGCCCCGGCCCCGGCCCGGCCCCGGCCCCGGCCCGGCCCCCCCCGGCCCCGGCCCCGGCCCCGGCCCCGGCCCCGGCCCCGGCCCCGGCCCCGGCCCCGCCCCGGCCCCGGCCCCGGCCCCGGCCCCGGCCCCGGCCCCGGCCCCGGCCCCGGCCCCGGCCCCGGCCCCGGGCCCCGGCCCCGGCCCCGGCCCCGGCCCCGGGCCCCGGCCCCGGCCCCGGCCCCGGCCCCGGCCCCGGCCCCGGCCCCGGCCCCGGCCCCGGCCCGGCCCCGGCCCCGGCCCCGGCCCCGGCCCCGGCCCCGGCCCCGGCCCCGGCCCCGGCCCCGGCCCGGCCCCGGCCCCGGCCCCGGCCCCGGCCCCGGCCCCGGCCCCGGCCCCGGCCCCGGCCCCGGCCCCGGCCCCGGCCCCCGGCCCCGGCCCCGGCCCGGCCCCGGCCCCGGCCCCGGCCCCGGCCCCGGCCCCGGCCCCGGCCCCGGCCCCGGCCCCGGCCCCGGCCCCGGCCCCGGCCCCGGCCCCGGCCCCGGCCCGGCCCCGGCCCCGGCCCCGGCCCCGGCCCCGGCCCGGCCCCGGCCCCGGCCCCGGCCCCGGCCCCGGCCCCGGCCCCGGCCCCCGGCCCCGGCCCCGGCCCGGCCCCCGGCCCCGGCCCCGGCCCCGGCCCGGCCCCGGCCCCGGCCCCGCCCCGGGCCCCGGCCCCGGCCCGGCCCCGGGCCCCGGCCCCGGCCCCGGCCCCGGCCCCCGGCCCCGGCCCCGGCCCGGCCCCGGCCCCGCCCCGGCCCGGCCCCGGCCCCGGCCCGGCCCCGGCCCCGGCCCGGCCCCGGCCCCGCCCCGGCCCCGGCCCCGGCCCCGGCCCCGGCCCGGCCCCGGCCCCGCCCGGCCCCGGCCCCGGCCCCGCCCGGCCCCGGCCCCGGCCCCCGGCCCCGGCCCCGGCCCCGGCCCCGGCCCCGGCCCCGCCCCGGCCCCGGCCCCGGCCCGCCCCCGGCCCCGGCCCCGGCCCCGCCCGGCCCGCGGCCCCGGCCCCGGCCCCGGCCCCGGCCCCGGCCCCGGCCCCGGCCCCGGCCCCGGCCCCGGCCCCGGCCCCGGCCCCGGCCCCCGGCCCCGGCCCCGGCCCCGGCCCCGGCCCCGGCCCCGGCCGGCCCCGGCCCCAGCCCCGGCCCGCCCCGGCCCCGGCCCCGGCCCCGGCCCCGGCCCCGGCCCCGGCCCCGGCCCCGGCCCGGCCCCGGCCCCGGCCCCGGCCGAGCTCCCAAGCAAGTGTCATGACGTTGCGGACTTCCCTTGGTTGGGAGTTGCGCACACGATGGCCCCCAAGCAAGAGTCGCAATGTCAGCAAGTCCCAAGCTCCCAGCAGCGACTCCCTTGGGGGTCACACACATGATGGCGGCTCCAAGCCAGCGTTGCAAATGTCAGCAGTCCAAGCCCTCCCAGCCACTCCCTTGGGTTGTGGCATACGATTGCTCCCAAGCAATGTTGCGACTTGGGAGGCAAGTCCCGACCCATCCCAGCGACTGCTTTAATTGGGGGTCGCGCACACGGCGTACAAACGCACCCTTCACACTGTCTCCGGCGCAACGGACCAGAGCTACGGTCCCCCCCGCCTCCCAGGCAATGCCCCCCCTCTAAAACACAGTGTTGCTCGCGCCTCCATCATATGCCGACCCCTGGCCATTTGCATGTTTGCGTCGGGCATCCCCCCCCCTCTCCAATCAAAACAGCTACAGCGCGGCGACGGCTTACTGACGAGAGCTCATTCACACGTCGCCCCCCCGACCCCGTTTTTCCGGCCCTCGACCCCCACTGCCCCACGCCCATCCCTATCAAACGTCGGGGTGCAAGCTGTACATGCGCTGAGTGCGCTCGATGATGAAGAGGAAGTCGTTCCCGCTGCAGCCGGGGCCTGCCTCCTTGAGTGCCTGCACGTAACGCACGGTAGCCGTTATGTAGCGTCGGGGCCTGCAAGTCCTAGAGGAACGAGTGTTCCCGTCGAGCATGGTTGATGCGTAGGGCCCCACCTCTTCCACGATGACGTTCCACTCCTGGTCGCTTGCCAGGAAGCGGTTCCCGCTACTGCGGTCACCGTCTTGGTGGTAAAACTCCTGCAGCAGCAGACCTGCCGCCACGCGCGTCCCACACTGCACGACATACACGCGCAGGCCGTCCCCATTGGCCGGCGCGTTGGTGACGAGCGCGTGGGCAAAGAGCTCGGCTGCCCACTCCACGGTGGTGTGCTTGATGCCGTAGAGGTCGAGCATGGAAATGGCGTCGCGAAGATGGAGGGCAAAGGAGGTCGTGCTGACTATGATGATGGTGCGGGCGTCCGCCACCGTGAAGGCCCCGTGGCGGGTGTCCCTGAGTCTCGCTCGGGCGGCGCGGCACACACGCTCGTATGCTGCCTCAGCGGCCGCAGGCAAACGTGTGGCCCATGCCGATGACTTCATCGCCTCCAGATCGTGGTGGTACCGGTGGTACCCCGCGTACGGAAACCACGTGAGGGTGGTGGGCACTCCCAGGACGCCCATCATGTCGACGACGTGGTCGCGGCGAGGTCGGTGCACCGTGATGTTCTGCGTCCCCACGTACCGGCAGAGCTTCAGGACTCTTGCGACATCGACGAGCCCCTGCCGAATGTCCGTTCCGCTAACGTGCGCGTGGCTGATGCGGAACGTGGGCGCTAGCGACGCCGGGTGAGCTTGAGCGGAGGCCTCCACCAGCGACGCAAGGGCGCACCACAGGTGTTGGTCGGTGTGGTCCAGGTGCACCAGCATCGTGTGAACGCTTGTGAGGCGTCGCCCTTCCAGCTGCGTCTGGTCAGGCAGGCTCCAGACCACCTCCACGTCGTCGCCGATTTGAAGCCGTGTCAGCTGCGGGGCAGCAGCCGGCGCGTGCACACACAAGCTCGCCGCCAAACCCGCGACGCTCGCTGGGTCGGGGGCGTAGATGAACGTGTCGCGGCCGTTGACCTCCAGAGTTCGCAGTGCCGGGAAGCAGGGGAGAGCGGTATGGAGGTTCTCCACGAGCCTGGGACAGCACTTGCGGTCTCGAGAGCCGACGACGAGCGTGGTCACGCAGGGCAGGCTGCAGCCTGTGAGGGCCTGCAGGCTGTCCATGCTGGGAAGCGTCAGGCTGTTCAGCCGCGCACTCCAGAGCACAAGGGCATCGTGCAGGACGCTGTAGTCCGGTCCGTCCACCCCTTTCCGGAGGTCGGTCTCCAGCGTGAAGGCGGTCACGTTTGGGAACGTCTCGGCCACCGCGGCGAGGTCTTGCGGCGCGATGGGGTGGGCGTCGTAGTGCATTGACGAGCCCACAATCCGTACGTGCGAGACTTCTGCCCCTCTCGTGGTTGACTCACGGATGTACTGCAAGATGTCGCGGAGTTGCGTGGGGTCGTCCACGGGTCGGCCGCGTGCAGGGTGATACACCTCAGTCGTTCCAGGGCGGCGAGGAGGCGGCCGAATTGATGTCCACCACCCTTTCCAGGTGCTATGTCGGTCCGGGCATTGTTGAGCCCAGTGCGGGACTTGAGGAACACCGACTCGGTGTTGAGGTCGACGCATCCGCGAACCTCGCTGCTTACTAGCCTCAGTTTTTTAAGGCTCGAGAATAGCATTCCCCGTTTCAGCACGACGCCCAGAGCGTCAGTAAATGTCGGCACGTCGTGTCGCCCGAGGTAAGAGTTAGCGGCGGCCATTTCGAGGGAATGCAGGCTCGCCCTTGCCACCGGTCGCTGCCCGTGTGCTATCCACCGCGGTTGTATGTAGAGCGTGGATGTATGTGAGAATTGCGCAGCGGCCTGCAACATAGAAGCGGCCCGGGATTCGTCCCAGCTGGCGGTACGGCCCAGGCGACTTCAACCGACCTCAACTGGCGTGGTGCCGGACAACGGCAGCGGTGCCAGGGCCGCAGCTTACAGATGCTTGGGCGTTCGCTGAAGGTAGAACGCCTAACCCAGGATGCTGGGCATGCGCGGCTCGTAGCCTCCGGCTTCGGTTGTTTCGAAGCAACGACCCAACAGTCGGCCAGCCTCAGACCTCGAGGCCGCATCGCTACCAAAGGCCTCAGCGTCAAGACTCGCTGGTCCTGCCTCGACGTCAAGTCCGTCCCCTACCGAAATGAATGCTGAGCCCCAGCCTCGGTCGCGATTTCCTTGCCTAACCAATCTGCATGAGTCCGAGTCGCAACCCACACAAACAACACGCCTACGATCACTTCGCCACTGCCCTCTCACGTCTCTGCTTCACGGTCCACTCCTCGTCCCCAGACGTGTCGCCTACATGCGCTGCAGGGGTGGTGGCACGATCCCCCACCCATCACTGTGTGGATTGCGTGGACTGGGTGAGGTGAATGACATCATCCTCATCGTAAGTGGCCCCCGCCCGTGCTGCCGCTGCTGTTGCCACCACCTGCAGTCGGTGTTGCTCGAAGCACTCCTCGATCGTCCACCTCTGCCGCGACGCTCGCCGCCCTCCGTCTGGCGCGAGCTCGCTGTCGGCTGCACGCTTGGTTGCGGCACCGTCTGCTGGGCTGACGCCCACCTTTCCGGCTCCTGACGGCCCGGGTCCAGACCCGCCGGCGCCCAACGCCCCCATCGCGTCCATTCCAGCACCAGGCGCGGGCTGCGCGGTGTTGGCCGACCGCGGGCGGCTCGCGGGTCCTCCGGACGCGACCGGCGGAACCCCGGCAGGCGGAGGGGGCCCAGCCATGAGCTGGCGCCTCACGCCGTAGAAGGTTTGGAACACTCCACCCTCCCCCGAGCGGATGATGGAAGGGTCTCCACCGAACCAGCGCGAGTCCTTGTCCCAGTCAGGGTCCGCCATGACCCCCGCATCCCGAGCTACCATCGCGAGACAGTACAGCTCGCAGGCGGTGAGCTCCCCGACACTGATCGCTAGAGGGTTGCTTTGATCAACCATCACCAGGCCCAGGAGATCAACCGTCTCGAGCGGGATGCCTCGACGGTCGCCCCGAAGGAGGTCGTGAAAGCCTCGTCGTATGAAAGCACCAACCCGGGCAAGTATGCTCGCCCGTCCAGGTAGATAGTCTGCTGCGTGGCAAAGTGATAGCAAACGTGGAACCGTCATTGCAATGTGGATGTGGACCACGCACCCGGCGGCACAGTGTTGAGAAGAATTAGTCTCACCGGCATGCAGTACAGAATCTCGGCGGAAGGCGGGTCCTTCCGCTTGGACAGGACAAGCGTGCACTCGGGGGTCATGTTGCGCATCTCCAGGGGCTTGCACTCCAGTGTGATCACACAGGCAGCAAGGCTGGTCGTGGCTCGTGTGTCACACACGACGTCCCCCACGGGCGGGTCCCCGGAGATGGGCATGAAGCCGCCCCTCTGGGTAGTGACAGTGAGGGCGTTTCCCACGATCACCTCTGGACGCGCCAGCAGTTTACTCGTGGACTTGAGCATGTTGTCCACCTAGTAGGGCATTGCGTTGCAACTCTGGGGCCCCTTATCACCGCCGTCCGAAAGCTTCCTATTCTGAGAGCGTTTACCTGCTTGAAGGACCCACAGCGGCCAGCGTCCATGCTGTGGTGCAGCTTTCCGGTGTCCACAATCTCCACGGCTTCTGCGCGCGACAAGACTTGGCGCGTGAGCATTGGTACATGCAGTTCTGCAGGGCTGGAAAATGCCAACGCCGCAGGGACTCACTGTAGATGCTCAGCTCAGCGAGCTGGTCTGCGGTGGGGTTTCCCCCGCTCAACATGTTTTTTAAGCCCCCGTCGAATGGCACGATGCACCTGTTGCAAGGCGCCTCGGATGTCGGGCCAGACGCGGATTTGCAGCACCATGCTGTCTGCTCGTGGCCTCAATGGTCGGGAGCTAACGAAATCGGTCGTCTGAACAGTCGGTAGAGGGGAGCAAATGAAGGAAGCACTGCAGTAGTCCTTTACAGGCTGAACAATGTTGTACGGACGGATCGCTTGGAGGGCCCTCCCTTAAGTCACGCAAGCCTTAGCCCATCCCATATCGATGCACTAGTCCCAAACTCTCCAGTTTCGCCGTCAACTTGCTACCCTGCGGCTCCAGTGTGTTCAGAACAACACCAACATACGCTCCCCTCTCCCGCGAGGCTCAGTCGCTCACGACATCAGTCCTCGTCCTCCTCCGTTCCCGTGCGCCACTCACTCGAATCCCCGCTAACTGATTCCGTCTCCTCCACCTCCGAGCCGCTCATACTGCTCTCGTCCTCTCCTTCCTCCTCCGATATGAAGTCACTGTCGCCGCTGTCCTCGTCGCCACTGGCACTCAGGCCGCTGCTGGAGGGCTCGCTTGTCAGCGCCTCGTCGTCGCACCACAAATCCAGAGCCTCTAACGCCGCTACAAGCGGCAGCGGCGCACTCGCCCAGGACGGCGGCGTCTTGTAGCCCATCGCGCTGAGGGTGAGCTGGGCGGCGAGGGGAAAGCCGTGGCGGTCCTGCTCCCCAAAGACGCTCCGGCCATTTACCACGCAACTCCCCAGCGTCTGCGCGATGCGCGGGGATTCTGCAAGCGCCAGCGCCGCGCCGACCACCACCGGGGTCCACCGGGGCTCGTCAGCGCCCCGCGCTCCGCCAATTATTCGGCAGGGCAGCAGCTTAGAGCACGCCAGCGCCGACGACGAGATCATCGCCCGGTGCGCCTCCGAACCCGCAACCGATTGCGCGCGGCTCAACACGCTGTCGCCACCCTCGCCTGCGCAAGGGCCGGCGTCCAGGCGCGGGTACAGCGTGAAGAGGTCGAACGAGTCGCGCGGCCCCCGGCCCACGACAGCGTGTCGCGCGCCAAAGGAATAGGCGGCGTGGATTCCGTCATCAGCGTCAATGGCATACAACGTCGCTGCTGCCTCCCGGTCGGTGGCACATGCCGGGCAAAGGCACGACACTACCGTCGCTGGCCGCGATGTTCTCTGACTCTGTCTGTACGTCGGGAGCCCGCCCACGACCGAAAACGCTAGCCCCGGGAATTGCTCGCGAGCGTCGGCAGCTGGAGAGGCGCCGGTCCGTCCAGCGCGGCGGACCACGGCAGGACGGTCATGCTGCTCCCTCGCTTGTACGTCGAGGCCAACGTCGCCGCGCGCGGCGCGCTCGCGCTGGAGGTCAGCCCCACCCTCCTGGCTCTCGCCCTGCGTTTCATTGATTGCGAAGGCGTTCATCAGCAGCGAGAAAACAGCGCTGCTGTTAGGGGCCGAATCATAAGTAGATTCGCCGCCGTGTGATCCAGACCAGACGTATGGCTCCCGCCTTGCGCACCTCGTCGTGGGCTGCGTCGGTTCTCGCCCCGCCCTTGGCGCGCGATGGCTGCCTCCACCTGCCCCGGGAGTTGCGCCGCCGCCCTGCTTCCCAGCGTTCCGCCGCTCTCCGCCGTGGACCACACCGCGACCCGCGCCCTTTCCGCCAGCTGACGGGCCGCCGTCCTGAGGGAAGGGATCCAATGTCGGATGAGGCTCGTTAGCCGGACGCTCAAGTCCGCTCGACGAACAATGACGCTGACTCTCCAACGACCATCGGTCGGCGAACCTACCTTCCCTGCGCTGTAGTCGCTGTCGTCGTCATCCCCCGCCGCCCTCCCCGCGGCGCCGCTTGTTAGATGCTGGCCTGCAGGGCTGCACAAGGCCATGCAGGGGCGAGCGACGGTTGGACAGAGCACGGCCGCGACCATAGTTTACGGGAAGCGTGCAAACGGCCAACTTCTCCGCGTTACTCCTCGCACCTTGGATGACGGCTTCCTCGTCCGCTCACCGCTGCCACCACCCTCGCCCGCACCGGACCCGATGTTCCGGCCTGCGCCAGCGGCCGGGCCCTCGGCTCCGCCCGCGGCGTAGGTGCGCCCCCCAGCCGCCCGGCCCCCAGTGTCGAGCGCGTCTCCGAGGTTGGAAGGCGGCCGGCCGACCTGCGGCCGGACTCGCCGCCATTTCGTCGCGAACGCCTTGATGTTGTACACCGGCCCACCCTCTTGGACCAACCACGAGGACCGCATCACGTCGAATACCCACTTGCGCACCGGCCCGGGATCTTGAAGAGGCCATCACCCAGGTCCCAGAATTCCGCGAGTCCGAGGAAGCTCACATCGCTGCTCGGCCAGAACTCGAACCGGACCTTGCGGACCGAGGACCGTGCGGCGCTGACGATGGCCACCGGCGTGTGGTAGACCGTCGCGTTGTCGGTGACCTTGACCAGTATCTGCAAACGTTCAACGGGGTGCGATAACCGTAGGGGCGTGAGAAGCGAGGAAGGCGAGTAAGCACAACGAGTCACGCTGCCTTCCTGAGAGATGTCGCGGGCCTCGCGCTTGAGTACCCAGCCTTTTCCACACGGCCCATTGTGTCAGGAAACACCCCCTAGGCAAGGCCCAACTTTGACAACACCCACCGGCACCGCCAGCGCCATCTCGGCCACCCCCGGGGCGGAGGGTGGCGTCATGCTGCAGGCGCTCTCTCCGCTTGCGGGCGCTTCCGATGACGCAGACGGAGCGGGGACGACCTCCAACTCTCCTCGCCGCCCGCGGTCTCTGGTTTGTTCAATACCGGCATCAGCAGGTCCCGCAGGGCCGTCTCCCGCACCATGTGCACGCGTTCCAGGCTGCTGGCGTGCTTGAAATCGTCTGCCAGACAGAGGATGCCCGAAAAGTCGCACGCGAGGGTCCCGTCTCCACCGTCGAACACGGCACCGGGGTCGGTGAGGTCGGCAACCCCTCAACGGCGCCGATGTCACGTCGTTGGGTTGAGCGGGTGGGGCGCCACGTAGACGAGTGCGTCACCATCATCGTGCCCGCTTCTTTAAATAAGTCCACGACCTGCAAAGAGGGGTCTCGCAGAACCTGTCGCAATTGTAGGCGTGGGACCTGTCACCCTCGGCTCCGCACTCTCACCGTTCCCAGTCGGAGTTATTAATCTCGTTCTGGAGCTCGTATGTCCGGGCCCCCTGGTGCAGCCTGGTTCGCTGTTGTGCCATCATGCACGAGGCCTGCCAAGGGCGAGGCACGAAATTGCAGTGGATGGTTGCCGGGCGATCGGCAGCATTGTCAGACTCACGAGTGAAGTACCCCTGGGCCGCTGCGCTCCCGAGAGCAGCCGCGATTGGCGAGTCTTCCCCTGCGTCCTGCCGATCCTTTGCTGCTTTTTTGAACAAGTGCTTGACGGAATCTGAGCTGATACTCAGCGAAGAGATGAGGCTCATGGCTAGCTCTGTTGTGCCCGTGCCACCGCTGCCTTCAAACGTCCGCAGCGGCGCTCGGCTACAGACCACGGTGGTTTTTTGTAGCAGAGCAAGCACAATTCCGAGTGGTATCGTTGTGATTGTCAGGGCCTCAGGGCGACGGCCTGGAGGAACGGTCATGTCGTACGACTCCGGGCCTTTTAGTCCGCGCCGACCAGCTTTCCAGACAATCGCAGCATTCTAAGCAACCACTACACAAGACGCGGGCCTCCGGCTTGACATTACCCACTAGCACCAAGCCGCTTCCCGACATGGCGAATTGGCTGCGGCGTGTATGCCAGGAGACCCTTCCCCGTAAGTCTCATTCGCGTCCCGTGCCATTCTCAAGTTGAGTGGTTTCCTCACTAGGGAGTTTCTTCCTCGCAGACGTGTTCCCTGCAGGCGGGTTTGCGCCCGCCTTTTTGACAGCCGACACTCCCAAAAGCCGCGCTCGCGTCAACGACCTAGTGTTCTCCGAATTGCCGTTGGAAGGACCTCTATCCCCCAGTAAGTCAACCTGTTATGGTCAGGGCCGAGGTGGAGGTGGGGAGACCACGTTGCGAGCCAACCGTGCCATCGTGCCCTGCCGTCAAGGCTGCCATCAACAAGCGCGGTCCCCCTCTTCGTTTCCAGGCGGCTTTGAGATGAGTAACTACACTGCCCGCGTTGGAGGAAGGCGTCCTGCTGCCGGAAAGTTTGTGGGTTGCCATGAACGACGACGACCGCCGCAGGCTGGAAGAGGTACAGGAGTACCTCGCCAACGTGGCAGGAGCGTCGCGGAACCGTGACGAAGGTGCGAGTGCCACCGGGGTGTAGAGGGAGCATAGCTATCGATGGCAACGCAGACCGAACACTTCCCCTCCATTCGCAGGGTCGATGAAGGACTGGCGCGAGCGATATGAGGATGACACCGAAACGATGTTCAGGAATCAGATGAGTTCCGTGTACGACAACGGTGAGAATGGCGTCGCCCCACTGTCGATCGTTCGAACAGATTCCCCGCTCACCCACGATGCTTTCCTGCGGACCGTAGATGACTTCGTCGGCGAATACGCGCCCGCCTCCCTCGGCTACAACCCGACGCGCACACCGCCTCATGTCGGCTGGACTTGACGGGGTCATGGGCCTGCTCAATGTCATCGAAAGAGCAGACGGTAAGAAGGTGACAATTCGCGACGACGGCACCCTCACGGACACATGTTCGTTAGCTCAGACTCTGAATCATTTCCTTTCAGAGCCGTCGGTCATGGAGACCCTGCGGGACTGCATGAGTCGCCCTGCATTCTAGAAGGACCCCCAGAGCACGTGGTGACAGAAGAAAGCGTCCTCAAGATCAACGCCGCCCTCTGTCGCCGAATGAGGAGCGCCTGGTCCCTTAGAGCCTGGACGCAGCCCTTCCCTGGTCGGGCAGGTTTGACCTCGATGGCTGCAGCGTGTCAGTGCCGACCAAGACGGCGAGGGTGTCTCTCGTTCACGCTTTCTGGCTCCGGGAGCGGGCGCGTCCTACATGCTGGAGAGGTACGAAACGTCGCTGCCGAGTGACTCTTTGCACCCTCTCGACTATATCGTGTGATGAATGCTTCAGGTGCTTGCTGCACTGTACGACCTGCGAAGGACCCGACCACCCTGCCAATGCCCCCTCGACGCTGGTACGCGGCGTCAGCACCCCTCTGCGATACTGTTCGAGTCCACTTCCTCGCGGTCCGCGTGGCTGACCAGTCCCACCGCGGCTCCCGATTACGTCGCCGCTGGTTCCTGGCTGCTGGAGAACATGGG